>BMAU01005793.1:0-412400 GCA_019973935.1 Trichonephila clavipes
CAAACAATTAAATTAAATTTGTCAAGCTGACAATTCAATTGCCTTGACAACTTTTAAACTTGTTTTCTGAAAAAAATTCTAAACTTTTATTTTTTGATTCCAATTTTTTGGCACTGGCTCAGACGTTTCGTCATTCTCATTAATAGTAGCACGAATGGTAAAACGATTTCCGATAAATCGGTGCTTTTAGATCTACTAGATCTTGCCTTACCCATAATTAATCAATATTTTGTCTTTAAAAAGACAGTTTTTATCAAATATATCAAAATAAGTTCACTGTAGAGCAAAAAAAAACGAGTAGACAGTTAATATCTTTATTTGGGATTTAGAGCAACAAATAATATTATTCCAAAACGAGTAGAGCTACAGCATAAACAAATCGAAAAATGACAAAAACCTATGAAGTGTTTGCCAATTTTATTAAAATCTATTAACTAACATTTAGAAAAATATCACCATATTTAATTTTAATATTACCTTAATTAATATTTTCTAAATAAATTCAATAAAACTCCAAAAAGAGTACAGATCTTTAAAATTGAAGTATTTGCGTTTCGTTTTTGTCGTTCTCACTTGACATAAAAATTGCTGTAACTTCGCAAATAATTGGAGTACAAACAAAAGTAAGGTATTTTTAGAAAGAAAAAGATTTAAATATTACAAATATCAAATAAAACAGTTTTGTAAGTTTCATCAAAATTGACGACTTTGCACTAATCAGGCATCTTAAATGGAGATTTTGATATTTATTTCTAGAACTCGTAGTTGCCAGAGTTCAATTTATAGCCAAACTATTTACCTACAATAAAATCCCAAGCAAAAATTTCCAACTATATATTGCTACATAAATAATGTATAGTTACAGATTTTGTTGAAACAAAAATTTCAATTAGTAATTTTTATGAAAACATTTGATTAACAGTGATAAGAAATGATCTATTCTCAAATTAAACGTTGTATTATTCTTTCAGATTAATTTAAGATAATCTTATACATTGTTTAGCGAATAATTAAACAGTTCAGAACTCTGGAGTGTTTCGTGTCTTTTGGTCAAATATGTTTCATTAAGACTTCATCAAATATTGAATCTCATCTTCCTTTCATTATTCCTTGCACCAACATTTAACTTATAATTAACTTAATTCTAAGAAATAATTATACTTTCTCCTTTTCCAATAATGAGCTACTGAAACTTGCTACATAGCATCAAAATTTTTTACAAAACCTCACACACACACACACAGGATGAGTGTTATAAAAAATATTTTCTACTATCTCTTACTCCATTAAGTGTACTCAGATTTTATTAATTTTTTTATTGATCGCTGATCGCTGCAATATATATTTAAATTTAATCATGACACACACGAAAGCGTTATATTTACTTTTAATTTAAATGTTCGTGTTTGGATTAAATTTTTCAGTTTGGATTTAAATATTATTCTAATATTTATGCAAGACCTGTGCTTTTTGTATTAAAATAAACACTTTTCTTTAAAAAAATATTATGTAAATGTAATTTATTGCTAATTAAATTTTTGTTTTTTGAGAGCCTTGACCTCCCTCTAGGGTGTTCTCTTTCAAAATTAGGAGTGAGCCCGAGCCAAATCATACTGCCAACTATATGGTGTTCAAAGCTGCGGCAAACGACAGGCGTAAAAACTAGCCTCTTTCCGCAATACATTTCGTGGGCCTTGATCTGACACAGTCTATCAAGTGGCATTAGCAGCAGCAACAACAAGAAATGGAATGAAGTTTTAAAATAAGAAAGAAATGTCATTTATTTAGTAGATATATTAAATAATGAATATAAATTAATCCGTTTAGAAAACATCTACTATTTTTTAGACCAATTCACATTTACTCGCTCGTGATATACGAAATTTGTATCCAAACGTTAAAATTGTAAAATTGATCCCTTAATTATTTTTCTTTTTTAATATGATTATTTTCAATTTACAAATTTCATTACTAATATACGTGCATTTATTGATCTATAACTAGTAATATGAAATAGTTGGAACTTTTATTGTAAATGCCTAAATTTTAATTAGTAAATAGCAAATGAAAAATATGCAACATATGGTTTGCATATCTGGGAAAATATTAAAATATTTGTATTAAAACACACTTTTAGTCTTGAAACGTATCTAATTATTTACATTCATATCCATTTAATTAAAAAAGACGTAATATCTGGTATATACGGTATATATTGGAACTTTTACTTAAATTCCTTATGAACCTAAAAGAGAAAAGAGCAGGGATTAATTACTCCTTCTCATTTAATGAATAATATTCATTTAAGATTTACACGACGAGGATTTGGTATTTCATTCAAAGAGTATAATATTCTGAAAGACAAGTATCGTTCAAAAATTATATAACTAAAGAGTTTCTTCCCATTTTAGTTGCTTAATTAGCACTATTGTGATCTAGTAAACCCATAGACATCAATCACTTGACCGAAATACACCAGTTTTAGTCAAATGGTTGTCTAAAGTTTCCTCTTTTCCCCTTACTTCTGGAAGAAGATGTACAGCACGTTAGTTTATTGTTGTTGTTGGAACACATATGAAAATATCAATATTTGACAAAAAAGTGGAAAAAGTCCTTCTGAAGAACAATTTATTAACATGTCTTAAACATTTATTTTATTATTAGTGAAAATTAATAAAAATCAAAATCAAAATATACCTAACCATATACCGTTGTGTTGATGTATCAACTTAAATTAAAAGCAAATAAATTTTTGTGGAATTATGACTCGTAAGATAATTATACAAGAGTGTAATTATAATAGTCAAATACTGTAAAAAACCAAATTATTCTGAAAATGAAGGCATATTTAACATTTTATTTGTTATTAGGGAAGGAAAAAAAAGTCGCCACTAAATTTAATTTTCCAAATATCTTTCTTTTAGGAACAGTTAATTAAGCTCTTACAGGGAAATAATCCTTGTATGTACGTTCCCCTTGTATTAATATGATCCCAAATAATCATAAATCAGTAAGAATACGCATTTGTCCCAATAGGTAACGGTTTCCTTCATGATAAAATCAATTAGAAAAATTTGATATAATCGTTAAACTCGCATTTTATATATAGTCACACAGTTTTTATTTCAATCACACACAGCAAAATGCTTGTCTCATTCTTAAATTGAAAAAAAAATAATATTTCAAACTTCTTCGATAAACGTTTTAAGGGGAAATTATAAGTTAAGAACGATTCGGGTATTTTTGCTTGAATATTTTTGTGCAAACATTATCCTCTTCTTCCCTGCTACCCAAAAAATTCTTCAATGAACGATTTGATTTTAACCATGAAATTCCAAAACAGAAAAATTTAAATAAATAAATATTTAAAAATCTCCATCGTATACATGACCTTTGATATTTTAATACTCTTTTATTCTTTTTTTTTAGATATTTAGTTGTAGATTTTCTTCAAATAAACATGAGGTCGGTGAACTTTCAGAATAGCGTGATATGGTTGTTCCAATCAGAAAACTAATGCTAGCTGATTCTTTTTTTGTGTGATAATAATTCATGGTTTTCTTTTAAATGCATGTATATAAATTCCGTCGTCATACAAAAACTATGTCCTTTTTTAAGCAGACAATATCGGAAAAGGGGGATACATTCTCTTAGATGCATTATTGAGTCAAAATAAATAATTTAAAGCTGTTTACTCAACTTCCTCACGTCTCATAACTGTTTTTAAAATATGTTGCAACAGTATTGGCAAATATAAACGTTTTATTTCAAACTTTAACATTGCAAAATAATTTAAAATGTATACTGTGTACTTGTCAATTATTTAAAAGAGTTTTTCTTGTCTTTCAGGAAAGACTTTGGCAAAAATAGGTTTATATTTAAATTGTAAAAAATACCCTGTATTAATTCTTCATTTTCATATGTAAATGATTATCTATACTGTTTTTACGATAAACCAAAATTATATTCTCATGTTTGCTTAAAATATCTACCCGGTTCTCTTTTAAGTTTGATTACGGTTTACTACTAAGCATAGATAAATAATGATTTATTTTAGAAACTTGCAAAACAATACGTCTGCTTTTTGTTTGAGAGCAAAATACGTTAAGGCTTTTGCGAGCATATCGAAAAGTCGAAAATGAAACATTACTTAAAAATATTATTAATTTAATGAAAGGAATCGAAACACATTCTGACTCAATAAAAAATAAAATACGCATTTACACTGATATAATAAAATATAAATGTATCAGTACTGGACACTGTACTGATAACTAATTTAAAAATTCCAAGTTAAGAACAAGTTTATCAATTAACAGTGATCCCATGGGCTTCTCATGCATAAAATTATACAAAAAAAAAAATTAATAATTATCGTGATACTTTGTACGGTTTATGACTAAATTCCTATTGTAGATTTACACCCAAGTACATTATCTTTGAATTCATGCCATTGATATAGTTTAGAAAGGGGAGGGGGGTGCGAAGAAAATTATGACTGAAAATTGGGTCGCAAGTATTGAAAGTTTGAGAAGCACTGCTTTACACTTTTAGATTTAAAAGAAAATGTTTTTGAAGTGCCATTCCTTAGTGTAAAGAATCATGACTCAGGCATTTTAATTTTCTTTATCTCTTTATTCTCTCCTTTCCTTACTTCTTAAGCATATTTTTTTAAAGAATTATCTTAGGATGAAACGAAATGTTTATATAAAAGTGGTGTTTTTCATTACTTTTTCAGCCAAAGAAGAGCCATTATTACAACTAGAAACAATAGTGTTAGTTTCAATGTGAAATTCTTACACGAATCTTGTACATATCGTGCATCGTATAGTTTTCTTTATGCAGAGAGTTCATAAACATGTTCAGCAAAACGTGTTATGCTTTAATATTAGTGATACAAGAAATATTTGTCATTTTAATAACGTATAATTAGGAATTGCAATATCGGATCAAAAGTTCAATACCGGTATTCGGTATTTTTTTTATCTTAATACCGGAACACCGGTAGTGGAAATTTTTAGAAAAGAAAGGAAACAGAGGTGTTTCTTTGCCAGTTTTATTAAAGAATGTAAGTATCACAACAAATTAATTTGTTTAATTAAATTAATTAAACTTATAAATTATAACAGTATTGTTACGTTTCCTTTAAAAATAAATAACTCATTTTTGTTTGACGAAGTAGTATGTGAGCTACTAAACAAGATTAAATGTAAATAATGTTCTTAATTTACTGTTCTAATAATAAATGTTTTTATTGGAATTAATGAGTGCTTATATATATAGTGTTTGTTTTTTGGTGCCGTAAATTTAATTAAATGTAACTTAAATACGTAAAAAGTATATAAAGAATCACAAAAAAATTAAGGGCTGTGGGTAGCCTAGTGGTTAGAGCATCCGACTCCAGACCGGAAGGCCTGTGTTCGATGCCACCAAATACCCTCCGAGTACACACGGAGTACGTGCTCGTTAAATCAGTGGTTCCGAAAGTCTTGTGGACGGTTACAGCTTAAACCATGAGTGTAGGGGCCGGGAGAACATTTCCCTCCCCTTCAGTTCCATGCCTAAATTGTGGATATCAGTGGTATTGCCATCTATCGTCTTTTCGGGAATTTTACCGAGCTAAATCGTACTGTCACCTGTATGGTGCTCAAGGCTAAGACCAACGACAGGCGTACATTTAGCCCCTTGCCACGATGAATTTCGTGTGCCTCGACCTGACAACGTCAAACCGGTGGCATGAGGAATAACAACAACAGAAATGTGAAGGAAAATCTTACTTATTTAAATCACAAGTAAGTATAAGTATCACTATTCAATCTGTGGTATACTTACAAATTTTTGGAATGTGACCTTAAAAAACATAATACATTTATTGTACTGTCATTAAGCCTGGAAGGTAATTTTGGGCAAAAATTACCATCTGTCGAAAGCGCTCTTTCGGCATCTACGATAGTTGGTGGTGTTATTAGTAATACGCGATATACTTTTTCCAAGTATTTACCTCTTAATCTCTCATCTTTAAATAAATTGAATTTCGTCGGATGGTTTTGGATATAACTGATTTCTGTATTAAATTTTGGTTTGTTGAAATTTTTTTAGTTATTGCTAATTATAATTTTCGTTCAGGAGACAATTCCTTTTCACTATCAGCATTAGTATCATAATCATCTTCAATAACTGTATCGAATGCTTTTGAATGTCGATAAGACATGGGTAAAAAATTTTAAGAACAATTACTATAAATTAAATCAAATTTGAATTAGTTAGTCACTTTTCTTCTTTTTCATTTTCAATTTTAAAATCATGATGATATGGAAGTAAAATGTGAATAACAAATTCACCAATTTACAAAAATATCAAATATTATGCTTCTTCACAACTACACAACCTTGGTTTTACTTTATAGATACTAATTTAAGACTTTGAATCCTGCGCGGGTGCAGTATCGCTCTGAGAGGTAATAGAATAATTCTGGCCCACCTCCTTGGATGATTCGCATATTTTATCACTTCTCTTGATCGTACGATGCAACTTTATAATCAGAGCTAATTTCACACTAATTAATTTCACCCGTTAGAGAAACATAAAAACAAAAATTTATATTATTTGGTATGTTAGCGGTCCCTGAACATATAGTGGAGACAATTAAAAAATTATAGAAAATACCGAAAAACTGGTATTTAAACTTGTGAATACCGGTATTACAAAATTGTACAAATGGCTCAGAATACCGGTGTTCAATATCCCGGTATACCGGTATTGCAATCCTTACGTATAATGTGTTGTGATTAATGGCTCCTGCCTGACGAAGTCAGATTGAGGGCCATGAAATGCATCGTGGCTAAGGGCTATAATCTTTATGCCGGTCATTTGCCTTAGCTTTAGGCACCATGCAGGTGACAGTACGATTTTGCTCGGCTCCAGCCCAATTTAGAGGGGAAAACTCTGGGGGTGACCAGGGGCCTCCCACCTCTCTACCCCTTCCACCAACCACACGAGAGGACTTGTGGCTCGACGGCTATTTAGAATACCCCCATGCTGCAAATGCACTATTAATTTACAAACATCCATGCCTTCTCCGGGTATCGAACCCAGTCGCTACGGCACCGAAATAAGCGTCGATTACCACTATATTGGTTGGGTGGCCGTAACTTGTAATAGATTCACAAGCATTGTTTTTACTTATTTGTTACTTAATTTGCTGCATTATTATATGTTTTATTTTAATTAGTTATGGAATTCGGAATCATTTATCTTAACGTAAAATTTAATTATAATCCTTAAAAATATGAATGAAATACGATGTAATAATTTGCTTTATAAATTTAAATTTAAGAAGCTCAGTCTTTGAGCAGTAGTGTTTCGCATTTCCACGGTACAGGTTCAAGGCTCAAACCTCGGACTTTTCAAAGTCGACTCAGATTTTCATCCCTTCAGTGGGTCGCTAAATGTGCTCGGTTTCTCGGGATTGAAACATTAAGGATTTCACATGTTTGATCACTTAAATGTAACATCTGCTCATGCACCTCAGGGCTCAAGATCCCGGAAACTGAGATGGACACAGTAGATTTAGGCTCTCTATGAGCGTTTGCACCACTGAGTTTAGTTTAATTACTCAAAAGGAACGCTAGAGAATCTGAGAAAAAATCTATAATGTTTTTTGAAGAATTAACAGTTAGATTAACATCTCAGTAATGGCTTCAATTTTTTCATGGAGGAGATGAATCCTACATTAAAACACCACGTCAAGTCACCCTCATACTTAAATATCGGAAAACTGCAGAAAAAGTTTTGAAAAAAAATTGATGAAAGAATTCGGTAGCATTTCTCCAAAATTATAAACGAGGAGTTGATTAAGTAAGTGGGCAACGCTCCATTGCTTATAGAGTCCACAGCAAAAAGTATGCCTTTAGGGAATGCCCAACATTTTCCTTGCTATGTAAATAGATCACTATCAGAATAATGTCCTGTTTATCTTAGAATGATAATATACATGGTAAGTAATTTAATAATGAAGAATAATCAAAAAGAGACGTATTTGAAATTAAAAATAAGTCTCTTTGTAGAATTAGAATTTATAAATTGATTCTCACTGGAAAAGAGTTTCACAAAGCGAGGGTGGACATTTTGATAAATAAAACCAGTTTATATATATAAAAAAAACTCGCACGCAGGTGTTCTCCACCCCCACCCGGTTTAAAATCTACACGCAGAAACTTTGGTTACTTGTTTACCAAGAAAAATCCCACAACGTAGAAGACTGATTATTATTTTTTTTTAGCTCAAAAACTTTTATAAGAATGATTCATGAATTTGTATTGATGTATTAAACATTAGATAAATGAGCATTGACGATTTTATGATATTACTATAAATTATTCAAACACTATAACTTTTAACATTAAGGTACATTAAATATATTACTTAAAAAAAGTTTAACTTATTTTCGAATTTCGAGAGATAAAGTTTTACGTATTACTTTGCCCTCATTTTGCTTATTATTTATAAGATTTCCATTGCTAAAAATATTTTCAAAAACATTATTTTTAACATTACGAATGAAATAAAATTCCTAAATCTTTAGCTCATAATTTAGATTATTATCTTCAATCAATTACATATTTTGCAAAATATTTCCATTTACCAAGGATCAGTAACTTATTCCATTTCATGATTCATAAGAATAAATGTAAATCACAAATCAAGAGTTCCTTTTTTATTTTAATAGAAATATTTTGTCGTACGCTCTTCTTTCTCTGATGCAAACATTTAACCATTTAGCGGGTACAAAGCTAAAATACACTTTTCTGTGATAAAGTACTTGATAAGTGTAATGTTCTCATCTTCTATAAATATTATTTAGTCACAAAAAAAATGTCTGTTCAAGGATTTTTTATACTGGGTGGTGGCTAGACGTTAGCTAGACGTTACAGCCATTGCGCATTTTTATAAGACATTTAACTTATTTTTCAGGACTAAAATAATTAATCATATTACAATAAACTTTTCATAAAAAATTAACATTTATGAATTAACTATTTCAATAACAATTAAATACAAAATACAAGTGTAATTAAAAATCTAATAGAATAATTGTACAACATGGAATATGCTTACTTAGAATATATATAGAATACTTAGAATATACATTGAAATTGGTATATATCTGTATTTTATATTTTATTTAATTTTAGTATAAAAAGTTACAAATAAAGTAATAGTTTTGAAGATTTAAATTAGTCCTTTCACAAATTTGATGAGGTATTTACTGTGAAACTTTTCAAAGCAAGTAGGACCATTTGCTTGAAGGCACAAGGGTACGATGAACGTCTTTTCTGGTATTTCAAAGAGAGTATTTCCTGTACAGATCACCTTCTGTTCTGACACTCTCAAGAAGAGGAAGAGCGAAAATTTCAAGGTCATTTTTCTGTTCCATGTATGCAGTGGATAGAGCCTTTATCCACATATAAAGACTTTCCAAAAACCAAATAAAACCTTTTTTTTAATTGCACATTCGCTTAATTCATTCAGATGAGAGAAAGTTTATTTAAGATATGTCGATTTTTTTTCAAAGATCAGAAATTTTATTTACAGTAATCAAAATACAATTTGAAGATTTACACCTAGAAAAAATGTTTTTAAATACCCATCAGAGGACATGAAATGTAAAAAAGGTATCATCCTGCCATCTGTATTGGTTATTGGTTTTAAGCGTTTTAGTTTCAATTAACGCATTTGGATAGACTAAATATCCATCACTGGCTTGAACAAAAAAATTTGACATGTCACTAGACCTATTAATCACTGCCCACAAAAGGGTTAAACGAAGTTCTATACCTAAATTGTTTAGCAACAAAATTCAGTTTTAAATGAGATAATCGTATGTTATATTAAATATTGTTGCTAGAAGAATAGATGGACTGTATATATTTTTGTTTATCTCCTTATATCTAAAGAAATATTTTGCAATGCTGTAATAAATGTATTTTTTATGCTGTAGTATCCACCGAAATATCTATCATAATTAACTCATTTGGGAATGTTACTCGATACACTGAATTTTAAATCAGGTTGTATCATCATGCAATTAAGAAATTTATGTACTACTAATAGACTGTGTAGTAAATAGCACAAGATTGATAGTGAAAAATATTCAGAAGAATATGCTGCAATGTGAAATTTTATCAGGAGATAAGAAATACGAAATTGTATGTATACAAATGATCACACTTGGAAGGACTTGCATATGCCATTCGTACTGAAAGGTACGCAATTCCTGGTAAGGTTGGCATTTGACATGCCTATTAATGCTCTACAGAGGCAGAGTTTGGGAAAGGTCGGTTTATGTGTAACATGGAAGGAAACAATATTTACTCATGGGTAATTTTATATATGTGGCTCTGTCAAGGTGAAGAAGCAGAGACGGAATAAAATTCCAGCTAGGAAAAAGTGATTAAGAACATTGCTTTTAAAGAGATACTAAATTGAAGGACAAATTAAAGTGTGGAGATGGAGATTTAAAACTGATTTTTTGTTCTGCTTACAATATATTTTAAAAACTGAAACTACCTCATATAGGCAAATTACAGTTTTGCAATTTGAGCAAAGGGTATGAAGAGTTGCATAATTTGCGCTAAGGGGTACCCTCCCTCCGAATATTTTTTTAAATAATCAAACGTTTCCTCGGTTCTTTTTAAACGATATCAAAATAAACAAAATACTAAACTTTTATCATGCAGTCTGTTTTTTTCTCCCAAAGATAAAGTTCTTTGAAATTGCTTTTCAAATTTAACAGCAATAAATCATTCTGAATCAACAGATCCTATGATTAATACCGGACCTTGTACAGAACAACATTCCTACACAACTTTCAAGGCCAACGAAGTCCTCCTGCTTTCTCCTTCCTTTCCCTCCATTAGCTTTCGACTAAATATGTAATTGTGTACGGAACTAATAACGCAGAACGATCAACCCCCGGAATTTCAGACAGCCCCTTTTATCTCTTCTTCCACGTGCGCCACCTGACTTCACAGCAGTCGCGCTTTCTTCTATTGATCGGACGCTTTGTATTGGTGATAGATGAAACATGCGATCCTAGCGCGATCCATCAATCGGCGACATTAATTCTCCCATTGAAAATTGTTTCATCTCTAATCATGAATAATTCAAATGGAGGATCATCAATTAACTTTGTAATCTTCCTAGAATGTTTCAGAAATCTTGAAACAAAACCAGGAAAAGAAGTAACAGCTCCTGTTTGTTTCTTTTTTCAAGGATTTTGTAAGCAAGTATGTATACAAATAGCAAGCTGTCTTTTTTTTAATTTCTGATTCACACATATTAAGATTTAATCTTCTCGGTGTAACAATATACATGGTGTGTGACAATGAAAATGCAACAATAAGAAGAAAGGCCGAAAAAAAAGATGCATATATGCAGCAACCTTTCGAGTTATGTAAATGATTCAAAAAGAGAAGCTGTAACGCATTTAATGATTAATATGTATAGGCAAGAAACTGGCAGCAGTGACGTAACGCACATCCTAGCAAACCCCTCATCACATAGGGGGGCTACGATTCTAGGAAGCCTAATGCTCTGTGTCTAGTGATTTCCAAGTTTTTAACATATATGTGCCCCTTCTATACTTTTCGTAACGCTGAGTATCCCTTGTAAAAAAATTGATATATTTTAATGACAATCAAATTAAGTTAATTATTAATTAAGCAAATTATTATTTTGTGTGACATGCACAAAATAATAAGAAAAGGGTATTAAAAATATTCATAGAAAAATATAAATAAAAGTTATATTATAAATAATATTTTTTAGATTAATAAGAAGGATTAAATTTTTTGTGTTGAGATGGCAGATCGTCATAGTTTGGTTTCCTAGTTGTTAATTATAATCTGATATGTGGTTCCACGTCCAAAAGTATGTTCCTTTTTTTCTACATACTGTCTATAAATGCTAAAAAACGAACTTGAAATATGAAGTTGGAAAAGGCAAGATGTACTTCAGAAATTTTTCTGTTAAAACCAGATATGCATGTTTTGCATGTGTAACCATAATTGTATTAAAGTACATGCCATAAGTTTATTTTTCAAGAATCCGGCTGAAAAATAGTCCTTCTATAACGAAATGGGGTACATTTACCCCATGTCACACATGATCATCTCAAAAGACTGTCTTGACTAGACTCATGAAAACGTTGAATTAGCTACAGCTAAGCAAGGTGCAGTGCATATCCCCACCAAACTCCGATGCAACACGTACCCTCATCAAACTTTTTCCCTCCCCCGTGGGTACGCGTACCACACTTTGGGAAATACTGACATAGTACATACCTTTTTTAAAAACTGTCATGGGGTACCACCACTGATTGACAGATTCTTTCACCTCACTGTTGGCGAGGAGAACCAATTAGTGTAACTGAACAACGCCTTAAGATACTAGGTCAAACTCAAAAGAGTTCCAGCAGACAAACCTCAAACTTCCAGCAGACAAACAAGTTCAGGAGGGGATATGATTGAAATCACATCATAAAAGGCTTTACATATTATCTCTATTGCTGTATTATGATCAAAATGTATCTTTATCTCTGTCTTTGTAGCTTTCTTCACTTTGTAATCACGTGTTAACGGTACTGCGTGATTTTCAATGTTTCTTACTGTATATTCACATTACACTAATATTACCATATACTTTTTTGTTAATTGTCAATAGTTACAGGTAAAAATTCAGAAATATTTTACTTAGATAGAATTCAATTCAGAAATATTTTACTTAGATAGAA
The DNA here is from genome assembly GCA_019973935.1 of Trichonephila clavipes. Lineage (NCBI taxonomy): Eukaryota > Metazoa > Arthropoda > Arachnida > Araneae > Nephilidae > Trichonephila > Trichonephila clavipes. The sequence goes on from BMAU01005793.1 coordinate 12,794, forward strand.
TTCTTCGAAGAATGGGAAATAATATCATTGAAGTATTTTTAAATATAAAAATCTTTCTCTTGTGTATTACAGATTCAAACAGCATCAGAAATATTTGCTTATTTTTCATAGCATGTTAAATAAATTTTGTGTGCTCCACAACGTTAATGAATTGTGTTTTTTAATTAATTTGGATTGCTTAATTTAAGAATTTATTTAAAATCTCTATAACTGATAAAAATGATTTAGAGTATTTTTAATTTTAAAAAAATTCAGCTAGACTCGCATTTATTTTCCTTTTATAATATTAATTAAAAATGACATGCGTCAAATCATTTATCTTATGTATAAATATGAGAAATAATTTCTTAAGAAAATATTGTTTAAAATTTTAATTTATTACGAACAATTTTATAATGTATATTCATGAAAACAAAACAATCCAATCCTTAATTTAAATAAATCAAAAAAATCAAATGAATAGGATTATTTTTGAAATAACATTTTGTACGTATGACACGTATCAGAATTAATTATTAAAATATCCCACGATGATCAGCAAAAAATATGAAATTTGCTTCAGTTTTCCTCTTAAATGGACACAGTTCTCTGAGTTGACATTGTTTATTTACAAAACAATACATAAAACCATTTGAGTCAAGATTGATTTTCGCTACAATTTGACTCTGGTAGTTTACATCAAAAAGCAAATTTTTATTAAAAATTAGTATATCCATCAGAAATCACCTTTAGATATTTTGAATGTATAATTGTATTAGAAGATATTTTAATAATTGAAAGGTCTTACTATTTTAAAATCCTGTTTGAGAAAGCTGTGTGTTTTGATGGATAGCTTTGATTAATTAAAACATTATAACAAAGAAATTATTAGAATGTAGTAACAAGAAACATTAGCTATATAATGAGTTATCTTAATTTTATGAATACTTTAAAACTTTCGATAAAGAAAGTGGGTGTAAATCCGGTGGCATATGCTGATGTCAGGTAGTTTGAATTAACAAGTAAAAAGTCAGTCTTCTAATTCCTGTAAATAGTTTTTTTTCTGTTTTATGATGTAATGCACATATAATCACAGCGTATGTTTTTCTATACTAAAAAAGTATTATTTATTTCAACCCTTACGTATGTATGTAGTTAAAAGATAAAATAAAAAACCCTTTGTAAATTACAAAGAAATGACATGACTATCGCCTGCTTTTGAAACTAAACTCTATATTAAATTATTCCATTGCACATTTAAAGAATCACCCAAGAAAAATGCGTTTGCAGCTCTTGTGGTTATTCTAAAAAAACAATATTGCCTTAATTTTATCGCTCAGCAAAAGTCCACATGCATAAATTATATGAAATAATATGGTTATGCATGTGTACATTGTTAGAACCAGAGAAATAAATGAACCTGATTTGTCCAATAAGGAATTCACATGCTTTTTTATCTATTACTCTTTTATTCTAGAAGCTGCATTAATTCACATGAAAGGTATTACTTTGCAAATAAAAATATATCTAACACAGATAAAAACGTTTCAGTCTCATTACTTACTACACATCTTATTTATTGTGAGAATTTATTTATTGTAAAATATAATAAAAGATGACATGAATTTATACCTAAAAAAACTGACAGGCATACATCATTCGTCACACATTTGTAACTATGTTAATTTTTTCTACCAATATAACAAAATGTTAATTTAAATTCCCTTATTTGACACTGCTGCAAAATTCAAGTAGAGTAATTTTTTTACTGTAGTATGTATATGCATTTATATTTACCAGTATCCAGTAATTTAATTTGATTAATATCTTTATTAATTTATAAAGGTGTCGGTTTATTTTAATTGTGTGTATTATACCTAATACATTTATAGAAGGCACTGAGGAAAATATTTGCTTATTTTATCGCAGAATGTACGAGGATTACATTTTAAAGTACACACATAGCAGCAAAAATACTGCAGTACAAAAGAAGAAGAAAGAAGACAAAGTAAAATCTTTGTGATACATTTTATAACAAAGTTTTAGGCTTCAGACGATGTACTTAAGTTTTATCGAACACATAAATCCCCATGACTTTGTTTTTTTAAAAAAAATCCAACATGCTACTCTATAACAAAACTTTATTTCTGAAAAATACATATTTGTGAAAGCTGAAAATTACTGACTATTAACTTTGATACATCTTATATTGCTCCAAAAGTAAATGATCGAAATATAAAAGAACTCAGTGTATTTTATGTAATCATGATACTCAAAGTTTCCAAGGACTTAAGCACAAATTTGATGCATCAGAGTAGTCAGAATTGTTTTTGTAATTTACATACAAACGTATAACGTTGCTTCATCCGCATATTTTACATCTGACTGCTTTCTAGACATTTTACTGAAGCAGAAATGTTTTCACTAGAAGAATCATTCCAGTCATTCTCGTATGAGTTTATGTAGACATTCAAATCGCTGTAAGGGCTTAGATAAGGTACAGATATTATGGTGAAATGCATTGGGGAACTATAATAATATCGATATATTTTTTGTAAAATATCCTGATGTGTACATTATATGTATATTTTGCTGTATGTGTTTATTCAATTCCAATAATGGATTCTTTTATGTTCATTGTTATGAAAACTGGAAAACTGACTTTTATTGAATAAACTACGGAGATCAGAGGATAAGAGTAGAAAATGCGATGAAAAAGTAGCAAAACCTTATATTATATGTTTTAACATTTATTTCGTGGGCTAGCAGAATAAAATCCAAACAAACAAATCTTGTCGTTTCATATTACGATACTGTAAGCCAGTGCTTCTCAAACTTTAAATATTTGCGACCCAATACTGTCATAATTGCATTACTCCTCCTCCTCCAAACATATAACAATGCATTGAATTCAGTAATATTATACTTTGAAGCTAATGCTACAATGTGACTTTAATCTCTTAAGTGTTACCAACGTATATATACGTCTCTTTCAACCTGTGTATTAAATTCCCGGGACGTGTACATACGTCTTTCTTATATAAAAAAGTACAGTCTTTTCTTTGTACTACTATCCATAAAATTATTCCGAAGGCTTTGGAATGCAGTAAAAGGACCTTGACAGTATTTGAGAAGGATTTACTTATATCACAGGATTTCCTTATTTATTCCTTCTCTTCTCCAACCCCACCCCCAAATACATTACACACGCGTGCCAATTTGGAAAACGGAGGCATTTGAGAGCGAATCGCGTAACTTTTAATCGGATTATTTATAAATCGTACAAATTATCAAGGTAAATGTCATAACTTTTGAATACAATTTTATGTATGACAAGCCCATAGGGTCGCTCGTACTTATTGAACTTGCTCTTAACTAAGTATCGTTAAATTAATTATAAAATAAATTGTAGAGTGCTGATGCATTTATATGTTTATTATATCAGAGTAAATGTTAATTTATATTTTTTATATCAGAATATATTTTGTTTTTTTACTATCAGTTCATTAATCCATTTGTTAACTAATCAGTCCATTCGGTTTTTCAATATGCAAGCTTCCCTCTCATCGGTTTATCCCCCCTCACTCATAGGGCATGCACCCCATAGTTTGAGAAATGTTGTTGTCCACAAATACATTAGTTTTTATTATTATTATTATTATTTCTTAATGATTTTCACGCGATATTTTACAAATGTGTAAAAGTAAGCGTCACTTAATTTTTGATATAATTAAACTACACAAAATATTTAATTTTAATTAATTTTTTAAACGCATTTTTACCCTTCAGGTCCAGATTTTCTTCGAAATCTTTGCTAATTGAGACGAGAATTCCGGAGTTAGGCTGCGTATCTTTTAATTTTATCAATGATTGACACTATCGCAGTCGTACGACACTAGCAACAGGGTGATGTAGTGTTCACCTTCTAACGAAACTTATTTGCGGTTAAGTACAAGGGACTATTAAATATTTCCCCTTTTCTGAAAACTAGAGAGTTCGGTTGGATAATTAATGCTCATTAATTTTGAAAAATCGCATTGTGCACTTATCACAATTTTATGCTTTAGAAGACTGCTAATTGTTATAGTTAAAACGTAGTTTGGGTAATAACAACAAATAAATGTGCTATTCACCTATTAAACAAAGGGATTTTTTGAGATTAAGGATGAAAGAGAGAAAGATAAAATTTTATACTCATATCCTTCGACTGAAAACATAAGAATTCATTCTAGTAATTGATGTTTACAACTTTTGACAAATCACATGAAGTTAGAAAGAAGGAAATTAAATTTTCGTACAATATTTTTCGGTTCAGATTTTCTTCCTCTTCTTTGAAATAAAGACTTCTCATCATACAAGGAATAATTCGGCAATATAATTCCGAAGTTTGTAACAAATCATATATGGAAATATTACGTATAAGTTGAGCTATTATATATTTTCAGTAAAACAATAGGTACTCATAACAGTTAAAGTTTTGGATCTTTTTCTAGGACATCAATCCATCTAAGATTTCGCCTGTTCTTTCTTCGTGTGCCAATTTGTTGAGCATTAAAGACATTTTTAGTGGTGCAGCCTTGGTTCATTTTGATAACGTGACCTGCCTATTTAATTCGTGGTAATTTGATAAAGTTACCATTGTAAGATTCATTATATTATTAATAGAGCTCAAAGTTTTCTTCACGTTCCATTTTCCTGAATTCCTCGAAAAACAAATCTTAAAATCTTCCTCTCGCAAAAACTCATCATGTTCTCATCTGTTCGAGGCATAGACCAAGTTTCCCTTGTATAAGTTAATACTGATTTTATAAGACTTTTATACAATAGAACCTTCACGTTTTTCTTTTGATTAAATTTGATTTCATATATTTTCGTACTTCATTAAGAAATCTATTAGCCATAGGAGTTCTCTTTTGTACTTCAGAAGTACAATCGTTTCTATTGTTAATTTTCGAACATAAATAAGTGAAAAAAAAACTGCCAACAACTTCAAAACTATAATCTTCAATTTTAAAATGGGAATTGTTAAAACATGATTTAGGGCAAGACTTTTACTGAGTCTTATTGTCATTGATTTTCAATCCCATCCTGAGGACATCTTTCTCTAAAGATAAGTCTTAGTGCGATGGGTGTTCGAGCAATGATATGAATAGCATCAGCAAAAGCCAACAACAGTTTTGATTGATTAAAGATATTTCTTCTGGTATTGATATTGGAATCTCTTACCACTTTTTATAATGCTAGATTATAGAGAAGACACCCCAGTGCATCTCCCTGTCGAACGTCATTTTTTATTTCTAATGGGCCCGAAAGATCATTCTGCACCTTCACTACGATCTTTATAACAATACTTTAGCCTCCATAAAAAGATTATAAGAATGAGATTGAGAAATTTTAAATCATAAAATATTCAATTGCTAGCTGCCTGCACAACTGAACCGTTTTCTTATTTATTTTGTCTAAAGTAATTTCCAACCTAAGAATTAAAAAAAAAGGTTAAGGTCAAATATTTTTAAAAAGCACATTCTGCGGTTGCCCTTTAAAGTGCACATTTCAAAATTTACAGTAAAAGTCAATGGATTTCATTTTTTTCTAACAATTGGAACGATTGTACTAATGAAATCTAAAAGAGAATTACTATGGCTAATAAATCTCTTAATCATAATTTAAAAACATTATAGAATTGAAGTAATTTGTAATGCATAATGTACCATTTTAATAGCAGTTTGATCAATGAAATATTTATTTAAAAATAAATCACAGATTACAATTGTTTTCCCAATAACATTTAATGTAAATATTTCAGTAATTCTCAACATTGTAAACAGGAATGATTAATTTTAAAGATCGCTATATAGATGAATTAGTTTACAGTCACAAATAATTTTTTTCAAAATATTGCCTTCTATAATACTTTAAAATAAGCGTGAATGATTGCAACATTAAAATACCCATTCATTTTATTCAAATCTTCTTTATAACTATAAAAAACATTCCCGTAAAAAATTAGCAGTTATTAGCTATGAAAGGCTGGTTAATAAATGCGGCATATAATTACGTTTGTTCGAATTCTAGAACAGAACACTCACAGCAAGCACAAATCTCGTTAGTGTATTATTTTCACGTCCATGAATATTTAAAATATCGTGGCTGTAAGCAGTTTAGCAAAATGGATTACAGATTTGAAATCGCAAAAGGAGGATATAAATAACTAATTCGATGGTGAAATGATGTTCTTATCCCATTAGACTAAAAGATAGGAAGTGCCTAGGGTGAGCACGTTTTGGGGAAGGGTAATTACGAGTCTGAGACGTAGGGGGCTTTCTAAAATGTGGAGAAAACCCTCTTTTGTCGGCAAATTGAGTTTGGAATGCTGGTCTGTAGAATAAATAAAACGCGAACATTTACTCGTTAATTTTTGATTAGTTAATTATTATTCGACTGTGCATGGAAATTAAGGATATATGAACTGTTCATAGAACCATAAATTACATTTTTGTATTAATGGATGTATTTTATATTTGTAAAAATGTAATGCGTGTATTTAATGTTAATCTAGTCGAGTAAGATCTAAATTATCCGTTAATTACCTCGCACATGGAAATTTAAATGTGAGGAAGATATTTCAATGAATTTTTGATTGATTACACTTTTAATTAAATGCTACGGTAGGGTAGTTTGTGTTTCTCTAGTACGCACAATTAAACAAGTCCGATAAATTAATTGACTGATGTGTTCATTTATTAGATACTCTTGCATAAGTTAGCTTAATTTCTCTGCGTTAAAAATACTTTAAGAAACTATTAACCAGCGATATAATTACAATTTTGCTATGGTGAATGCTGTTTAACAATGTTCCAATATGTTAATTTAATTTAACTGAATAATAAATTTCAAAGGGATATCTCATCATATATTTAATACTCTCTTCCTTTGTAGAATTTGCTCAAACAATGAAAAATATTTAAATAATACATTTTTTTTCAAATAAATTGTGCATATTTATATCTATGTAGCGAATTAAGTTATTCAAAAATACACATTTCGTTTTAACTCATTCTCCTCCATTTTAAATTCTTACTTTCTCCATTTTAATAACTCGATATAAACTTTTTAACATGCAACGTAATTAAAGTTTTTTTTTTAAAAAAATGAATGCCGCTGAAGCAATGCTTGAAATCGTTAATTAATTTTTAATAATTGACTAATTTGAATGCTATAATATAACGTATCCGATGATTTCTTTGTGAAACTTTACAAAACAGTGTATAATATATACATCACGTATTTATAGTGAAAAATTAATTTACGAATATACGTTTTTGTAATGAATTAAGCCACATAATTACACTTCACAATACAGTAATAATTGTTCAGTAATACGGAACCAACTGAAAGATTCAATATTTATACTTTAGAGGAGAGGGAGTTGATATTTCAGCTGTCCTGCTAAGGGTTTTGTTAACCCGAGAGAAGGCGTGCCCTCGATATTAACGTTAATGGTCACTAGTGGTGGAGAAGTCACCCCAATATTTGTTATAATTATTTTTATTGTACTCGACAAAAACCATTATTCCAGTGAATATTAAACAAAGAGGAAGTATACTTTACTACTTTTAAGAACTTTTCAGTTTTTCTTTGATAATTTGAGAAAAAATCCAATGAAACTGAACTAAAATATTTCAAATGTTGTGACCATAACAAAGGTTGTTTTTAAACTACGTGTACCTTTTTCAAAGAATCTAAAAAATTAATATGCATGCAATTTTTACTGCACATAAATAATATGTAACTATATATAATAGAGCTACTTTCTTGGAGATTTTTCCAAAATATTTTGCTCAGAAGTAGTTATCGTAAAAAAAATATGACAATTTTCACAAATTTCAAAGCGGTACTTTTACAATGATTTTTTTTGAAAAATTTAAACAATATATTTGAAACATTTTACCGTTATTTAAATAAAAAAGCCTAATTATTATTGACCCAAAAAAATTTGAAGTTTTTATATTCAACAATTTCTGAGAAACAGGTTCCTAAAATGGCTCAATTTAACATTGTCGGTATAGGCCCTACCGACTACTCTTAAGTACTCTTGGTATATTCAAATAAATATGTATTGAAAGTGAATGTTAGTTGTTGAAAAAAAATTAATCAATAAAACAAGTAAAAAAATAGATTGAAATAACAACGCTTACAAAATATAAACAATATAAATCAAGAGAGAACTTTATTAATTAATTTAATGTACCCTTAAAATGAAATAAAAAGTTTATGAATTTGCTCTCATCAGAAAAAAATAAAATATTACTTTCTAATTTAGCTATCAGGTACCTTTCTGTTAAGCAGCTAAAAATAAAACTTAAAAAGAGAAGGATATTTTTCCATGTTTTTGTGCTGCTTTATCACCCGATTTCTTCTTCTAAATATAAATAAAGATGTATGAATTAATTAACCTTATTCAATGTATATTAATTGTCTTGATTATATTAAGATAAAAGAAATAACATGGTAATATTTTTTTAAAAACGTAAAAAGTTAAGGAGGAGAGATATTTATGATAATTAATTCTTCATTTGTGTACAAAAACCTTGTGAAGTCAATTTTTAACAGCAGAAAAAATTTTTTTGCTTAAAAAACGGGATTTTAATACATAACTTATTTACATTTCAAAATAAAAAAAAAGAAATTTAACGTAAGTATAGAAATAATTATTAATCCATAAATTGATAGTAAATAATTACTAATCCATAAATAAATGATAAATAGTTATAAATCCATAAATTATTCATAAATAATTATTAATTCATAAATGAATAATTAATACTTATTAATACATATATAAATAATAATTTCCTTATTGAGAATAAATAAATAATAGTAATGGTTAAGTTAAAAGTTAATAAAAAAGTTAAATGTAATATATATATATATATATATATATATATATATATATATATATATGTCCGTTAATTATCTAATTAATAATATTTAACAATGCGCAAAGCTTCAAGAAAGCATAGAAGGCTCTTAAAAGCAATAAAAAGTTCCAAACATAAAATTAAAGATAAAATATTATGATCCAGATAACTACTACTTAAGTTAGATTATTCGTTAGATCTTCTCGAATACTGTATCACTTCAAACACGATTAATACACGCTGAAACAGCCAAATTAATGTCAAAAGCAGTGTTTTCGCATTAAAACACATTTTTATCAAAAAATCTGAATCAAAAAGTTAGTATTTTTACTTCTGATAACAGTGAGGTTGTGACACATCATGCGTATTAGAATCCAGGCGCTAGAAATTTAAAAAAAACTGCAGCTGTCAAAAGCTCTCTCTATGTGGTGAAATAATCTTCTTTCGCAAATGACAATTAATGTCAGACATGGCAGCTGAAATACGCTATCCAGATTAAAACAAGAAAGAAATATGGTTTTCTCTTACAGTATTTGTTGGCAATTGTTTGTTCTCGACAAATTTGGTGACATTTAACTTCCACTTGAAGGATAAAAGTATTTATTTCAGTTTTAAATACAAGGGGATTATGCTTAATAAAATATAAACAGTGGGAAAAAGATTAATATTCGAATATTTTAACTTTGTGAGTAGTCTAAATTTTATTTTCTAAGTTATTTTAAACTTTCTGTGAATTTCCCATATAAGTCTTTATAATGTGCCAGCTTTCTACAAGAAGTTTTTCTAGTTTTTTAGTTAGATTCTATCAGATTTATAGTGAGACACTTTAAATTTATCTTAGAGTAAACCAGAGTTAAATTTACTTATGTTTTATTCATGAGTTTATATACTGTAAGAAGGAAAAAATATACGATGTATATAGACTATCATATTTTACAAAAGCTGATGCATAAAATACAAAATTTACCGGAGAATTTTGAAAAAGGCACACTGAGCTTGTGATGGATGCTTTACATCTTCCCACGAGTATTTTTAAAATTTAAAATACAGTGACAAACAGATTGATATCAATAATCTCATCAATACTAAGAAAAATCTTTTACTGTAAGAGACAAAGCCCTAAAATAGCATGTTTGTTTTTACAACAAGGAAGATTAAATATTTATGGATTTAGACATACTTCAAGATTTTCTATAACATCTCATAAATTTGTTTATGTTTGCTGCTTTCTCAGAAAATATTGATTGCTTGAAAAGCTGACAGCTCCTACGCTAACACCGATGTTCTGATGCTCAGTTTCTGCAACTCATATTTAAAATCAACATACGTTTAAAATTAAGGACTAATAATTAACTTTTCTTAAATCTAAGACAATGATTTAAATACGATATTATTAAATAGCATTTGAACACGCTGTAGGTAGATCTAAATTTAAATCTAATTTTCTCGTCACGGACAACATTCTGTGTCGTTACTTCACAAAAGCGTGCAAATGAATTAGTTATTTTTCATATTTAATATCCCTTGAATTAGAACGCGTACATATATATATATATATATATATATTCATTATCTTTTTGGCAAAAAATGAAGAAAAAGTGACATAATTTCAAAACTTTATTCTTCTGTGTAAAATGCTTCTAGAATGCTTCTAATAATGTTTTGCTTATATATATATATATATATATATATATATATATATATATATATATAGCTGAAAATCATATTTCCTATATAAAGCAAAGCCTAAAATGGAATTTTTGAAAAAAATTCCATTATTTTAAGAGTGACTATGCATTGATATAATAACCGGTGTTTTTCTTTAAAAAATTATCTTCCCTGGTATATCAAGGTATGAATAAATCCACTTCTAAATAAAATATTTCAAAAATCCTATTTTAGGCTCTGAACTAAAGTTTTAGTCACATAAAAGCAAGATACTATTACACATGGATGTTCCATTAATGAAGAATGTTTTAAAAATTTGTCATTATTCCTTCATCTCCCCCAAGTACACTTAAGGTATCCGACTACGTTTGGAACCATGATTATCAAAAGCTTATAAATGGTCAATTTTCATGATATTTAGTGTCACTTGGATTAGGATATATGCAAAAAATTGTTTCAAGGACATTTTGACAAAAAAAAACTTATTTAATTACAATATTTTGGCAAAAAATTAACTTAGAATAATCTTTTTCCAAATGTTCTCCTTTTGTGAAAAATGCTTCTATTATAATAATGTTTTGCCTGTATATAGCTCAAACCACTGTTCAGAGGCTCAACTAGAATTTTTGAAATATATAACTTAGAAGTCGGTTTATTCATATTTTACGACAACAGAGGGGAGCAATTTAAGAAAAAAAACGCGAATAATTATTTCAATTGGTGGTAACTCTGAAAATAATGTGAATTTTTCAAAAATTCTAGTTGAGCTTCTGTAGACAGGTCTGAGCTATGTACAGGCAAAATATTATTATAATAGAACCATTTTTCACAAAAGGAGAACATTTGGAAAAAAAGATTATTCTAAGCTAATCTTTTACCAAAATATTCTATTTAAATCAATTTTTTTTTGTGAAAATGTCCTTAAAACAATTTTATGCATGCATTCTAATCTGAGTGACACTAAATATCATGAAAACTATCCATTTATGTGCTTTTTTTAAATTCACGGTTCCGAACGTAGTCTGATACCTTAATGAGTGTTAGAAAGCTAAAATATTATTTTCTTGACAATTTGAGATTTTCACATTTTCAAATTGTATAGATTTAACCTTTCAAAAAATTCTTTACTTTAACCTCTAGGGTAATTACAAGCCCTTAAAACCCATTTTTAAATAATCGCTGAAACTGGGCTATGCCCATTTGAATGGAGAAAAATGTAAACAAAGTACTCCATTTTTCTTAAAAGTTCAACGTCTGGTATTAACCAAAACATGCATCTTTTATTGTAAATTGAGCCTTTTATTTTTTTTCTAGCCGATTAAAGGTCTCACTGTATGCATTAAAATCAATTTACCTCAAAATGTAAATTTTGATCTCCGATGTATCTTTTCTAAGAAACTACTGTTCACAGATATACAAATTTTTATGTCACATTTATAATGGTAGCTAATATATACTGAAGTGAGCTTTTTGTAAAAACAACTCAACAATTTATTTTTTACAAATTTTTGATGTGAAAAATGGTCAAATTTCACTATTTTTAATAAAATATTTTATATATTATGAGAAAATTCAAAAATTAGCTAAAAGCTTAGTTCAGTATAATGATACAGGTATACTTTAATTGTATAAAAATTCTCAAACATGCACATATAACAGATTTTGAGAAAAGGTACGTCGAAAAAGCCAATTTAACATTGTCAGTATAGATGTTTCATACTGCCCTTAAATAATTTTTAGTTATAATAACATTTTTAAAGCAATTTATGTGTATAGTCTAATTCAAAAAAGAACTAAATATAAAACGAAAGTAGTCATTTATACACTTTTTGTTGCAAAATCGCTACTCCAAGTCGTGATCAGATATACCTTGATGTTTATAAAACTAACATTATAGGCTTAGTGATAATTAACTGATAATTAGTAACAGATAAATTTGACTGTTATCAATTAAAGCTCAAATTTTGTACTTTAAAATGCAGAAGAGAATATAAATTCCACATTGAGTGCATCCTGTAATAAGTTAGAACTATCACTGATAGTTTCGGAAAGTTGAAAAGGCAAAATTGTAACTATAACCTCCCATAATTTATACAGCAAGTTAACTCTGCGGTGCTCAGCATTCCAAAAATGCGACCGAGGAAGTGATTAATGTCATTAGCTTCTCAAACGCACAGTGATATATTACCACGAAATATGCTACCACTAGATAATGAAAGAGGTCGTTAAATGTAATCTTAATGGATTACATATAGTTATGATAGATTTTGGTGTATGTTTCACATCTCGCATGTTCTTAACGATCAAAGTTTTCTGGCAGCCCTAGCTAGTTTTATCTTTTTCTTTCTCTCTTTTCTTCCACAGCATGTTTTCGAATTGTTATTATAATATAATATTAAATTACTCGTATTATTAATATCCAGAACTACGTGTTGTGTGTTTATATACGTATTATACAATTCATTTATATCAGTTAATATAATCTATATGTTACCTCCGATAGGTACACACGGCTGATAATAGTAAATATTAGTATATAACTATTTGTTTTAGTTTGCTTTGACTTAAAATAAATAAGAATGATAAATACATACAATGTGTAATTTTTTTGGATCAATATGCATTTTTATCAGGCATTTGTTTTTACTTGGTGAAATATGTTTTATGAGTGCACAAAATTATACTTACCGAATAACATAAAAACACGTGACGTAAAAACAGTAATATATTACTTGACGAAATAAATTGAGTCCTCGAATGTTTTATCAATATCGCCAATTGATTTGACGGCCTTGAACGATCATGTTTACGTAGTTGGGTTCGGCATGCGTTCTATTTTGATATTTTATATAAAATAGGCATATAAAGTTATAGTTAAATACAATAATCCCCAATTTTAAAATAGGGGAAAATATTCCCTTTAATCGCGAAAGGTTAATTTTGAGACTAACGCTAGAGAAGCTGCAAAAAGTCTGTAATGCTTTTGGAAAAAGACAGTTACAACAATGGTTCGGTAATGGTTAAAAACATTTTCTATTAGGGATGAATTTCAAGAAAACAATTTTAGGTCAATCAGACCCTTAGATTTAAATATCGACGAATTGGACACAAAAACTGAAGTTAAGAGTTTAATGTATCGACAGTTTGAAAAAATGTTAAAAGTAAATGATGAAGCAATCCGGGGTAAATTTTCACGAAGTTGAAAAGTGGGAAGCGTATTAACCTCTTAAGTAACACCTGCGTATTTTCCCGTCACTCTCAATTGGTGCGTTAGGCACCTTGGACGTATATATCCGTCCTTCCAAAACATGATTATTTTCTTTTTTCGGCTATCAGTAAAACAATTACGAAAGTTTTGGAATGTAATTAAATGATCTTTAAAGTGTTTACAAATGATTTACTTATGAGAAAATTTACTTATTTGTATTTTCTTTTCTCTCCAATACACCGCATATGTGCGCCTTTGTGATAAACGTTGGCACTGTAGAACAAATTACGTAACTTTTAACCGGAAGAGGGGTTAAGTAAACGGAGAGTGCACATCATCCTTTGTTTGTCAAGACTGGAACACATATTATGCTATCAAGGTGTAAAATCCCCCTACACCCTCTTTGCTCCGTAGATACTTACCTCCATTTAAGTATTACCAGTTTTTATCTTTGGTCAACTAACTATACAGTCAGTAAAAAATTTCCTCGTACTAAACGTAAAAATGGATTATTCCTCTAAGAATTTTCATTACATAAGTTGCAATTGGTTATAAAATAAAAGTGCCATCTCTTTTCAGTGCCTAAATTTTCCGAATAGAAATGGTTGTCGTCCCTGTAACATAAAAGAAATTGAACACAAAATACCTTAGGGAGGATGCCATCACTCATACGTCATTACGAGTTCTAGTTAAATGCTGTTAAAATGAAACTTTTTACCTTTTAAATACGAATAATAAATACTTTTTAAGAACGAACTTTTGCCCATCTCTGTGTTGTCACAGTATCCAAAGAATGGGAAAGGTAATATACAAATTAAACCCAACTCATCTCATTAAGAATGCCAAAAGAGGGAAATAGAGGTGCATCAATATACCACTTACATTGATTGGTTGGGATCTAAAATGGATTGCTTGTCTCATTACATTACCAATATCAAGCAATTGATTTGCAACAATACGACACAGTCGAGTTCGCACTATCTTTTTCTTACAGATCTGTTGTGCCTCTTCTCGCTGTAGGACAATTCCCTTTTCTCCTGTTAGCGGAATGTAAGGCCATAATAAATCTGCTTTCATCCGCTCTCTTACGAAATAAGTAAGCATTAAGGATTTTTTCTTCTGCCAGACATTTTGAATTCATGGGCTTAGTTTAATTTGTATCGAATTTCTTAGCTTATTAAAATAAACCTAGAGAATGGATTTGAGTGCTATTAAGTTTATTTGAAAGAACAATAAATAAAGTTTCTCTTTGAAATTATATGTTTCCTCCCATTTCTCGAAAGATATAACTATTTTAGTTATTTAAGGCAATACATTATAAAAATGAAATATTATTTTTTGTTTTGTTTTACTTTGTTTTTTGGATCAATTTTATCACACTTTCAAACTCATACACTAATCTACAATTGGATAGAATAATATAATTTCTTTGCAATTAATATTACATTCATAAAATTACAAATGACCAATAGACGAATGCATATTGAAAAATTTCCCTCTTCCACTTGCATAATTTAATTGGGAGATGTAAAATATAAATTAAAATTGATGGACGATAAAAAATAAGCCTTACGGAAGTCGCATACTATGTGTAACTCCTGACATGTTAGTGTGGTAAATGCGCAATAGTAACTTAAATCCTGAAAAAAATGAAACCAGTAGGATTGGAAATAATTATATATTTAATGAAAATTTTATTTGGGAGTAATACAATTTTTTATCAAAAATATTTATTCTTGTTCAATTTGGGGAGGAGTGGATACAATAGACATATGATAAGTAAAATATGACACATATGCAGAGTTGGATTTCGCATATATTCTGCTCTAGATTTACCCATCTCTGTAAATCACAAAATCATGAAAATGTAATTAGCTTGGTAAATGTTTAATTTTAATCGAGAAAACTTTATTTTAATGACAATGAAAAATATTATATTGACAGCGAAAAGAATTAATTTTATAAAGTATGAAAAAGATATTTATTCGATTAATTCCTATTACTTACTCGTATTTTCTTAAGAATGTTGAACTTTGTCAGACGCTTAATAGTAAATATAATTATTAATAAGTAAGTTTATCCTGAATAAGAATTCTAATCTTGTAAAGACTGTAATCAAAGAATAATTACTTCGGTTAGCTCAACTCAACTTTATTTCATTGGTTCGAAATTCAAACTAATAACATTCAGGGGGAGATATCACAGTTACAATTACATTAAAACAGTTAACAGTATTAGAAAATAACGAGATATTTGCGGGCACTTCCTTTTCCGAGCTGGCAGGCTGACTGGTTAAGCACACATCCGCTCGACGAAAACAACTCGCCAACCAGGTCGTCAAATTGGCGGCAAACTTGGTCGCCAAATATGATTCCAACTTGGCTCTATCGACAAGATCTCGCCAAGTTGCAATTGACGTCACTTCCTGTTACCCATACCCGTCCGTTTTCACGAAATCACTCCGACAAATATCCAGCAACCGAGAGGAAAAAGATGTTACACATCAAAAACCTATTTTATATAATGTCCTTGACATTAATAACTGTTTTTGCTTTTATTTATTGAAAGCTGTTTCCTTAATCTGAGGGTTAACTAGCTTAAGGGCCTCCAGCGTATATATCCGTCTCTCTCTAATGGTTTGATATGTATCCCAGGCGTATATATCCGTTCTTCCGAAATGTGATTCTTTCCTTTGCGTGACTATCTGTAAAACTATTCCGAAGGCTTTGGAATGTAACAAAATGAACTTGACAATTTTTACAAAAGATTTATTTAATTCAAAGAAGATGTACTTCTTTCCACCTCACCCCTCTCATACATCACATACACAAGCCTATGTAAGAAAAGGTGGTACTGGGGAGCGAACCATGTAACTTTTAATAAGCATTAAGAGGTTAATACCGTTATCCTAAGAAGCTCCCGATTGCGGTGGCCGAGTCGTCAAGGTTGCGAACTCACTACCGGCATTGCAGAATAAAGGGTTGAAAAATTAGCATCAGTGAAGACCTACCGTGTTGAGGATCCGATGCTCAAAGTTCTCATATTGTGGTGATGTGAAAGTTTGGAGAAGGGGTGATAGCTAAAGTGCAGCCCTCATCACTTGACAGCGGTCTAAAATTTCCGTCGATGACAGACCTTGTGTTGATTCCCATTGCGACGTAAATTAAAAATAAAATTCAATTGACTTCCGAGTGTATTGTGATATTTAGACTCAATGCTATTTCAGAAACAAAACCACTAGAATGTAAATTTATAAATAAATCGTACATATAAGTAAACATTTATAATGATATTTTAAATTATTATTTAGTTAGAGAAAATAATTGGATCCATCATTAATAAAGAGAAAGATGCATCCAATTAACAAATGAATGTAACTAATTCAAAAATAATAAATTTTTGAGTACATTTTTTAAAATTTGAAAGCCCCATTTGATTCCTTTTACTTTGGATTAAAATTCTTTTACAGCTGCAAATTTGCTTAGGAAAATCTCATAATATTTTGAATCCATGCTATAAGACAAATGACAAGGACTGCTCTGAATTGGTATCTCAATGTACTAGTAGTATCAACACCATAAGGCAGTGCTTCTCAAACTTTCAATACTGGCGCCCCCCTTTTCAATCACAATTTTTATCGCGCCCCCCCTTATACATAATAATTTACTAAATGCAATAATAATGCACTTTTACGATAAAGCAACAATATTTATTACAAACCGTACAAATTCATGACATAAAAATTTAATTTTGTATATGTTACTTTTAAGCAAAAAAAAAGTTAAGTAATAGGATAATTACTAGGTTATTTTTCCTTTCTCTGATTTTTAAATTGGAACATATTACAAAATGCGGTGGTTTCTTAAAATACAAATTATAGATATCAGCTAAATATAGAAAATGAACTCAGAGGGTCAATTTCTAATCATAAGCATTCCTTTGAAAAATTTGCTCTGTAAGACAAGCCCATGGAAGTAGCTAATAATTATTAAACTTGTTCTTAATTTAGTATTAATTAATTAGTCATAAAATACTCTGTGCACCACTCATACATTAAAAGCAGTGTTTCTCAAACTTTCAATACTGGCGACCCAATTTTCAATCATAATTTTTGTCTCGCCCCCCTGTACAACAATAATGTATTTACTGCAATAAAAATGCACTTTGAGAGAGAGACGCTAAAGTTACAATACGATCTTAATTATAAACCGTACAAATTAATACGATAAGTATATTAAATTTTGTGTATATGTAACTTTTAAGTAATATATATATATATATATTAAGAAAATTACTTAAAATATATATATATTACTTAGAATTGTGTTATTTTTCTTTCTCTAATTTTTAAATCGGAACAGATCGCAAAATGATGTATTTAAAGATTTATTTCCTTCAGCATTCATTTCTCAAAGTACAAATGTCATTAGAAAAATAGACTAGTCAATGTCGCTCTCTATCATATCCATCACATCTGGCATTATAGGGTACGTTTGCGTGAGTCTGGGCAACCTATCGGATGTCTGCGCAAAACATGTAAAAATGCTTTTCCTGGTACAATTCCAGTCAGTTTTGGTCGACTCGATACTCCTATAGCTACCGAATCTAGCTTGAATGTACATTTTTTAAATTTCCACGTTAATTGTAATTCACGGTAATTAAGTATTTACGGCAGTAGATTAAAACAATATCATACATACATTTTTAAGTTGTAAGTAAACATTCGACCATAATAATCAACAAGTACACAGACGAACGAGCATGGTTCCGAAAATTAAATCAAGGCGATCTTCTCAAAAATACTAAAATTTTGGATTTACCACCTTTGAAGAAAATGATGGAAAAAAAGCCCCAGCTCGATATGTGTTAAAACTTACAAATCTGTAGAACAACGTGTGAAAGTTGTTTTTAAAACATGTAAAATCATTTAGCTATGTTGGCAAAGAATTTTAAATATTTTCTGGATGAGGACAGCTTGGTAGCAAGTTACGAGTGGATTAGGGATCTATTTCAAGATATTCCAGAAGGGCTCTCAACTTCCGAAGAAGAAATCTTCATAGATTTCACATCCAGTGAAAATTAAAGGCAATTTTGTAATAAATCGCTCTTTGAATTTGGGGTAGAGGTGGATGAGGAATTATCTGTACTGAAAACAAAAGCACTTCGTATACTATTACCATTTTCAACATCCTACCTTTTTCAAACCGGATTTTCTGCAGTGGATGCCTTGAAGACAAAATATAGATCTCAGCTAAATATAGAAAAATAACTCTTTAAGTGTCAATTTATGTTATTAAACCTTCCTTTGAAAAACTTTCCTCTACAAAACAAGCCCGTGGAAGTCCCTAATAATTATTAAACTTGTTCTTAATTTAGTAATAAGATTAATTGATTGATTGAATATTAACGTCGCACTGTTCAGCTGCACGAGGGCTTTTGACGACGGACCACGTAATTTTGAACCATGGTCAAGTGACGTGGATGACACCTGAGCTGGCACCCCTCTCTCCTAACTACCACACCACACCAACGGGGAAAACGTTTCAACTCTTAACAGATTTAACGTGCATCGCTGCCCTACACGGCGGGTCTTTAGTGGTACTGGGCTCGAACTCGTGACAAGGCAAGCCACGATCCGATACCTATACCACTCGGCTACCGCGGCCAAATTCTGTAATAAGAAATTATTTATAAAATACCTTCTTCAGTACTGATACATCAAACGTATACTGGCTAAAACACCGACTCTTCGCACGAGTTCATTTTTTAAAAAATAAAACATTATTCTTGATATAATAGCTGAACTGTAAGGAGAGTAAAACTGTGTGCACACGACATTGTATACAAAAATGTAAAATGGTATTTTTTTAGATAAATGCTATAATTGTAAATAACTGTTTAAAAGAACTGTAATTTTAAACCTCACACAATTAGCATTTAGAATTAATGTTAAATTATGAAAAAATATAAAATTCCGATGAAGAATAATTGTGTTACTTTTTAACTTTTAAAGCGAGAAGACTTCAAAATGTTTTAACCCTGGAGCAGGCGTGTACTCGATACTAACATTAATGGTAGTGCGGGGGGACTCAGTGACCCCAATCATTTGTTTAGAATTACTTTTACTGTACACGATACAAATCGGAATTCTAGTGAATATTTTAATTTATAGAAAGTATACTTACCTTCTTTCAAGGACTATTCAATTCTTTGATGATTTGAGAAAAATCCAATAAAACTGAACTAAAATGATTCAAAAGTACAAGACCATAATAAAGGACGCAAAATCAGACACTTTTCAATTATCCTACAGAAATGTTAAACCAATCAATTCTTTTCCAAATATCGCAAAACTCAATTATTTACAATTTCCCTAAGCGAAAAGCAAACGCATAAAAGATGGGAGGGAACTAATATTGAATAACCATACCATAAGATTGAAGGTCAATCAAATGATTAGCAAACGTACTGTGCAGCCTGGCTGAAAAGTGAATCATGACTTCCTTTTTTTTTTTTTTCTACAACTAATGTACAGTATTTCAATAATAATTACAGTGGTGAATTGTTTATCTTCTTAGAATTTTCTCAAGGTCTGGGTTTCGTTTTTTCTTTTAACGATAGTAATATTTTTATGTTAAAACGTAATAAAAAAATCTCTCATTGAGGAAATACAGCAAATAAAACAAAAATGTTTTTTTTTTTCTTTAATTTGGTTTTGGGATCAAAGATAGCTATTTGATGACGGAAAAAGCCAGATAATAAACATAAATTATGTCAGTGTTGTTGTGTGTTTTTTTTTTTTTATTATGGAAGAAAGCATTTTTTGTTTTACTTCTCTTTCCGGTTATTTTTTTTTAAAAAAAAATCTTTAAATTTTCGATCTCGCGCCCCCCTTGTAGGGTCATCGCGCCCCCCCAGGGGGGCGCGCCCCACACTTTGAGAAACACTGCCATAAGGAAAGTTCAGGAACATATTCAAAACGTGTTTTAAACTCATTTCCAATAAAAACTTTCATCCTTTTCCTTTTTAAAAATTCGTATTTGTAATTTGAATCTGATATGTTATTGAAAATAATCCCCCCAGATAAAGATCAGTTTAACGCATTTCAACGAATTGTGGTACTGTTATCTGATATTTAAAACTAGCACTTGTATTTATTTTGATTATTTCCAATTTTGATTTTTGAAAAGGCCATGTTTACTGTCTAAACAATTTCAATGCGTCTGTATATATTAGTTACTTTATATGGGAAATCAAAAATATGCATTATATCTACATAAATTTTATTTGTAATAAGCGAGTAAATAGGATAACGTATTCAAAAGAAAATATTTAATATAAGCGATATTTATGATTTAGAAATAATATTTGTATAATGTTTATATAAAACAAATACATAAAGGTAAATAAAATGTATACTGGTAAACAATTTTTGTTTAAAATGGAATACGACGAAATACCCATCATATTTTTTTTTTTTTTTAAATAAATTCTATAGGTTTTGTCTTTGAGAATATGTTTTCTTTAACAAACCTTGTTGTCTCAAAAACCGCACTTTTATTTTAAACCATGCATATATGAAAGCATCTTATAAATTTTGTAGAAGTTTTTTATGCAATTCTCTTGAGAGAAAATGGTCGTGCGTATAGAGAATTTTTTTATTCAGATGCTTGTTTTTCAAGAGCAAGTAGAATCCAATTATTTTTGAAAACAAATAATACAAAGTTTGATTTTCTGAAGAAAACTTTAAGGAATATTTGAAGATATACTATAGAAAAAACAGAATGCAAACCACTGGGAATCATCTTAATATACATATATAACAACAACGATAAACTTTTTCGACATATTAAACTCTATTTGAAAGGTCACTTAAGAAGACACAATACACACCTTAAAAATGACCAAAATATCAAAGTTTTTCTTGTTACTTTATTTTAATTGTGCAGCGTTTCTTAGTATGTGTACAAAGTTTCGTTTCTCTAGCTATATTTCTAAGCCACTTAATCATTTATTTTTAAACCTATGATGATGCGAAACCGAAACTAGAACACGTGATGTATACATTCAGATCTTTCATTTATTTTTCTGACTTTTAAAACATTAAATGGCTTTTTCACTGATTTCTTTTACTTTTCATAATAATCATGTATTTAAAATGCTTAGGTTTCTTGTATACTCAACATAAAGTTTTGAAACTATTTTGTGGCTGTTATGTATAATAGGTTTGTTGAGTCTGTGTATGTGGAATAAGGATTTATGAAATTAAAAATATTTTATAAAATCGTCAGTGTTACATATAGCTCAGTCCTTCTCAAACTTCCAATGTTTGCGACCCAATATTCAATCAGAATTCATTGCATCCCCCCTTCCATACAACAATGAATTGAATTCAAGCAAAATCAACAATAAGACTTTAACCTCTTAAGTGTCACAGGCGTATATAAACATCTCGCTCAGTCAAAGCGATAATTTTCCCGGACGTATAGATACGTCTTTCCGAAATACGTTCTTTTCTATGCACTGCTATCCATAAGAAATTCCGATAGCTTTGAATTGCAATAAAGGGACACTGGCAGTGATTGCAAAGGATTTACTTGTTTCAGAGAATTTGCTTATTTTTATTCCTACCCCCCCAATACATCCCATACGCATGTCTACATGGAAAACGGTGGCATTGAGGAATGAATTGCTTAACTTTAAATCGGCAATAAAGTAATTAATTTTCTATATATATAAACCGTACAAATGATCAAAATATATGCTAATTTGACCAGCCCATGGGATACTTATAAGACTACTGGCAATTATAAAACTTGTTCTAAACTTAGTATTGTTTAATACATTGTAAAATGCATTGTGCAGTTCTGCTACATTTATAAGTGTAAATGTGTATTTTATTTTTTTATTATGTCAGAATGTATTTTGTTTGTTTACTTTCGGTAAATAAATATTTTTTTAGATAATCTTTTGTTTTCGAATTTTCAATATGCTAGCGCCCCCTGGTAGAGTTATCACGCCCCCTAGGGGGGCACGCCCCACAGTTCGAGAAACGCTGATCGAGCTAGTTTTTCACTAAGTCTTAATGTAGCTGAAAAGGAATAAATTGTAAAAATAAAAGTATCACGCGTAATACTAATTACATAAACAAAATTGTGTGAAACATTTCGTAGAATATTAGGAAAATTTCAAACATAGCATTTTTAAATAGTTTTATTAATTTTGAAATATTGAAATATTTTTAAATATTAATATTTTAAAATAATTGCTTGGTTAAAAATGGTATTTTCTTCTGAAATGTATTTCTATGTGTGTTCAGATAAGGTGAATGTAAACAGTTTCATATAAATGTATTAAAAAAAGGGTGTACAGAGTACCATGACTCTTTAACATGCAATAAAAAAGTACCATATTGGACAAAACATAAAATAACTATTTACAAAAATATAATTATAAATTATATTAAAAGCAGTAATTATTTAGCAACAAAAAACATATATGAAGCCAAATATTATTGTAATTTAAAATGACATTGATAAAAAATAACCACATTTAAGTTTATAAAAAATAATTTCTGAAAAAAATGGATTTGTTTTATTATCTGTTGATAATTAGGGTGATAATTACGAATTATAATATTAATTTCATAAAGTTTATAAAAAACAATCATATTCATTTACAAATTTACTATTTCAAAACACATACAGCGATGCATTATATCTCATTGAAATAATAATAAAAAAATTCTTCCTTCATTTATAATTATATTATTATTATAAAAATGTCTATGAATAAAATGAAATGTAATGCTAAAAAATCATATAATTTTACTTAACATTAATTTATAATTATGAGTAATGCAATTTAAGAATATATTAAACTGCGGATGGTCTTTCGACTCAGCAACTCTATTAAGCTGGATTTTTATACAGAGCACTGAACTTGTGCTTGTCCTTTGATACGAGGTGCATTCTGTGCATTTTGGGTATGTGGCTGTTTCAATCATTAATAATTTATTCAAAAGGTTTTTCTATTATAATCTTTTGGATTTCGATCAGTACTTTAAACAGAAGGGAAATTTCAGGTTACTAAAATGATTTTAACTTCTCCAATTAGTTCTCAATTCGATATGTTTTTATTTTAATATTGTATCACTCTTAAATGCAGAATTTGGATCAGTAGGATAACTACAAGTATATTACAACCTAAGACATAACGTAGCAAATGATGTAAAATGAAAAAAAGGAAAACATACATATCTAAAAGCTTACACTCGTTATGTTGAAATGTAATGAGAAAGGCAAAAATTGGAATGGGATAAATTCATGTGGAGTCATAGTCACACGATAAAAGTACCCATGTATTTCCAGCTAATCAGTTGATGCGCGTTGTTGTTACCAACCTTTGCTCTTTGCGGCAACTTTCTCATAAAAAGTACATACTTGTCAACAATAATAACACACATACACATACAAAATATATTTATTTAAAAAAACATGCATATAAAATAAGATTTTTTAAAAATTCTTTAAGAAGCATTTTTTATTTATAACATTTGACAACATCTTTAAACAATTATAAAATTTGAAACATTATCTAAGTTTTACAAATAGAACGACTAGAATTATTTAATACCTGTTTTGAATTGATGGAGAACACTTGTTTGCATTTATCATGTGACCGACATGAATTGAGCCCATTTTGAACAAAGATGTTATACTTAACATTAAATAAGAATTGCATTGGACATGCTACTGGAAGTAAAAGAACCATTTCTAGGCATATGATCTCAAAAGAAAAGAAAGCAGCTTTGTAACATATGTGAAACTTAAAGTGTAAGAGAAATACAAGAAATGTCGATAGAAACTCGCCTTATGTGTTAAGTTTATGTCAAAAACGTAACATTAAAGAGTAAGAAACATGTTTTAGGTAGAGAATTAAAAGAAGATAATTTGCATATCAAATAATCTGAGGTAAATTGTTCAAGCAAAAGCAAAAAAAAAAAAAAATTATTTTGAAAATGCCAGAATATAAGTATTTCAATTCTTATTTGCGCACTAAAATTACTTTTTCTTCTTATTTTGAGACAAACAAAAAACACCACTTAAATGTAATATGTTTATTTTTTATCATTTGTTTAAAAATGTAATTTTACTAAATAAACATCGTCTTTCACCCTATTGTGGTATTGATGAGCCTTGAAATTGGATAACTGTTTTAAAAATTATATTAAAATAACTAATTTTTCAATATTTTAAAATAGTTGGTTCTTATTAAAATATCAATAGGAGGTATAAAGTTAACTGACTTTAAAATTAAAAGAACAAGAATTTAAAGTATTAATATCTACAAAATTTATCTAAATATTTACTTGGCTTACAAGTCACTAAAGAAGATAGCAACTAAGCTATTACTTGACATTTATGCATTCGATTTCCTCACTGCTCTACAATACTTGATTTCTTTATTATTTTTAAAATTTGTTTTCACGAAAATTAATTAAAATTTTGGTTATTATCTAAGTATTTTACGTGGTAGATGGTTTTTCAAATGCAGAAAAATTCCAAGAAATTAATAGACAATTTTTTTATGTATATACATAAAACCTAATTAACTCTGAAACTCCCTAGTACAGTGTTTTTCAAAATGTGGGGCACGCCCCCTAGGGGGCGTGATAACCCTACAAGGGGGGCGCGAGCGTATCGGAAAATCAAAAATAAAGATTATTTAAAAAAATTATCAATTTACTAAAGGGAAACAACATATATTCTGACATAATAAAAAATACACATTTACTCTGATATAATATACTTATAAATGTATCAGTACGGCACAATGTATTTGATACTAAGTTTCAATACTAAGTTAAGAACCAGTTTAATAATTGCTATTGATTTTTCAATGGGCTTATCCTACACAAAATTTAATACTTATCATAATACTTTGTACGGTTTAAAATTAGGGTCGTATTGTAGCTTTAGCATCTCAAAGTATTATACATTATTACTGCAATCAACACATTGATATTGTATGATGAAGGGGGGGGGCACGATGAAAATTCTGATTGAAAATTGGGTCGCGAATATAGAAAATTTGAGAAGCACTGCCCTAGTAAATTCTATTAGAACTAGAAATGAAGAACACACCCGTAAGAGACTACAATAACATGGATTCAGAAGGACGACACATTTAAAGCTCAACAATTTATACCCTTAATGAAATTTTTGAATACAAATGAAACGCACAGCTGCTGTCAAATATTTTACTCCAAATTTGTTTCCCTGCATCACTCTTTTATATACTTAGAAAATTTTTAACCCCCTTCTAATGTTTACTCGTCAAGTTTTAATCCTAGAATGATATCTATTTTTGTAGGAACATCTCTTTTTTGACGCCAAATCTGTCACTTCTGCGATATTTGAAATATAATTTGTCAACGAAGTCCTTCTTAAACACAAAAATTATTAAAGTAACAATAAAAGAAATTTCTGTACATAGTACCCTATCAGCAAAGCAATGTAAAATGTCTGTAATTTATTTTACGATATTAGCAACGTACACATGCATACTAACATATTTTATGATGGATTTTTGCATGTTATATTACAACGCATAAACGAACTCATTATTAGCATGATGTGCAACATTTTGTGTCATGCTTTTCAGTTTTACCATGCAGTCAAGCATATTTATTTGCAAATAGATAAATTGAATGTATCATATAATTCGCTATATAGCAGGCATTCTGCAGAAAGATTTATTATTTGTAAGCTGTCTCTGCGCATCCTGTGATTTTCACGGGCAAACATGGGCTCAACACACGTATCGCAACGCAGCGAGAGGGTTAAACCAAGAAATGTTGTGGAGATGGTTATTTTTTCAGTATTGTACTATTTTGTTAAAAAAAATTAATTTAAAAAATTAACTTATAAGCTTTTACTATATATATATATATATATATATATATATATATATATATATATATATATATATATATATATATATATATAGGAAATATAACTTTTATGAAATACAAATTTTTATAAAGCAAAATGAATCATTACAACTAAGATTGTAAAGAATATTGAAAGTCATCGTTATTTTGACTCATATTTTGTAATAAAAAATAGGGACTATATTGCTTTTTTCTTACACTTTTATCATTTTTCATGCACATTTTGTTCATATCGATAAATGAAGAAACACGTTATTTTAACGATAAATGATTCATACGATATTAGGAGACATTTTACCATTTTTTCAAACGTAAATAAATATGTATATATATATATATATCATGTATTTTTAAGTAATTCTTATAATGGCAGGAGAAATGCAACGTGCTGCAGCCGCTTATCATATTATCTTTAATGTTCAGCCAAGCAGTCTGTACTTCAAGCCATGACAAAACGAGTCTTAGTTCAGCGTCGATCAGGAGCCAGTGCGTCGTTCGGTCACGGGGTTCTACGTAAGTTCTCCGTAGTCGAAGTCGACGTCCTTTTGCGAGAGGCGGGTTGAGTTGCTCTGATAGGTTTTACCCCAACTGACGGGTTAGGGATTCATCATATATATATATAATTAAAGGAAATCTAAAGTTATAATGATGTGACTTTCTCTACATAAGTGTTTTCTTTTTTATAGGAGTATTGCGATTATTTCCTTGAAGTTATTATTTTTTTCTTTAAACTTTAAATTATAATCTATTTAACACGATGCTTTTCAAACTTTTAATATTTGAGACCCAATATTTAATCATAATTTAAATCACCCCCCCCCCTCTGCATACGATAACAACGTATTGAATTCAATAATATAATGATACTACACCTAAACTACGACTTTAAATTCTTGTCATTCGCGTATATAAACATCTCGCTCAGTAAAAGCGTTGTTTGCACGAAAAGTGTATGTATGTCTTTCCGAAGTGCGATCTTTTCTGTGTAATGTTATTAATAAAATTATTCCGAAGGCTTTAGACTGCAATAAAAGGACCTTGATAGTGATTGCAACGGACTTACTCATTTCAAAAGACTTGCTTATTTTTTATGGCATTGAGGTGTGAATCGCATAAGTTTTAATCGGCAGTTAAGGAATTCATATAAACCATACAACTTATCAAGGCTAGTGTTAATTTTTGAAAAAAATTATATATTACAAGCCCATGGGGTAAATGGTAATTATTAAACTATTATTAACTTAGGTTTGCTAAATAAATTATAAAATACATTGTGAAGTACTGATAAATTAATCAGTGTAAATGTGTATTTTATTTTTTATTATGTCAAAATGTATTTTGTTTGTTTACTTTTAGTAAATGAATATTTTTTTTAAAAATCATTATTTGTTTCTTTACTTTTCACCCCCTCTCTTAGAGTTATCAAGCCCCTCTGGGGGCACATCCCACAGTTTGAGAAGTGCTGAATTTACATTTAAACTCAGAATCCTTATGACAAGTTTGTTACGTTTCAAATAGTAAGAAATCTACAACAACTTAATAAAGTTGGTTTATTAAGTTGTTCATAATCCACTACGTAAATTATGAACTTAACATTCATAATTTACGTAGTGAACTTTTACTTATATATGTTATCTTTATTTTTTCTTGGTAATCATGAATTTGAAATGCATCTCTACGTTCAGAAAGGGAAACTGCATAAGTATTTAACACGGAATTTATGTATGAAATATTAAAATTTTAGATAACTAATCCTAAAGATGAAAGAAATTATTCCAAGTATTAATTCATTTTTAGAGAAATCATAACCTGCAAATACAAGCATGCAATTCAAAAATGAAAAATTAGGAAGTGCTCTTACCAATGTCAATTCGGTTGGTTACTCAAAATAGAGGGTTCTTCAGAAATGAGCTGCCCTGATAAAGAATTTTTTTTCTCTTTCTAGAGTTATATAAACGGTGGAGATGGAGTGGTCGAACAACTAACTGAACATTCGAGACACCCCACTTCGAGTTTCTTAATTGGAGTACGTGTTTCCTTGACACAGAAGCTACTTTAGAAATTTTGTAGAAAAAAAGGAAATGATAAAAAAGCAAAAGAAAATAAAAGAGCTAGAGATAAATAGCTGACATATGGAAATTAAAGTTGATTGGAAAGATAGATTAAAATGTGGATTAAAACAGTCAACTGGAAAAAATACTTTACAAGTTTCTAATAATATGGAATTGAGTAAAAAATGTTAAAAGTGAAAAAGTTCAGAAATATCTCATTTAGTGTCAATTCCGTTTCACTTTTTCGGAGAAACTTTATCAACCAAAAAAAAATAATGAGTCTAAAAACAAAA
This sequence comes from Trichonephila clavipes, assembly GCA_019973935.1. Classification (NCBI taxonomy): domain Eukaryota; kingdom Metazoa; phylum Arthropoda; class Arachnida; order Araneae; family Nephilidae; genus Trichonephila; species Trichonephila clavipes. Next base: position 41,869 of record BMAU01005793.1, read on the forward strand.
TGTATCAAGTATTTCAAAAACTAAGCTTTAAAATTATTTTACTGAACCCAGCAATTTCTTAAAGAATTAATTTAAATAATATTTACCTTTATTATTTTGTGTTTTAATTGCTACATAATTGCCAATGTATCACTGAAAATGTGTAACATAATAACGTGTCCGTTAGAAAAGCAATTTCACTTATTTTAAAGATGCGAAAAAATTCAAATTACAGAGACTTAAACACGGTTTTTTATTATAGAAGTTGATTAAGTGAAAAGTTCTAAATAACAAATTGCATGAATAAATTTCAATATATTTACATTGTCGATTAATGAAAATGGAAATTTTAAAAATTTAAAGAAACGCTTTTCTATATAAAAGAATATTTGCAAATAGGAACATAGAAGTATATTAATAGAGTTTGTTAGAAAAAAGATTTTACAACTTTTCTTTAAGAACATCTTATATTCATTGCATTACTTTTGTTTTATTTTTTTAGAACTTAAGAATTACTACTTACAATAGAATAAACAAAATAAATAAAATCTAATTTCTTTAAAAAAATTCTCCCATCTTTTAATTTTAGACACACACACAGTGTGTGTGTGTGTGTGTTTCTATATAAATACACACACACACACACACACATATATATATAAGCTCACTTCATATTAAAAATTTTATTATTACCTTTAAACAAAAACTAAACTTAATAAAAATCAACTAAATAATGCATGCAAATAAACTCGATTGTCTGATAGTAGTACCATGCTAATTTAAATAAAAACAAAAACAAAAGTATAATAGTGGATATGAATTTCAAATAAAATTTGTTTTCTACAGTCAGACTGTTTAATCGATATTTTGCATTTATTTGGTTGATAAAATAAAATCTTTATAACAGTAAAAGTGTCTACAATTAATTACAAAAGGAATTGTTTCACATCTTTTCCAAGAATCAAAAGAGAGATTTTCTAAATTTTTTACCGAAAATTATTTTTGCTGAATTCTTTATAGTCTTTAAATATGGTTATTATTTTTTTATTCTCGACTTTCAGCAGACATAAGAGAAATTATAACTTGTAAAATAAGAAATTGGAGCTTGAAATTTTCTTACAAAACACACATATCATAAACAAACAACAAAAAGAAAACCTACGTACAGAAATTTCTTCAAGGGGGTACAGGATTGCAAGTTCTAAACTTTCTACATTTTGTTGCATTATCAAAATCATATAAATTTTATATAAAATTGAATCATATAAAAAAATAAAATCATATAAAATTCACTAAGAATTACTCATAACTTTTTAAGTAATTAAAATATTTCACATCTCCATGCATATGTAGTTATTTTTTTGTAATTATAACTTAAAATAAATCTTTTCACAAAATTTTTGAACTTATTTAACCATAAAATAAATTTTTCTATCCATAATTTTCCACAGTGTATTGTGTGTCTTATACGCACATATATATTAAAGCATATTTAAGTAAAACTGCGCACCGATGCATCAAGGATTCAAGAAAACAAGAAAAAAAACCCTTTTTGTGGTCACACTATAGTTATCAAAATAATTTTTGAAAACATAACCTAGATTTTAGTTGTTTCATAATTTAATTGTAATATTAACCTATAAAAATATTTTTTCCAGTTTTTTAATATAATTTTCATTTGAAATAAAAATCTGCAAATAGTTTTCTAGTAATGACATTTTTACACAAATCCTTATAAAACTTAAATCTAATATAATTTTTATAATAAAGTATAAATTCGTCATTAAAATACTTGTAATTTTCCAACAAATTTAAAGGCATAGAGAATTTTTAATATAGAAAAAATCGTTTGGAGAACAACAATTGAAGTTAAGAAATACCAAGAGTTATTTAAGCTTAATTGGTACCATTAGTATACAAAAATAATAATAGAACCAAACAAACAAAACGTGAAGAATTGTCTGTGAAAAATTGGACTTATTATGTATCAATTAATACCTTCTTAACGGTAATTCCCTCCAATCACAACTTTTCCCTCCTGAAGTTTGCTTTTTTTTCTATACTGTATTGGGTTCTCTTAAAATTTATTTTCAAGAGGATTTCAGTGATCTTTCACATCTTCACTCGATCAAAAATCATTCTACTTTCTCCTCTCAATCCACAACAAACTCAAACTTTTTTCCTGAATATTTTTTTTGCACAGAGACACACAAAACAGTCTATCATGCTATGAAAAAGATTATCCCTCGGGTAAAATGCGACTTTTTCTCCGCGAGCGTTGATGAATCGTTCATCGTCTATTACGACACAAAGAAGGGACGCGCCAAGAAAATGAAAAAAAAAATAATAATAAATAAATAAAAGATTATATAACACCTCCTCCTTCTTTCTCGAGGCACTATCGTATGCGACGCACCATCAACTGCCTTCGAGCGACGTGTTATTAATCAAAGGGTTACGCCAGCTTTACAGGAGAGAAAGAAGAATTTCATTGGGGTTTATCAAGTATATAAATGATGCGCTCGTCTGTTTGTTTACGGGAATTGATTTCTGGCGTAAATAAACGTTTGCCAGAAGAGGCCTTGATCGATCATATCAATTCCTGCTTTTTTTCTTCATTTTTTTTATTTCAGTAGTGATCAAGTTTACCTAAAACATCAAAAATGATACTGAGTGACAGATTTGTATCGACACTGATGCTTGCGTAAAAATTCCTTTCTAGTATCAACTATGAAAACATAATAATAATATGACTTTCCGTGTCCAGATCTAGATATGATAGGTTTTATTATATATTGGCACGGTACTCCTATGAATCGTTTTTCGTGCATTATAAATGCTGTAAATTTTCAGAATTCTATGTGCCCACACACACACACAACTTACGTATATTTTTAATAAAAAAAGTTTGGATAATATTTATAAAATATTTCAGAGCTGTTAGCACAGAGTACACATTCTGAAATCTTTCTAAAACTATCTTTTCTAAATCACTTCTTTTTATTAAGTTATTTTGTAAATGATGTTATTCAGTTCTATCAATTCTAGTTTTAATAAACCTTCATTTTGTATGTGTGTGTGCTTGTATGAATAGCATTAAAATATTTCAATAAATCGTTACCACATGTATTACACGTGATGGAAATGTTCAGAGAAATACAGTGTAAATATTTTTAGACAGAGATATTGTTTTAATTGATTGATATTTACCAAATACTTCAAATAAGTGCATTCCTGATTTCTGTTTTGCATGATTTTGTCTCTCTAAAGGTTATTATTATTCTATTGGAGTACCATTAAATTCTAGATGTTTTATGCAAATACATTACAAAGTTGAGAGCATCACATACTGCAGTTTGTGCTGTATAATTTTTCCTTTCAAGTTACTTTTTAGGCAGAATTTATATTTTCATATGAAATTCTTTACAGCTTGGTATAAGAGAAATCTTCCTGTTCTCTAATGGTATATATTGGCTTAAATAAACATAAATGATTCTTTGTAGAAATGTTTTAACTATCTGTTTTCCTATCATCAACTCCTTTACTTAACTACATATCTGTTGCAATTATTTTTGAGAAAGGTGTGTTTATTAACATATGGGAGACTAGTGCAGTTCGACCAAATATGATTTTAAAACTAATATAGCTAACTAATTGAGTAACTGTACTTTCAAACAGTCAATAAGAGCGATTAAAATAAAGATAGCAGATGTGAATGGACAAGTTTGAGCTCAGATCATGACTAGTAGGTATTTATTTTTATTTATGAAGTAAACTACTCTGAATTTTATAGAAAGGTGCGCCAGTGCTATGTTAAAAGTTAAGCATAGATTAAATTTTAGTAAACAATTTTCATCTCTCTTCTTTGATACGTTTAGTTGCTCTGACTTTTTCATGTATAGGTTGATCTTTTGTTCCTTTAAAGCTTTGAAATATATATATAGTACTATGTTAGATTTTAAGTAAAGGTAGTTTTATACTAGATTTTAAATAAAGATAATATTATACTAAATCTTAAATAAAGATAATTTACACTGAATTTTAATTAAATATAATATAAAACTAAATTTAAATAAAGATAATATTATATTAGATTTTAAATAAAGATAATATTATATTAGACTTTAAATAAAGATAATATTAGATTAGATTTTAAATAAAGATAGTACTATACTAAATTTAAATAAAGATAATATTGCATAAATTTTAAATAAGGATAATATTATACTGGATTCTAATTAAAGATATAGTATTATACTAGATTTTAAATAAAGATAATATTATACTAGACTATAAATAAAGGTATTATTATACTAGATTTTAAATAAAGGTGGTATTATACTAGAGATTTTAAATCAATATAGTATTATACTAGATTTTTAAATAAAAGAGCGTCCGAATTATTAATATGTTTTATATGTCTGTTCTAATCTCTTGAGATAGCCATGACAACCTAGTGGTTCTGGTATTGTTTCTGACGTCCTAGATTCGTGTCCTTGTGTCACTAAATTCTGACCCCGTGTGAAGCCGATAACGCGCGTTAAATCTATTTGGGCTCAAAACTTCGCGTTGGCGTGTTGTATAAGTATAGAGCATGGAGTGCCAGTTCAAGTATCGTCCAGGTCAATTGACCATAATTCAAAATTACGAAGTTCGTCGTGGTTCCTCGAGTTTCTTCTAAGTGTGACGTTAATAATTAATTATTTAAACCATCTATGTTCTCTTGGAAAAAAATCGAAGGAACTCATCCGGATTCTATAAAATAACATATATTTCGCTATTTATGAGCACAGCCATCATCCGCTATTTAGCACGAATAAATTTTATTTATTTTTAAAAATATTAATTACAATAACTAAATTAATTTTCTTAGGTAAGGGTTTCTCAAACTGTGCCCCCCCTAAGAGCAAGTGATAACTCTACCGGGGGTGCGAGCCTATTGAAAAATAGAAAACAAAATATTATTTAAGAAAATTATTGTTTTAATGAAAGTAAACAAATAAAATACATTCTGACACAATGAAAAATAAAATCGATTTTGTACTGATATTATACACTAATAAATGTGTTAATAGTGCTCAATGTATTTCATAACTAATTTAACAATACTAAATTAACATCAAATTTAATAATTGCCAGTGACCCTACTAGCCTTTCATATATAAATTTTATACTAAAATTGACACTTATCTTAATAATTTCTACTAGGTGAGCGTATGTGTGATGTATGGGGAGGGGAGGTACTAATAAGGAAATCCTCTGAAATAAGTAAATTATTCATAAACACAGCCACGGTCCTTTTATTGCATTCCAAAGCCTTTGGAATAATTGTATGGATATCAGTGCACAGAAAAGATCGTACTTGGGAAAGACGCATATATACCGTCAGGGAAAATTAACGCTTTGTCTGAGCGAGACGTTTATATACGTCGGTGGCACTCAAGAAAAAAGCGTATTGTAGCTTTAATGTCATACAGTATTATTGAGTTCAATACATTGTTACCTGTAAGGAGATTAAAAATTATGGTTGAATATTGGATCACAAATATTGAAAGTTTGAGAAGTACTGTCTTAGTTTTTGATGTCTCTCGTACTTTTTTTTACTTTCGATATTATTCAAGTGAGTGAGTGAGCAAATGTTTATTAACATCACATCCTAAAACAACAAGAGGGCTGTTGTTGATGGACGCCTAAATTTCAAATTATGGTCAAGTAAATAGGACGACACCTGGGCTGACACCCTATCTCCTAACTTCCACACAGCTTCATCGTGAGGAATTTGAGTCACTAAGGATTTAAACTCGCATCATCCTCTCTACAGAGTGAATTTTCATTGAAATTGGGGCGTGATCCCTCAACTCCATAAAGCTGTTCACGAGTTCATGACCATGACAATTACGCTACCAAAATCACTTCGAAATAAATTGCTTGCACACATTTGGAATATATGTATAACATTAATCACCATACGATGCAATTAATTAGCACTGATAAACATTTTTTTATAAAACTGAACTAATTTATGGAAGATCGTCACAACGAAAATAATTACTAATTTAAATTTTACAATGCTTGATTTTGTGAGAGATTTCAAATAGAATATAATACTTGCTTAAGTCAACTGTTAAAAATTCTGAATCATCGGAAAATATTCACTCAAATAAAATTGTACGTTCCTAATAAATTCCCGTATTTAAATTGCATGTTTAAGAAGAAGGTATTGTAATGCGATTGCATCTCTAAAAGCTTTTCAGTCCTTGAGGCTAATCACCATGTTTTTGGAGACAGTCTTCAGATTTGTCACGCACCAAACTAAAATTGAATATTATGATAGTTTAAAATTCTTTCATTAATATTAATGAATGTTTAAACTGGAAACTTAAAATTCAAGTTAAATAATAGCTGTTACTGTACATAATGCTTTATACTATTAGAAAAATTCATGGAAATCATTAATTTCAATGCGCATGATTAGTGAAACACTTAAGGTATAAATCTTTAAAAACGATTTGACAAATAATGTGTTTTAACAAAAGAGCTTTAGGTCTTACAGAATTTTATGCAGTGTGGTCTAAAAGAATGTACAGAAAAATGGTGAAGTATTTCCTTAAATTTACTTCTCTGTAACAACAGCATCATGCGAACTTTGGATTATGTTCGCTTCCGTGCTGAAAAGGTATTGTAACCGTAAAGATCATTTGCACGTAACACTTACAATAAGAACAAATAGCATTAACCTTGTGACGAAATTGTCCATCCAATAGTGTCCAGCCTTTGAATATGCTGACTAAAATAGATGTATCTAGAATAATCCAGATTGGTCTAGAACAGCGCTACTCAAACTTTCAATGTTTGCATCCCAATTTTCAGTCATAATTTTCATCGCACCCATCCATACAGTACCAATGTATTTAAAAGGGTTCATCCATGTGACGACTTGTTTTTTTAAGAATTTTCCGGAAATTGGTTTTTCATGACCAGTAAAGTGATATAATCTTACGTTTTTTTCTCATTTAATTATATTTATCTTAAGAGTATGTACATAAATTTTTAGCCAGTAATATCCAATAAAATGTGAGTTATAGCGCTCTGAACACACCCTCCTTGAAAAAAAGTGACGCTCACTACCTTCACGATTCCGGCTGTTTGGGTTAATTGAAATAATTAAAAAAACGGAGTTTTGATCTATACAAGCTTAAATGCACAGAAGGAACTATACTCAATTGAAAATATCAAAGTTTGAGTTTTCGGTAAACCTCTGAAGAAAATATTTCGAATTTCATGAGGTTTTTTGTTACGTTTTTGCTATAAAAAAAGAAATATTTTGAATTTGGAATGATAGTAGTTCATTTAGTGCGTATATTTCTGACGAGTCTACCCTATAAATTTAAAGTCATTCGGTCAAACCGTTTTTGACGTATGAGGGAGGAAAATTTGAAAAACCCAGTTTTGAGAAAAACGTGTTTGAAGACCGATTAAAACAATGAAAATCTTAAATTAGTGCTACAAATAGCTGCTCTTCTAACATCTGCATCTTCATAACGACTTCGAATTTTAAAAGAATTTCTTTACTACCGTATTCTAGACATGTTAAGGAAGAATTTATAATGAAAACAATATTTAATTTTTTGAACCCATCACATGGGTGAACCCCCTTTGTGCAATAATAAAGTAGTTTGACTCTAAAACTACAATACGCGACCTTAATTATAAACAGTAAAAATAATCATGATAAGTATTAAATTTTGTATATGACAAGCTCATGGGAGTCACTATTAATTATTAAACTTGTATTTAATTTAGTATTGATAAATTAATTATCAAATACATTTTACAGTACTGATACATTTATTAGTATATCAGTATAATTGTGTATTTTATTTTTTATTATGTCAGAATTTATTGTGTTTTGCTTCCTTTCTATAAATTAATAATTATTTTAAATTTTTATTTTTGACTTTTCAAAAAGCTTAAGCTCTTAATTAGGGTTATCACGTTCCCCTAGGGGACATGCTCCACAGTTTGAGAAATGCTGGCCTGGAATATTTGTTTGAAAAGAAAACTTTACAGAAATTCTTAAAAGTTCTTAAAGATCTATGTTACGATGCAGGAAAATATAAATGGTGTTAAACATTTGATAGTGAATCTGCAATTTTAGTGGCATGTAGATTATTAATTTTGAATTATAGCATATGTAGTAGATTTTTTTAATATGTGCTCTTATAGGTTTTTACGTGTGTTATTTGTTTCCAAACAGGGGAAAACAAGCCTAATGATTAGAGAATCGGACTCCAGACCAGAAGGCCTGGGTTAGATGCCCGATGCCACTTAATACCCTCTTAATACACAAGGAGAACGTGATCGTTAAATCAGTGGGTCCAAATGTCTTGTGGGCTGAATCGCAAGTGCAGGGGGACTGTAGAAAATTTCCCTCCCCTTTCAATTCCATGCCTAAATTGTGGATGTGGAGATCGGTGGTGGCGACATTTATCATAAAGGTCTATCGTCCCTTCGGGAATTTCTCCGAGCTAAATCGCACTGTATGGTATTTAGGGCTAAGGCCAACGACAGGCGTACATCTAGCCCCTTGCCACAATGAATTTCTAGAGCCTCGATCTGACTACGTCAGACAGATGGCATCACAAAACAACAACAGAATAAACTTCCGATGTGTTCAGAAAGAATTGTCTGTTAATTGCACTGACTTTTCCTGCATTTGAAATAAGATCAAACAATATGAAAAAATATCAGCATATGCATACATTACATAGATGCATTATGTATATATATGTATACATAATTTTCTGTACTAAATACATATTGGCCATAGTATTCCTTTCTAAAATTCCTTTCAGTATCAATCATGGAAGTCGTTAGGTATTTTTTCAGGTACAAGACAATTATCTATCATTAATAATCTTGATGCATTACAGACGAATATATTATACTAAATTTACTAAAAGGTATTCCAATTGCATAGATTGCTTTGAAATGGAAAAATACAGGATGAGACAAATAGAAAAGGCTCAGAGAACAGAGCTGCAGGTAGAAATAAATACAACAATGAAAAGGATATTATTCGATAACTTGCTTATAAAGAGTGTTTTTTTCCAGGTATAGAAGTTTAAGTTGGCATTAGTTTCCAAGATGGCGACCGATTTAACAGCTGTCAAGTGATTTATTCTCAGTTTGGTTTCGCAATTCATCAAAACAATCATCAAGCAAGGCGTAGATTCGTCGAATGGGCCCAAAACGAGATTGCCGTTGTTACCAATTTTCATAAGCGAATTTTGTTAAGCGATGAAGCGCACTTTTGGTTGAATTCTACGTCAACAAACAAAACTGCCGCATTTGGAGTGAAGCTAATCCACAAGTGTATGTAGAAACACCGTTACATCCAGAAACACTGACTGTTTGGTGCGCTTTATGGGCTGGTGGAATCATTGGTCCGTACTTCTTCAAAAACGATGAACGCCACAACGTTACAGTCAATGGTGATCGGTATAGAGCCATGGTTACTAACTTTTACATTCCTGAATTGAACAATCATGATGTCCAGGAGCTGTGGTTCCAACAAGACGGCGCAACATGTCCCACAGCTCGTGCCACAATCGATTTATTGAAAGACACGTTTGGTGACCGTCTAATTTCAAGTTTTGGACCTGTGAATTGGCCTCCAAGATCTTGTGATTTAACACCGCTAGACTATTTTCTGTGGGGCTATGTAAAGTCATTGGTCTATGCGGATAAGCCACAAACGCTTGACCATTTGGAAGACAACATTCGCCGTGTTATTGCAGATATACGGCCACAAATGTTGGAAAAAGTCATCGAAAATTGTACGTCCAGATTGGACTACATCCGAGCCAGCCGTGGCAGTCATATGCCAGAAGTCATATTGAAAATGTAATGACACAAGATTATGTTTCGAATAAAAAAAATTTCATGTCAATCGAATAATACATCGTTGTTTTATTGCAATTTAAAGTTCTATACCTCTAAAAAAACACCCTTTAGAAGTTTTTGAAAATGACCTTCATTCATCTCTTGGCACTTTTGAGCCTTGTTCAGCAATTTGCAGAAGGCAGATCAAAGCTGAATTGCTTTAATCTCATCAAAAATGCTCTGTTGCAGTTCTTGAAAACTATGAGATAGTTGAATTGCACTTTCAACGTGAGAGTTCCCCACAAAATGTAATCGCACACTGACAGATCAGGTGACCTGGGTGGCCAGCTAGGGCCAAGACCAGACTGACGTCTGCTGATAACTCTCTCAAGAGTGAAGATTGTGTAAATGCGATCGATGATTCGGCAGCATCTATGGGAGGTTGCACCATCATTTTGGAATTAACTATAGGTATTTTCCTCTTCAGTTAAAGTTGTCACAAATGGACTACCATGGATCGATTCACACTGACACAACCAACACTAAGATCTGAACCGATTTCGATCACTCGATTTGAGCGTCATATTCATGACCAATCATATCCACTCGTCCAGACCACTTTTTTTTCCGCCCGCTTTATATAAAGTGAGAAGACTGAACGTTGATTCCTTTTCAAGATTATCGAGACAAATAACGATAGTGGTTTATTTAAGTAAAAAATCTCTCTTTTTTAAAGATACACCCAACTCTTTTTTTTACGCGGTCCTTTTTTTACACGATTTTGAAATAACATTGTACATGAATTTAATGATTTTTTTACACGAACTTTTTGTTCTAGTACAAATTAAAAAAAAATTGGGGTTTCGGGCTCATTGGATAAGGGGGTTTGATTGAATTTATGAGATAATAAAAAAGTCGATAATGCTAAAGTCGATGGTGAAATTCAGCTATTAACAGCCAATTTAATTTGCGAGGGCTTGAAGTTTGCTACAGGTATGTCAACGCAATCATAAGCTGTTGTTGTTGTTTTTTTGTTGCAGGATATCAATAATTATATAAGTGAGAAACCAGGAAAAAAGCAATCACTAATAACAAAGTTTGTAACAAAAAAAAAAAAACCAAACTGAGGCCATTATTAACGAATGTAATTGTTAATTTGTATCAAATTTATGGTTGTGTCCTATATATCTGACACATTTCCTGATGATAGTTTTTTTTATCCAGTTCTTAATAAACATGCACGCTTGATATCACACACACACAAGTACCAATGAATACTTCTTAGCTAGTAATTTTATTCCTAATTTTAATTTGAATTTTTATGTGTTATGTATATACTTATAGACCTAATTTTTGTTGTACATTAATAATTACTTTTTCAATTCCTACTATTAGCTCAGGGACTTTCTACATATTTATTTATTTATCTTCGAATTTTCAATCGTTAATAAAATAAATTTTAAAGCGCTCAATTAAGCTGAAAGTTTATATACATGATTATTTTGGATGATAATACAATAATTTAGCTATAATTAATAAAAATTAATTGATTAAAACTAATTATTTAAAGAATTACAAATAAAGCCACATTGGCCTCTTTTTTGGCGACTTGTCTAAAAACTTCAAAAAGGTTTTTTTCTCATGTTTTAAAGCATTCATGTGAACTGAAATTTTTCATAAACGATTGTTTTATATGACAATACAATGCTTTAATTATAATTAATAAAAATTAATTACAACTTAATGTTGTGATTCTGTCATATGTATATACATATTTATATTAATTGTAACTATTTAATAAAAAGTAGGTAAAATAAAAATTTTCTTTGTTGATCTAAGTAGGAATTGAGTTATTTTTTTAATATATTAATTGTTTTGAAATAAAAAAATAATTGTGTTTTGTTTTATAAATACGTCACCTGGATTTTATTTTTATTTTTTTGGGGGGTGGGGGATATTTACAGCATTTTGATCTTACACGACCTTTTAAAATTGTGTGGAACATATGCCCAATTTTACCATAAGTCGCATGTATTTTTATAGGGTTGTCTAAGAAACGCGCGTACCTACCGTGTAAAAAAAGAGTTGGGTGTATTTAAAAACTAATATCATAACATCTAAATTTAAAAAAAATATATTTCTTCTATTTAATAATATAAATTGCATTTTTTTAAAAAAATGTATCTCTTAAGCTTCGTTGATTTATTCTAATAATACACAAATTATAGAAGCATTAATTAAAGTCACGGAATAAGGGTTTTAAAATGGATATTAGTACTTATAAATTGATTTAAAAATAATTCTAGAATGATTAAATAGATTATAAATAAACTATATATACATTCTTAAAATGAGAAAATAAATAGTAATATAATGGTACAAAATACTAAATAAAAAATGTTTTTTAAAATTGGAAAAATAATTGGAAAATAACTGAAGAAGTTACAATATACTTATTCTAACAACATTTCTTCTTATTGAATTATGCACATGGAAATTTACTTGAAAATTACTATTCTTTTCTCTAAGATTATTTGAATATCTGGTTTCTAACATTCAACTTTAATGCAATTCTTTTATGAGACTTCTTGAATATTTTTGTTCCATTTTATTCAGAGAGAGAATGAAATTTTCATCCAAACCTCAAATAAGAAGAATTTGCTTCAACGACTTCAAGAATACATGACTTTGAAAACGCACGATATGTCGACAGATTGCAAAACATATTATGTAAAGAATATTTGAAGATAGTGAATATCAAACAGTTTACAAATTCTTACATTGATATGCTTGTTGTATCTTAAAAATTCAAATCATATTTGAAATGCATTGCATCGAGAAAAATTGAATATATAAAAGACTTCTTGCAAAGTATAGTACATAGCAGTTCCAAGTAATATGTCAGTGTCGATAAGGTTTGATAAAAGTTTTGTTACTTATTAGATGATAAAAACATTCCTGAAAGGGATTGAGCAATGATGTTATATTATTTCGAGGAAGCCGGTATAGATGGAAGCATTTTCCGTGAACATAATCCATGAATTTAAAATTTAAATTTTGACAGACTTACGCATAATTTAAAACATGCTTAATAAAATTTTTGTCATCTGTTAATATTTAGAAATAACAAAAACAATAAAAATTAGAATTGAATTTGAAACTTACAAAATATATTTTCATTAAAAATAACCGAATGAGCCATTATCTTTGAAAGTGTTAGAACATAAGTTTTTTTTATAAGAAGACATTTGAGGGTTTGTATTTGGATGGTTTTAAAACTGTTTTGGTCTATATTAGTACGCTCCTTTTATGTTTTTTAAATATGAAATGATTTAAATTTGTAGTATCTCAGGGTTTTTTAAGTATTAGACTCCTTTGAGAAAAATGCAAATATTTGATGAATTCAATGGACCTAAACCCCTTTTAAATTCAACACATGGGGAAACTCATACATAAGCTTATGATTTTTTAAATGGGAAATTTCAATTGAATCAAGCTAAGTTCGTTTTTTCAATTTTCTTACCTCAGGAATTTTATTAATTTACATAAAATGCATTATTTTAAAAATTTTAAAAAATCAAACTCCTATAAATATGTTTTTATTTAATTATTTACCAATCATTTAATTTATTTAAATAATTAATTTATTAAAAAATATAATTAAATATGATTTTATAACTCGAAAATTAACTGACACTCAGAATGCGCCACTATGTATCTACTTAATTTTTTCTACCCTTGTGTTTACCTACTAACATATTTCTAAAATCATAGCTTAACCAGAAAAATACAGGCATAATATTTAAGAATTTTCTTCTTGTGAGTCACATTTTGTTTTATAAGCCGTATTATAGCCTTATATTAAGACAATCACCCATAATTAGCGAAAGTTTTCCTATTATAGAAATATATTGTTTATTACACAGGTCTGCAAAAAAACTTTTTTAAAAATTGTTTTGATTTTATTAACTGATCTTTATTTAGTTTATTTGCGCTGAGTTCAAAAATGACATGGGTTTTTTTCTATCACGTAAAGCTTGCCTACAAAATAAAGGTAAAATATTTGAAAAAAGTACAAAAAACGAAAATTTTGGATTTGTTTTTACTATTTTAACATAAACTAAAAGAAAGAAAAACAAAGATAAATAGCTTAAATAAGAATAATAGTGATACACATGTGTTGAAAATGCTATTATAAGTCTTTGTAAAAGCGTTTTCTTTTCCCATCGAAGCTTCTTTTAGTACTTTTTCGGCTGTGATCTTATGAATTTTCCCCTTTTAACATCCAACAGTAGTCTGTCATCATGTTGACATTCCAACGACCTTGGTATTTGCGCTCCATTTCTTTTATCTCCTTGTTCCTCACTTACAGCCCCAAGATTTTCTGGAAAGTAGTCCAGATGTGAGTGGAGGAAATGGACTTTGACACTCATGTTGCAGCCGAATATTTTGTAGTTTTGTAACAATTCAGCAACCAAAGCTTTGTAGTTTGGATCTTTTTTGTTTCCAAGAAAGCCTGTTACAACAAGTTTAAATGAATTCCAGGCATTTTTGAAGTGAAAACTTCTTTACGCGCGTTGAGCGTTTTGGTAGAGGGTAAAATCCTCGGTTCGCGTCACCGACATGCTAATGATCTCCAGACTAGCGCACGCGCAGTAGCCTGTGTACACGTATACACTAATACATCGACTATTTCTGACTGTATTATGTGCGCGTTGGACGCTTTTTGGATAAGTATAATTTTGTGAGTCACATCACCAATACGTTATAGTAGCAGTACATCTGTAATTGTAAATGTGACGCGTTGTACATTAAGTATTAGAGTGTAGTTATATACGTAAGTAAAGTTAAATTGACCACGTGGGAAGTTCAACTTGTGTGTACTGGATTTTGTTTATTTAAGTGAATTTTTAATTTGACTATTATTGTAATTATTTAATTGAAGTATGACTGTTTATTTATTGAATTTAAATTCATTGACTTCAGTATAAAAGTGAGTATGAAACATATTAATATTTTTATACAGATAAATGAATAATGAAAACAACGAATATATTTTTAAACATTTTTAATATTTGTACGAATATTTGTATTTAAAATTTAGCATTATTCATTTTAATTATGTTTTTAATATTTAACCTCTTCATCATGAAATGAGTATTATTACGGTATAAGATTTATCTTACTAGCGTGGTAAAATAGATTTCTAGTTATTTGATAATATTTTTTTCGTGGATTTTAAAATTGGAAAATTAAAAAAATGTTATAATAATTTTAGATTTTATGAAATATGTTCATTTATTGTAAAATTCAATTTTACGAAGTTATTGTTTGTTTGTGTAATTTGTTAGATATAAAATACGTGCTTTGTTATTTTTTTGCCAAATAATTATTTATGAACTTATATAATTTAATTTCACTATTAGAAAAAATATTGTAACATAATTAAAATCTCTAAATTTCTATTTTTTATACTTGTTTAGATCCTTAATCCCACGAAAAAAAAACTTGAAGATGTCAACAGATAGAACAATTTTTATTCGAAAATTTAATGATTTACACAAAAGAAGGTTCTGAATTACTCGAAAAAAGATTTGGCGAAAAATTTGACGACATACCTATGATATTAACCGGAGACTTCGCAGATGACAAAAATTTATCATTAATTGAATTTTTGAATGAAACATTAGGTTTGACTATGTCTAATGATCGAAAAGTCAGTACAACAAAGTATAAAACGACTATCGATGCTGTTTTTATACGATATTTAGATAAATTTCAATCAAACATTTTTATTTCTTATTTCAATTACCATAAACCTATTGTATCTTTTTTAGAATACAATGAAATGATTGAACGAACAGATAATCTAAGTATTGTCGAAATTAATGATGACAATGATGTAAATAATGAAAATAATGTTCAAACTTGAATTCATTGAAATTCGTGTAAATATAAATACTATGTATAATTAAGATAATTGTATATTAATTATTTTTTCAACCACTTTGTATTTATATTTTGTTCATGATTTGTTTAACCCATCATATGTAACTAATAAATAAAACATAAAAAATTTCATATAATTTTTGCATATAGGTTTAATTACTCTCAACTTAATAGTTCCGTTTTCACTTCTATCGGCAGTCCCACGACTGCTACTGTTTTTTTCTTTCATTTCCATTTTAGTGACAAAAGCTTCATCTTTTAAAGTTTTCTTATGACAGGTCCAACAAAGATGCCCTTTTTCAGCTTAGCATCGGATAGACCAGGAAACTGTTCACAAATATACTTGAGACACTCTCCTTCTTTGTCTAATGCTTTCACAAACTGTTTCATTAGCCCCAATTTTATATGAAGTGGTGGAAACAAGATCTTCTTAGGATCTACTAAACTTTGTCTTTCAACATTTTTGACTCCAGGAATAAGAGCCTTTCTGATTGGCCACGTCTGCTTTACGTAGTGTTGTTTCCTGTTACGGCTATCCCATTCACAGAGGAAACATGGAAACTTTGTGTAACCACTTTGTTTACCTAGTAACATAGAAATAACTTTCATAAACTCAAGATTTTTGTAACATTCTTTTAAATGGACTGAGTATCCAACAGACACAGAAGCATATCGGTTATCATTGTGAAGAAGTACAGCTTTCAAACTCCTTTTTGACGAATCGATAAAAGGTCTCCATCCCTATGGTTCATACATAATTTTGAACAATTCCAAAATTTCAGGTACACTGTTGCAGAAAACTAGATCCCCTCTTGCGTAAAAAAGGGACAAATTCCTTTTCTCTAAATCGGTACCACGAAAATGAAACACCGGAGTTTAACAAATGTCTTTCTTTAAGTCTAGACCCTAAAACTTCCGCTGTGTCCTTTGGGAGGCCCAGATCTCGTACTAAGTCGTTAAAATCTGATTGAGAGAAAAGTTCAGGGTCATTTGTACCTGGATCGTAGCCATCATCACTGTCACTGCTAATATGTGATATTTGGTCTAAATCGTCTAAAATATTGTCCAGGGTATCCGGTGGGTAGGAGAATATGCAAGCCAGGTCCATGAGGTACAGGGCGAATAGACGAAAGTATGATGGTTGTGTATAAAATGTCCTTCCTGTTTTTTAAATTGAAACCTTGCACTGAACAAGAACAAAAATAACAGTCATCTTTGTAATTTTTAGGCTCTGTCCAAATCATGGGTACTGCAAAACGAAATGACTTCTTCTTACCTTTAAATCATTGTCTCAGTTCTTCAACACACACAGAACACACTACATCGGGCACCCAAGATTTATCTTGGTCCCCTAATTTAATACCAAAGTATGCAAAATACACCTTCTGAACAAAATTAGAAATGTTCCTTTGTTGCTTCTTGACGGTATAAGACCCACAAATATAACAAAAACAGTTAGGAGAGTTAACATATCCTCTAGTAGCCATTTCTTTTAAATACCGTATCACAAAACTGTTTGATGTTTACACCACAGTGGCTAGCTCCACACTGAGTCACAGACTGCAAACAAGGTCCCGGCGCACGACGCCTAGCAACCAGTAAGATTGGGGAGGGGGCAGACAGAATGAGACATATCTCGTTCCAGTACGAACTGGTATTCCGAGTTTAGATTCATTGTCATAGGAAATAAATAGAATAAAACTGTGTTTGTAAATAACATATATTGTTTAGTAACCTATTCACCATAAAAGATCCATAATTCAGACTAAATTCATCAATTATGTAGGCTATAATATTGAAAAATCGTACACATACTGGACCTGAAACCCCCTGAAAATAAGAAAATTTCAGATGAAATTTGTAACTTATCTAAGGGTGATGGAATTTTTTCATTATTTTTCCCGTAATCAGCACAAAAAATATAGTTAAACCCACTAGTTAAATATACAACAATGTTTTCATAGCAGACCTGTGTTATTATGCTACAAAGGAACACGAAAGTAATTTTGAGCTACGCTCAAGGGATGAGAAAGATAACTGAGCTGACCACTCTGTAAATTTCCATCCCACGCAAATGTCAATCGAGATCATGACTCAATAGAAATAATGTGGCACCAGTTCATGACCATGTTCTCTCGGTCGCCGAGGCTTATGAAAATAAAAGGTCCCTTGATAATTTTCATTCTGTTAGGACAAAATTGAGGACTTCGTTGATATATAACTCAAGGGAAATAAATTATCCTGTTAATGATTAAGTTAATTAATTAAATTATATGTGGCTTTTAATTTGTCGGTATAAATTGTCTAGTCAATATTTTTCAAGGATACACACTTGTACTTATTAAACAATAAATGATGTATTAACTTCAAAGGTTTCAAAGGTATACAGTAGTTTTATTAAAAATACTTTATATAAACAGCATTAAAATTATTTAAAAAATTAATAACTTGTAAACAATTTTCCCACTATGGATATTATGTAAAATAAGCTTAAGTTTAAAATTTCGTCAAATGTTTCTTAAAGCTCCGAGATTAAATAAATTATTTTTATGTGTGCTGCATTTATTCGTCCACATAAACTTTTTCAGCATTTGGACGTGAAGTACTAAAATCCCCAAGCAGGCATTTAAATTGAAGATTTGAAAGAAAATCAACACTTATTACGATCCCCGAATATTACTTAATACATTTTTCAATTTCCACATGCTATACTGTTTTGGATATCTAAAATATGATGATGATGATGATGATATATATATATATATATATATATATATATATATATATACATATATATATAACTATAAAAATTTTACTAAATATTGCTTAAATCGGAAATACCCAATTCATTTTATTAATAGTTATATGAATAAAGCTATTCAAAATTGTAAGGATTAAAATTTTTTAGATTAATTATAGTTTAGTACTATAATTTAACATACTTCATAGTTATAGTTACCTCCATATTCTATTATTAGTTAAAATTACTTATTATTATTTAATTCATATACACTCTAGTGTCACTAAAGTTATGTTTTTTTGTAACTCTATTATTAATATTTGTTTCTATTCTTTTTATGCTTTTGTTAAGTGCTACATTTCAGCCATTCACATGCTTTTAATCTACATTAGGGTCCAGAATCTGGCAATAACTTATTTATTGCAATCAGATTTCGCGCGGGCTCTGCATTTTCAAGTGCAATTTTTAGGTAAGTTACCTCTATTTTGTAATGGATTTAGATATTCCTATCCATTACTTTCAATAGGTTTTTGCTCAGGATTATTTACATAAAGGGGAAAGGTTGGTTGGCCAAAAAACATTTTCAACCCCACTTTTATATAAAAATTTTTTTATATATTAACTGTCCTAAGTCAATAATGTTTACAATACTGCAGCATCCATTTTATAATTTTTAATCTAGTGTCGTTCATTGTATGTTCTATTTACTGTCTCTGTGTTTTTTTTAATATGATTGATGTGAAAGTTTATCTCTTGTTTGTAGAGAATTAGACTATATATATATATATATATATATATTAAAAATTAAGATAATGCTACAGTATAAATGAATCTAAAGTTTAACTGATCCCAAATGTTGTAAAAGATTCAAGATGTATGAGTATTGAGATGGATTAATATATTAATAATTTCATTAATTTATTTCCAATCCAGTAAAAACATCTCAAACAATTTTTAGAATTTCTGCATTTGATGAGAATAAATAATTAAACATCTTATCAGCTACATTATTTATAGTTAGAAAACTAAAATTATTTATAATGCCATGAAAAATAATACGAAGAAAACTTTAAGCTTCGAGAATACATTAATCAACCGTAAACAGTTAAGCTGTATAGAAAATGAAATTATACGAAGATGAGAGCGTCATTTATATTAAGTTTAATTCATATTATTTGTATTTTTGTTTTTCTAATAATCCTTTGTTCATTCTGCTTTTAAATTAATGAGAGTACATAACAATAAATTAAAATTCTGCTGTAAGGGTATTCTTGTAATGTTAACTGGAAATAATGATACTTTAAATAGATAACAAACAATGAAAGGGCAAAATTAAAATGACCATTACTCTTTATTTAAAGAATTTGTAACATGTACTGCAATTGTGTCAGTATACTGCAAAATTTACTATCAACGGTATATAGCTCTCTTAATGAGCTTAACCCATTCACAAAGCGTCACTTGGAGTACCTAAGTGATATTTATCATCCCAAACACACCCCACAGAACGCAAGCACACACTGAGAGAGAGAGAGAGAAAGCCATTCCTACAAGCGTACTACCTGCGTGTTCCAGTGAAGGATGGATTTTGCATGCTTTACATTCAACTAAAGTCCATGAAGGGTTTAGAGAGTGTTTGATGACATAATATGGAAACGGATGCACGGAAGCTGACTTGCTTAGAGAACGGCTTTGTGCGATGCCAATTTGAGCTTTATCTTGAAACTTGTAGTAAATTACGTATCAGCATCGAATGTAAATAATGTTCTTTATTGTTAAAGAAACTCAATGGATGGGTACGTAAGTATATATATAAAACCAGAATGTACTACAAGGTCAAGGAGATAGTATATTTTATGGCACTCATTTGTTAGCATCAATTTCCGATTAATATTTTCTGGCCGCGGTAGCCGAGTGGTAAAGGTATCGGATCGTGGCTTGCCTAGTCACGAGTTCGAGCCCAGTACCATTAAAGACCCACTATGTAGGGCAGCGATGCACGTTAAATCTGTAGAGAGCTGAAACGTCCTCCCGTTGGTGTGGTGGGGTAGTTAGGAGAGGAGGTTGTCAACTCAGGTGTCGTCCACGTCACTTGACCATGGTTCAAAATTACGAGGTCCGTCGCCAAAAGCCCTCGAGTAGCTGAACAGTGTGACGATAATATTTAATCAATCCGATCAATATTTTTACTAGTATCAAACTTTTTAATCCATATCAAGGTTGGAAATATAGATATAAACATTGATTTTTATTATTGTAGAGATCTGTGAACTTTATTATTTCCCGATTTTTAATGTCTACCAATATCGAACATTTTTATACACATTTTTCAACGTTCATTTTTAAAAAAAATATTACATTTAAATCATTTTTAATTAAAGTAGTATTCTTAAAACAATTTCATACGTGTATTCTAATCAAAGTAAACCAAAATATTAAACAAATATACGCGTGTACGCATTTGAGAAATCACGGTTCCGAACGTAGTCGGAAGCTGACCACTTTCATTCTAGCTATCACACCCTTTAAATAGGAGGACGTTGCCCCGCAATAGATTTAACATGCATCATCCCCTCTACACGGCGAGTCATCTGTGGTGCTAAGACTCGAACTCACGACCCATCTGCCACGAGTTTGCTTATGGGACCACTAGACTACTACGATCCCTATTAAATTTAGAAGTATTTACATACAAATCTTGAGAAAAAAAATCTACAAAATTTAAATTGAAAAAAATAGCAGTAAAATAATAATAAAAGACATTGTGAGTTGTGTATATTTAAATTTTTTAAAGCGACATATAGTTATTTTTCGGAGTATATATATATAAATTAATGAAGCTGTTAATTGATTATCTAAACCATTTATCAGATTTTTTCCTGTAAAATTTTATTAATACTTAAAATGATCAACGGCAAATTACAAATTATTTTATGGAGTACTAAACTCTCCCTCTTTTTTGAAATATTAAACGAAAATATATTCTAATCATATATGTTTACACTTTTTCTGTTATTATAATTCCAAAATACGATTGAGAGCATATAGTAAATAGTTGAAAATACTTATGTGCAATATTTTGCTTCCGTTAAGTAGAAATTTTAAAAGGATATCTTGAAAAGTGTTTTCCCGCTGTTTGCTCGAGTTACTTTAAAAATATTTACTCTAGCCCATTTTCGACAATTAAATAATACTTTATACCAATTATCCAAACATTTATTTAACTCTTTTGAAATGACTTAAAATAAAACTAAAGATTAAAAATACTGCCCCAAACTAGAAAATATCCAAAAACAATATTTTGCCAATAAATCATATGGCGTATTTTTTCTTGACATTGAAGAGAAAAGTAACTAACATAGAATAAAAAATATCGTACCGGTACTTTTAAGACAAAATACTTTAAAAGTTGTAGATGGAAGTATTCGTAATTATATACCAATATACTGTACTTCTTTCGATTTAAATATTGATTTCAAAGTTTCAAAGCTTGCGTGTAATTCGAGTTCAATAAATCGGTTCTTTTTAGTATAGCTAAAAAATAATTTTACTTTGAATTAATGAACCCCGTAAAGTTTGTCAATACGATGAATTCAAATGAGGGTAGAATGTTCTCCAATATTTTATAAACATAGAATTAAAGATTTATCAAAGTCTTCCATTCCATTAGTTTATCGAATAGATTTGATCATTAGTCCTTTGCGAATATTTGTTAAAATGAAAACGTAAATCTCGTTATTTTATTTAAGGTAAATATTCCAGCACAAGAAATAAGAAAATAATCTCTATTGAAAACTTATCCATTTTATGCAGTTGGATTTATCAAAAGCTATCTTGTATGAATAGTTAAATATATTTTAATAAATAAATTTGATTTTTTTAAAAAAAATTAAGATGATATTTTATAGAAACATAATTCAATATTTCATTTTAATTAATTTTAATGTATCATTTAGTTTATACTTTATTTGCCTAGACTATTCTAAAATGTTTTTAAAAGTTATATAAAATTATTTAATTCAATACCTAGAAATATTAAGCACTATTTTAAATATTTGTTTAAATAAGTTTTGATTCGTTTCAAAGGATTTACTTCTTAAAATGGAGTTTAAAATTAAAAGCAATTGATATAATCACTGGTGTATGTCTATTGAATGTAATGAATGTCTTGCACATTTTCACACAGCGTAGTGTAATTTTTTTATATAAAGGCGTGAATTAATTGTATTCTGTATAAAGGAGTTTATTAACTGTACTTTATGTAAAGACGTTTCAAACTACGTGACTGGTGATATTCATTTTGAGTCACGAGTTCGAAATTTATTCTAATTGTTGGTTTGTAATTTGTTATTAAGATATCTATATCTAACGCAGTTAAAAAGTATTACAAATTCCTAAAGAGTTTTGTTCTAGTGCATAGGAAATAATAAACTTGGTATTCTTATAAGGCTAAAAAAAATTGTCAACTTTTGACAAAATTCACCATTTTGTTGTAGTCGGATACCTTAATTCTTAAAATGAAAACACCAAAGCTATGCTGAGAGTTATAATTTATAGATAGTACCTCTTCAAAGCCACTTTGGATCTGATGTACAAAAACACAATTCACTATTTTAATTAATTCAAGATAGTATAAAACAATATATGTAGGGGGGGGGGTTTAAAAAGTATTGTAACAAACTCATTCAAAATAATCGTATAACCAGGAAATGAAAATATACATACAGTGTAGGAGATCATAGGTACATATTTCTGCTCTACTTATCGAGGGATTTGTTCAATCAATCAGGCCATTGAAACGAGCTTCGTAAAAATGAATGTCAGGGTTTTGTAACCACGTTAAAATGACTTGCTGAATCTCAACATTGGTTCTGAAACGGTGACCTCCTACGTGTATTTCTTAAGATCCGAAGAGATGGAAATCACGCAAAGTAAGATAGCGAAAGAAGGGTAGTTAAATACATCCCACCAAAATCGCTCTTTCTTCATCTCGCGCATCTGTTCTGTCTTTGTCAAAACGGAAATTGGAAAAGGGATCCTTTGAGGTAAAAAGCTATTGCAAACTGAGGACCTATTAAGTATGGTTAAACTAGCTTGATGGCACCAACCTCCCCCTTTGCGACTCGGTTGGTCTAAGAATCCAAATAAAATATAGACGAAAAATACTTTACAACAAAAAGAACATTAAGAAAAACTAATCTCAGATAAATGAATGATAAATCCTTGGATTAAAAGGTTTTTAGTGTATCATAAAATTCTTAAGGATATAATTTTAAAATTTGTGATTACAGCATTTTTCAACCTAGAAATGATTGTGTTTGTGTTGAAATGCTGGGGGCTACTGTTAATAAGATAAAACGCATCCACAGAGTATATATAAACGACACATGGAACCTATATCAGCATTAGGATGTATATATCCATATAAATAGATATATAGAATAAAGGGAGGTGAAAAAAGTGTTTGGTGAGTTATAGAATGGATGTTAGCTTTTTGTGTCTGGCATTTTGTGGCTTTGACCAATTTTACAGTAGCCATTCTTTTCAGATGTATTGCTTTTTTACAGTAAATTACAGTAAGCTTACATGTGCTGTAGTTAGGCTTAAGTCAGCGTTGCTGAAACTGTGGGTCGCGTCTCCCTTGGGCGACGCAATAACACTGTGAGAGGGTCGAGAGCCTATTGAAAAGTCCAAAACACAAGCTTATTTTAAAAAGTATTAATTTACCGAAAACAAAACAACAAAATACATTCTGACATAATGCTAAATAATTACACATTTACACACAGATATAATACACTTATATATGTATCAGTACAGAGCAGTTACGCACACAGGAATTTTTCAAGGAGGGACTCCGGGGTCGAAAGTTCACCATTCTTGTATCATGTTCCTTTTGATTTTGTCTATTTTCGGGAAGAAAACACAATAAAAAACTAATTTTCGAATGAATAATTAGCATTAATTAATAAAATTAATCATTAATAACGAGTAATTAATTAAATTTCACGTAATATATACTTAGAATTATCTCAATCGGAACAAAATCAAGGGCTTTGGGGGGTGAACCCCCAGGACCACCCCCTTGTGTGCGCCACTGGTACAGAGCAATGTATTTTATAATTATTTTAGAAATACTTAGTTAAGAAGAAGTTTAATAGTTACCAGTGACTCCATGAGCTTGTCATATAAAAATTATATCCCAAAATTAATATTTATCTCGGTAATTTGTACGGTTTATAATTAATCCATTGACTGCCGATTAAAGGTTACTCAATTCACTTCCCAATGCGACCGTTTTCAACGTTGGCATGCGTATGGGATGCATTGAGGAGAGGGTTAGAAAAAGAATAAATAAGAAAATTCTCTGAAAGAAGTAAATCCTTCTTAAACACTGCCAAGAACCATTTATCGCATTCCAAAGCCTTTGGAATAATTGTATAGATAGTATTACGCAGAAAAGATTGTACTTTGGAAATACGTATATATACGTCAGGGGCAATTAACGCTTAAGCAGAGGAAGACATTTATATACGTTGGTGGGCCTTAAGATGTTAAAATCGTATTATAGCTTTAGAGACAACTTATTGAATTATATACATTGATATTATATGGAGAGGGAGCATAATGAAAATATTATGATTGAATATTGGGGGATAAATATTGAAAGATTGAGGCGCACTGGCTTAAGTCATTTTCCAAACTTTATTTTTTGGTTCAGCAGTTTTTCTACTGTTATAACGTAAAAATTTGCTTGCTGAACGGGAGGGTTAGGATCCCATGCAGCAGGCTTAAACCAATTTCACTGCCGTAAGTCGATGTCAGCTTTAGAAAACATAATAGTTTTCGATTTTAGTCAATGACTTTATATATATATACTTATAGTTTGGTTTGGGGTTATTGGTTATAGATGCCATCAATTTTAAATTCTTTGTCTTGTAAGACAATTCATTATGTTTATATTTATTTAATTAATATATATATATATATATATATATATATATTGTAATTAAATTCTACTTTCACACTTCTGATTTTTCCCCCTATAGTTTTTCTAAAATGTATTTTTGTTTATTGCTTCTGATCATGTTTTTGTGATTATGAGTAAAAAAAAAAAAAAAAACACTTAATTTCTTTTTGAAATTTTACATGTATGGAGAATAAATCCTTTAAATTAAAATATAGTTTCAACCATTGTATATACATAGAAAATTTGTCTCTTCTTTCTCATCCCATTCAGTCCTCTCCTGACATTCTCGACGACATACTCCAATCACCTCAGTATGTATACGATTGCTTCAAGGAGCAGTATGTATGTCCTGTCGATTTCCCCACAATCGATCCTTCTGTCTCGTGTTGAAGGAGGAATCAGCACAGAAGTGCGGAAGGCTTTGTTAGCGGTTGAATCAGTGCTCTGTTATTGGTTTGGCCGCCGGCCGCATAAAAGAAGCACCATGTTATTGTTGTTGCCGGGAAATATTGTCGTCTCCAGGAGAAATTCCTGATCATTGGTAGACGAGTCACGGTGCCTGTGGTTTTATTGGTCCGTATTAGTCCGATGGGGAAAAAAGATTTCGATCCTGGAGGAATTCTAAGAAAGGATATAAATTAGATTTGTTTTTCGATAAACTCGCCATGAAAAGAAATAAACTCGCAATTTTGTCTACGAGAACCCCTCGCTTACTGATCGGCTTGTTTCCCTGACAAACATTGATAATAAGTTTGCAGAAGACACTCTGGAGTGGCCTTAAGCCATTACGTTATTGGATAATTCTTGGGGAATGGGTGTAAATGAAAAGTACAAAAATAACACAAACACGATGAGGTTTCGTAGGTCAGATATAAGTTGGTTTTTATTTTGGTTCTTAGACATTACTAGGGTTTCATTTATTCTTAGGTAACGGCAGAAATATATGTTACATAAACATTTAAACGAAACTATCAGGAATTTTATCTACATAATATTTTATGTAATACTACTCTAATGTATATATAAGGTTTGCAATTAGATTTTAATAGATAATTAAAATGTCCTCAAAATAACGGAATTTATATTTATTCAACAAAATTGAGGAGATATAACTTACTTTTTTGAAGTAATGCATAAATTTTGAGCTATCATCCAAAAGCAGAACATTCTTTTAAGATTAAGAACACGTATGATGCATACATATATTGAATGCTTGCAGAATTTTTACAGTATTAATAAAATAAAAGTTTTCAGCATGCTTTAAACATAAAACATTAAGACTTAACGTTTCTGATACTTTAATTTTTTATTATAAAAGAAAGAAGGAGAAAAAAAGTGCACAAAGGACATTCTAATTCCTTTTTACATTCAGTGAATAATTTTTTTAAAAAATAATTGAATTAAAGTAGGCCTTTTTTGCGTTTATATGAAAATTAACCTTGTTGACGATAACCGAATTTGCGAGGAAAATTGTTTATTTTCAGCTATAGGCAAACTGCAAAAAACAACTTAAATTTGAAACTATGTATTAACCATTAAGTACTGAATTTTGGCAGATTTTTCCTACAGTAAAAATAAAATAAAAGATTTAAGTACATTTTGCAACAGAAAATTAATGCGTGATATTTTACATAGCTTAATTTTTGTATTAAAAATGGAGGGAGACCCAAGCAGTTATAATTCCTATTTACATTCTATAAAAAAATTCAAAAATAATTGGACTAAATAAAGCCTTTTTTTGTTTTTCCCTTAAGTCTACAACGTTTAACAATTTTTATAATTGCTAAACCACATAGTCTTACAAAAACTATTATAAGACAAAGTAATTATTTCTTAGTTTAAGCAAAATATGATTGATTACACTAAAATCGATGTAATTGAAATAAAAGAAGACAATAAAATCTCATAATTTTATTTATCCCTATAATTTTGATTGATTACACTAAAATTATATTGTTATTTCTTTTGAATTTTTACTTTAACGTCCATACAAATAAATAAATTATACCTAGTTTCTTGGTTAAGATTCAGAAATTTTTAATACATAAAAATGGAGTTGTATAAAAAAGTAATTTATTACGATTATAAAGGAGTCTTAAGTCACTTATTTTCTGACAAGAACAATATTTTCAACAAAATTGGTCAAAATGAAATCAAAAATAAAATTGTTAAATTTGGGGTAAAATACTTTATATTTTAACTTTTCTTGATTATTACTTTGTATGAATATATTTTGAGGAATATTTATTTTCTATTTGAAATAATAAAAATGGGTGTATATAATTCTATATAGGGAAATATATAAGGGGTATATATAATTATTTTATTTAAATATAAACGAAACATGAAATTAATATAAATATACAATAAATTTAAAAATTATATATATATATATAGAGAGAGAGAGAGAGAGAGAGAGAGAGAGACAGAGAGAGGCAGAGAGACAGAGAGTATAATAAAATAAAAGTGAAGAAGTCCTAGAACCTACAGTGCTAAAGCAGGAAGAAATTCGAATTCACAAGACACAACGAATTTAGATATAAAAAAGTCCTTGGACTAAACTGGAGACTTATGAATTCTAAAGCTGTCTCTTAATTAGGGCAGTGATTTATATATACACTCTGTCGCAAAAAAATATATGCACCCAGAAGAAATTGAGTTACATTCACGAAATTTGGTAAGCATGTAGTGTATATGAAAATAAACAAATGATTAAAAATTCAGAACAAAATATCATTTTATTAAGCGGTTACAGCTTCAAAAGGTTAAAAATCAGTAAGTAGTAAAGCCACCTCTGGCAGCTATACAAGCCGAAATTCGGCATGGCATCGATTCAATTAGATCACTTATGACCCCCTGTGGAAGATCCTGCCATAGTCTTTGCATCTGCGCAGTTAATTCTCCTGTATCTCGGGACGGCTGCAGTTGCCTTCCCAGCGCGTCCCAGACATGCTATATTAGAGAAAGATCTGGTGACCTGGCAGGCCATGGTAGGACGTCATATCCTTGAAGACATTGTTGGGAGAGTCGCGCAGTATGTGGACGAGCATTATGCTGTTGATAAATGGCACCTGGGCGACTTGATAGCATGGGTAGCACAATCGGCGTTAAAATATCGTCCACGTATCTGCGAGCTGTCAAAGTGCCTTGAAGGACCACTAAAGATGATCGTGTGTCCCAAGAAATTGCTCCCCACACTGTCACACCTTGTGAAATTGCTGTATGCCGCTCGACAATAAATGCCGGATCGGACCGCTGGCCGGTGTGCCTCCAGACACGTGTGCGGTGGTCATCAGCACTGAGACTGAATCGGGATTCATCACTGAAGATGACACGTCTCCAGTCTGTCACACTCCAAGTTGCCCGAGGTCGGCAAAAATCCAGTCGACACTGCCTATGATGTGGGGTCAGTGGTAAGCGTCTTAGCGGACGTCGGCTCCTCAAGCCAACTTCGGTCAGTCGTCTCCTTATGGTTTATTTTGATGGCACTGGATGTCTGGAAGGAGGTAAGTGGCGTTGAATCGATGCTAGCGACGTTGTTGGTGCCGAAGTGGCCACTCTTCTGATTGCACGATCCTCGTGATCATTTGTGTTCCTGGGACGTCCTGACCCTCCGCGACGGTACACTCTACCTTCTGTGATCCACTGTTGCCAACACCGAGCAACTACCATATCGCTCTGACCGAGGTGGCGGCCGATACGTCTATTCGACCAACCTGCTTCTCTGAGGCCTATTATACGGCCCCTATCAAAGTCCGTCAGCTGCTCGTACTGCCGCCGGTTACATCTTAGAGGTATCCTAAGTCTCAATATCGTCTATCAAAGTTATCAGATTCGTTTGGATAGCCGTACGGCGCTCGTACTCATGCTTTTAAACTCTCCCAGTTGCGCAACTAATATGCGCATAGCACACTTAGCCTTGTCTCATTGGCTTCGAAATTTTAATCATTTGCATATCTCTTACCAGACTACATTCTTGCCGAGTTTCGTGATTGTAGCTTGATTTCTTCTGGGTGCATATATTTTTTTGCTACAGAGTGTATATATATATATATATATATATATATATATATATATATATATATATATATATATATATATGTCATGATTTTAAAGACAGAATCAGATTAAGGTTTAAAAAAAAGAGATCTTTATTCCACCGTGTCTACATCAGTTCTGACCGCGAGCAGGGAGGAAAAAACACGCCATGGTGGGGGTTCCACGTGAATAACACGTGAAAAACATCTGGTGAGTATCACTGCTTTGAAGATGGTGTTTGCAAGTTAATGCTGACATATGTTGACTATTAAATCTAACGACCTAGAATTAGACATGTTTATTGGCTAGGCCATATGTTCGGAAGAAATAAATGGGCGATTAGTTTGATACTTGAATATGAGAACGGAGAAAGATGGAGTCAAGTGCTAGATAGGGAATTTAATTTTTAATCTAATTTAATTATCCTTACATTTGCCCACCAATTTTAAAAGGGAGTCATGGCGTGGTTTTTTCTCTCTTTACAAACTTAATCAATTTTCAACAAACACAAAACAATACATAGTTATTTAGAAAGACATATTAAACATAGTAGAAATTTTTAAGCACTAGTAATTCTAAAATCAAAAAGCAATACAATAAACGAAACTATAACAACAAACACAGTAAGGACACTTTCAACATATTAATTGATAAACATGACTTTCCATACATATAAATGAAGATTAGCTTGTTCAAATCTATTCGACATCTAGAATAAGAGCTCACGTTTCCTCCTATTCCTTCATAATAATAGATTCGTATTATAGCTGGTAGATATTTTACAAAAAATTATGTTGGAAAATAATATATCAAACAATAAGATAGTAAATATAAAAATACATGAAACCATACAAATGTTAAAATAATAATTTTGTATAAAAATCTACTCTGGCGCCATCGTATTAATTGTTACACACATTTTGCATATATGAAATACATTTTTTAAAAAGATAAAAAAAAAATATAGACACTAATAAAATGAAATTATTAATAATATGAAAACGGTGTATAACACACAACTTCTATGCACTCTATCCAACACAAAAACAATATTTTATTTCATATGCGTTATAAAATATAAAAATTATAAGAATATAGGAATAAAAGAATACAAGAATATAAGAGCACTTTTTTATTATTTTTGAGTCAGAAAAGTGGACTCACTTCAATACTAACTTTTAGTATATATGAAAATTTTCTCAATATCCACTGTAACTTAACAATATCGCATACAATATTTTGAATCTTTCCGTAACCTTCAAAAAATTCGTTTCATAGACAAAAATTCTTGATTTTCTCTTACATCACACATTCACTAATATAAACTGTATCACCTTACTTAATTTTGAACACATCTCTCTGAGAAATCTGCATCATCAACTCACAGATGTTCAGGGATGCTGATAAGAAACAATGAGAGGTGTACATCAAACTAAACAAATTTGTCCTCTTAATGTTTCGAGACATATACAAAATTATAATGATTGTATTCTCCCTTATCCACTGTATAATATCCAAAAATAAGCTTCAAGTTATTAAATTAATTTTAATTTTAGATAAGGGAAATTTCGAGAAATAGTGAATCCTGATATATGGCCAGTATATCAAAACACACAATTTCAAAATAAAAAAAATTAAATGACATGCAATAAGATTACTGCTGAATAAAATAATTAAAACAATTGAATTCAATGGAGAAAAAATAATACAACTTGACTTTACTTTTGTTTCTTATAACAATCAATCTCTCTAGTATTAGTTCTCTCATTAGTCATTTTTCTAAAAACTTAATTTATATCTTTCACTTTAAAACACCAAGTTCTATCATAACTCTTAACTCATTCGACATCTTAAGATAAAATTATGAGAAGTATATTAAAATTTCTCAAAATTTTGTATGACTAAACCTATACTTTGTTTTCTCAATTAGAATATAAAGAAAATATCTCATTTATAACACAACTATATTATAAAAATTAAATACTATATCATATCATATATTATTCTTTTTCGCCGAAAAGTCTTGTTAAGCAGAACTCAATTATTTCTGTATTACGTAAGATGTTTCTTTTAGTTATTATCTTCTCATTATTATGGGTATTTTGTTGAATGTAATTTAACTGAAAATTTTCAGATGGATGAAAATGTCTTAAACGAACTGAATGAACCAATTCAGTGTCAGTTTTATTAAGGGCATTGGGTCTATCAATTTCAAATAATACATCAGAACATTTTCTTAAAACGGTATAAGGGCCTGAATAAGGGGGACTTAATTTCCTTGTATTGGGGTATTGAAATTCCTCATACATTACTAAGTCACCAACCTTGAAATCAGCTTCCTGAAATTTTTTATCATATCTAATCTTATTTATTTTATAATATTGTTCTGTTCTTTCTTTGGCTAATTTTCTTGCTTCTTCTAAGGGAGGATATATCTCATTATCTTTTAGCGAAATTTCGAAAGGTAAATTACCATACATTAAGTAGGTTGGTGGGAAACCTGTTATTGTATGTGGAGTTTGATTATACTGATGGGTTACTTTTTCTAGAATTTTTGTCCATGGGACTTTATTTGAAATATTACTAATTTCACATTTTAAGCGGGTAATGATGGTTTGACTTACACGTTCAACCTTTCCATTGGTTTGTGGTCTGTGAGAAGTAGTTAATAATTGAGTGGCATTATTATGTTTTAAAAAATGCTTAAATTTTGAAGAGGTGAACGCAGTATTTCTATCACTTAAAATTTTTTCCGGAATGTGATTCTGAAAGATTTGTCTTAAACAATTTATATAAGTATCTGTTGTTGCATTTTTTGATGGGAAAGTCCAAATGTACCTAGTTGCATGATCAATAATAATGTGTAAATATTTTTTAACAGAGTTGTAATAATTTAAACCACCTGCACTATCTATCGATAAAAGTTCAAAGGGTTTTACACAAAGGGGAAGTGATTGCATCAGTCCGTATTTTCTCTGATGTGACTTCTTATTTATTTGACAAGTTTCACAGTGTTTCACATAATTTCGTATATCAGTAATAATGTTTATCCAATAATATTGTGGTGATATTAATTTTAACATGGTAGCTACACCAGGGTGGCCAAATTTTTTATGAGTTTTTTCCATTAATTTCACTCTTAGAGCTTTGGGTACATTTATTTTAGTTAAACCTTGTCTTTTAACTACAAAAACACCATCTATCGTAAAACATTTAGGAGCTGATGTATTTTCTATATTTTGAAAATGACTTATTTCATTGATATCTAATAAAGGTTCTGGGGGTGTATTAATTATATGATAAGCAATAGGATTTCTTGTTAACATATCAGCTTCAACATTAGTGCTACCTTTCTTATATTTTATATCAAAATCATACATAGAAGCTTTTAAAGACCATCTAAAAAGTCTACCCGTGGGATTTTTGAAATTTTTAAGCCAAACTAATGCATTATGATCGATATGAACTGTGAAATGAGATCCATGAAGATAGCAATGGAATTTATCTAAACTATCAATTATAGCTAAGCATTCTAATTCAGTT
The DNA here is from genome assembly GCA_019973935.1 of Trichonephila clavipes. NCBI lineage: Eukaryota > Metazoa > Arthropoda > Arachnida > Araneae > Nephilidae > Trichonephila > Trichonephila clavipes. The sequence continues at coordinate 74,973 of BMAU01005793.1, forward strand.
ATTGTATAATTAATTTCATAATTTCTCAGTCGTCTCGAGTGGAATGCAATCGGATGTTGATTTCCATTGGGTTTTTGTTTTTTGAGGATACATGAGATTGCAGTTTTCGATGCATCTCTCTACATAAAGATGACAGAGATAATTTGGATTGAATATAGCTAAAATGGGCTTTGAAATTAAGCTGTCTTTAAGTTTTTGAAAAGATTGTTGACATTCTGGGGTCTAATTCCAATTTTGATTCTTTTTAAGAAGATTATTTAAGAGCATTCTTAATTTTGCATATTGAGGAATGAATTTATAATAGACATTAATACTACCAAGAAATCTTTGTAAATCCTTTACATTTCTAGGGGGTAAAAGTTTTTTAATTATTTAGACATTTGTATTATTTGGAGTGTATGACCCTTGTTTTATTTCATATCCTAAGAAATCAATTGTATCTTTGCCAAATTTACACTTTGAGAATTTTAATTTTATATTTTCTATTCCACAAATTTTAAAAATTTCCTCTAAATGTTTTGCATGTTCTTCAATTGATTCCGAAAATACTATTATATCGTCAAAATAATTTAATGCAAATTTTATTTGGTATTTATTTAAAATCTGCCTAATAGCTCTTTGAAATATAGCTGGAGAATTTTTATATCCAAAAGGCAAACGATTAAATTGAAAAAGACCATAATTTGATGTAAATGCAAGTTTTTCAGATTCATTATCATCCAATTTAATGTGCCAATAACCACTATATAGGTCGATGGTTGAGAAAAAATTTTGCATGTGTTAATTTGTCTAAAACTGCATCTATTCGGGGAATTGGCTCTGCATCTAATTTTGTGATAGCATTTAGCTTTCTGTATTCGATACATAATCGTGTACGAGCATTATCCTCTTTTTTAAAAGCCAATGTTATAGGGGCAGCGTAAGAACTATAAGATGGTTTTATTATTCCTGCTTTCAATAATGCATCTAATTGTTTTTTTTTTATTTCCGTATCATCTTTAAAAGATGTCCTATATGGTCGATTTACAATGGGTAATTCTGAGGTAAGTATTATTTTAGGAGAATTACATTTTAACTCACCCACATCAAACTTATTTTTAGCAAAGACATGTTTATATTTATCAATAATCATATTAATAATATCATAATCACTATTAGGAGTTATTTCTATATTAAACACATTATCAGTTTTCTTAGTGATAATTTTATTATTACTAAATTTAAGAGTTTCATTTTCTTTAATATTTTTCTTAGATTCATAATTTTTTAATTTTTTTTTCCTCTTTGAAAAATTTTATAATCACTAAAATTAATATTTAATTCAAAAATACTCATAGTTTTATTAGAAATTATTAAATATTTCAGTTCTACATTTACTATGAGGAATTTAATATTTTCAATAATTTCTCCTATTTTCATTTGTGAAGTAATTGCCTCACTCACCTCAATTTCTCCATTGATGGTGGCAATTTTTGTTTTGATATACTCTACATTGTGGTATCCCTTGATTTGTGATATTATATTTTTTGGAATAATAGTGACACTCTCTCTCTCTTGATCCTGTTTCCAAGAGGACATCAACTTGTTTGAAGTTGATTCTTCCTTGGATGATTATAAGTTCTCCTGTTTGATGTGGTTTGGAATACCGTATTATATTGTTTTGTGTTCTTTGACGGGGGTTGAAAGTTGGAGCATTGGGTCGCAAAACTGTCGGTCGTTGTGGAAATCGTTGGTTTTGATATAGGATCGGCCGCTGAAGAGAAAAGGACGGATGATAATAAGAAGGTGATAGAAATTGAGGAGAGTATACATTGTATCTTGAACCGGTTATGACATCCGGATGTTGAGATTGATCATTTCTCCAATTCCATCCTCCATACTGTTGTCTATTGAGAAATTGATTCGTATGGTGAGGTATTCTTGTCACTGGATACTTTGGATATATAAATTCATTCCCATTTGATTTTGATTTTTCTTGGATATCTAAAAGTTTCATTTTTTCCTTCAGTTTCTCTATGTTGTTGCAGCTTCGTAACTGTAGTTCTATGGATCTATTTTCTTTTAATCCATTTATTATGTAAAATTTTTCAGCTTCTTCTTCCATGTTTATCCGGGATGCGATATCTTTTATTCTGTAGAAATATTCTATGTGGGTCTCTTTTGATGTTTTTTCTGTTTTAGATAATTGAAGATGAATCTCCGCTGGATTGATTCGTTTTCCAAATTCACGAATTAAATTATTTTTTAGTTCGTAAAAACTTTTAGGGATCGATTGTGATTTGATGTAAGTCTTCACAGCTCCATCTACTAACTTGATTATAAATAGGATTTTCTGTTTCTCTGGTATTTCGAAGGAATCGCACGTACTTTCAAAATTTCTAATGAATTTTTGGATGGGTATTTCCAGGCTATATATTTGGAAAAAAGTCTGTAGATCTTCAAATCGAATATCATTTTTAATAATGGTTATAGGTTGCTTTAACTTTTCTTCATCAGCATCTAAATTCTCTTCTTGCTTAATTTTATTTTCGTTCTTTGCTTCCATTTTTGAAGTATGATTTTATGAGATTTTGTTAGGAGAAGAGGATGATTCTATTTCTTTGGCGGTAAGAGCGATGTTCTTTCGGGGATTACTAGCACGTTTCTATTTCTCCGTACCATTTTTTATTCCGGCAATCCGACGTCTTCATATATAGGCATACGGCGCAGTCGACGTTCCATAATATTCTCCATATCAGTTATTACAGTCGCTGGCGTTAGTTTTTATTTTAAGATTATTTTATAAAAACAAAATATTATTATTTTTTACGTTAATATTTGAAATCCCCTCGCAGATAAAAATCCTGCCGGCTTTAATTCTGTCATGATTTTAAAGACAGAATCAGATTAAGGTTTAAAAAAAAGAGATCTTTATTCCACCGTGTCTACATCAGTTCTGACCGCGAGCAGGGAGGAAAAAATCACGCCATGGTGGGGGTTCCACGTGAATAACACGTGAAAAACATCTGGTGAGTATCGCTGCTTTGAAGATGGTGTTTGCAAGTTAATGCTGACATATGTTGAATATTAAATCTAACGACCTAGAATTAGACATGTTTATTGGCTAGGCCATATGTTCGGAAGAAATAAATAGGCGATTAGTTTGATACTTGAATATGAGAACGGAGAAAGATGGAGTCAAGTGCTAGATAGGGAATTTAATTTTTAATCTAATTTAATTATCCTTACATATATATATATATATATATTATATTTATATATATATATATTATATTTATATATATATATATTATATATATATTATATATATTATATATATATATATATATGTGTGTGTGTGTGTATTTTATAAACTCCATCAACACAAATATACATCATTATTATATTTATCGTCTTTTAACTTTTTCCAAAACTACCACATAACACTAAGATCACATATTCAGTTTGTCAGGTGTTTGTTTGTTTTGGATAAATATCTTTTTCTCAAAATGTACTCTTTTCAACACACATTTTGAAACATGATATCCAATAGCAAATTTCACCATAGTATATCCAATCATTTAATAAAGAACCAAGTGCAGTGTTTAATATTTTTGACATGCTGGTACTGGGGACATGGTTCCATGTATTTAAGATATTTACTTCGACAAGAGCAACTTTACAATCACTTCAAGTATTTCATTTAACTCACTTCCACAGCGATTACATTTGTTTTTTAAAAAATTCTTTATATAATCCGTTGAAATGTTTAACTTCTCATTCATTTATTTTTCGTTTTTGCTTTATGTACTTATTTTTATTTTGATTTTTTCTTCCATGTTAAGCATTTGCCTGAGTACCCTATCGTAAGAAATGTTGGTAACATGAAATTATTTTACCCTAGTAAAAAAAATTTGGTCCTAAGTTCATTTTTACAAGCTTTACTCATTTTTTAAATTTCTGTTTCTACTTATTTTGTACTTCTTTTGCATAATTATTTATATATTTTTTAGTAGTTTGCTTTTTTTTATTAATCATTTGTTTTCATATTTTTAATTGCATTCATTTCCTTTTCCTTTATATATATACTAGACGTTACCCACCCGCTTCACGATGTTGTATATATGTATAATGTTTACATATATATTAATTATTGATATCTAGCATTAAAAATTCGATTGTATTGAAAAATATATTTATAGCTGTTACACTCTTACCCCCCTTGATTTAAAAAAAATATAATATCTAATTTCTATTTATATCTAAAATAGAAGGAGAAAGATTTTTTTCACTCACTTAGCCTAATAATCAAGTGGATTTCCACCAAAGCAAGTTTCAGTGGATCTCTACTCCATAAAATAAACATGCGTGCTAAATTTCAAATCTAAATCTAACAGAACAAAACGGAATTTTTATCATCAATACCACGTTGAGAGCACTCTTAGCGGATTCCAATTCAACAAAAGAAGCATGCAAACCAAATTTTATTATTGTAGTCTTAGCAGTTCGGAAACGGGAATTTTGTCTATCAATAAGCCCCAATAACACTCTTTGCTTCCCCCTGGAGTTAATTTCCGTAAAATGCATGCTTAGTGGAACTCTATTCAACTAAAGAAAAGAGCTCAACAAATTTCAAGTAAATGAGTTAAATTTCAAAAACAGGAATTTTTCTATAACATGCCTTAATCCCTCGCAACCCCACTCCTTTAGGGGTCAGTTTTCGCAAAAATCTTTGTAAAATGAACTTTATTCCATGAACGGAACATACCTTCTAATTTTCAAGCAGGTGTTTCTATTAGTTGAAAAGCGGAAATATTTATCTATTACGCCCCTTAATCCCCCTAAGTGACCCTTGGGGATCAATTTTCCGCAAAACTATTTGGTAGCGGATCTCTACAAAATGAAAGGAATCCGCTTATATACCAAATTTCAAGACTGTACTTCTAATAGTTTAAAAATGGAAATAATTATGTATAACGCCCCTTAAGCCCCCGCAACGCCACTTAGGAAACGATTTTCACAAAACCCATCTTATAGCGGATTTCTACTTAATGAATGGAATCAGCTTACTAAATTTCGAGATTTTACGTCTAATAGTTTAAAAAAGGAGTTAATTGCCTATAACGCCACTTAATTCTCCACAACGCCACTTGGGAGTCGATTTTCACCAAAACCATTCTGTAGGGGATCTGTACTCTATGAAAGGAATCCGCTTACAGAATTACAAGACTGTACATCTAATAGTTTAAAAATGGAAATAATTATGTATAACGCCCCTCAAGCGCCCTCAACGCTCCTTGAAGGTCGATTTTTGTAAAAATCATTATGTAGGGAATCTCTACTTTATGAAAGAAATCTGTGTACTAAGTTTCACGACAGTACTTCTAATAGTTTAGTAATGGAAATAATTATCTATAACGTCCATTGGGGTTCGAACTTTGCAAAAATCGTTCTTAGTTGACGTCTACTCCATGAAGGGAACCTACCTACTAAATTTCAAGTCTGTAGGTTTAATAGTTCTGGAGATATCGTGATTAGTCAGTGAGTCGCTTTTCTCCTTTTTATATATATATATATATATATATATATATATATATATATATATATATATATATTTATATATATATATATATATATATATATATATATATATATATATATATATATGTGTGTGTGTGTGTGTGTGTGTGTGTGTGTGTGTGTGTGTGTGTGTGTGTGTGTGTGTGTGTGTGTGTGTGTGTGTGTGTGTGTGTAATATTTAGAAGTATTTGTACAACTTTCAAACCAATCACATAGTTTTAATATGCAAAATAACTGCATATTTTTGATACATAATTAATTCTTGTTTCTTAAGTATTTAAAGAAATACATTTGTACCGACACACACACACATAAAAAATACACTTTTTAATACATACAATTATTAAAAATTCTAAATTATTAAATAGGTATTTATTCTGTAAAAGCTATAGTTTAGTGTAAAACTTTTATAATTAAACTGTTGTCAAATGACAATACATTCTGAACATATTTATTTCATTAGAACATACCTGTATTTTAGAAAGATCTAAATGTAACTAGGCAACTGAGTTAAAAGCTTTTTCCAAATAATCCTTTAATAGATAAAAATATTTTTTTAGTCATCAATTCACTTATTGTTAGAATACTTAAACTACGGTAGAATGTAATAAAAAAGAAATGATTAGAAAACACTTGCATATTGATTTACATTATCTATGTGTTGACTTCGGAAATTAGATTTTTGGAAACCCCCGCTCCTATCAATCCGTTCTTGCAGCTTGGTGTCCACAGGGACCCCTATCCTTAACGAGGAGAAGGGTCCATTAAGAACACATTTTCACCTATCCTTTTATTCCACCAATAGCACCAGAGAGAAAGAAGGGAGGAGTGGCAGGAAAGGGGTGAGAACGTCCACCCGACGCGGTTCTGGTGTCTAAGTGTCTGTCGAGTTGAGAGATCGAAAAGCTGATGATGACATTATCTCCAGAATCTGAGATCCAAGCGCATGAGAGCTTCTACTCTTGTTCAAAAACTTTTCGCTTGTACTAGGGGGTGAGCCCAGAATGTCAGTATTAGGCATGAAGAGAGAATGATGTGTATTGTATAAGGAATGTGTTTTATTGTTTTTTTTGTCATGCTATTGAGTGGAAGTAGCCAGCCACGAAATTCACAGTTCTTGAGTTCTTAGAGAGATGGACATACAAAGTTAGAATGGCTGGTGAATTACATGTGAGTACCTCTAGAAGATAAGGGTTAACCACCGTGTGTTTCGAGTGACAGGAGTTGTTGATAAAGAGTATCTAAAGAGACATATATTTGTTAATGAAATAATATAAGACGAGATTAATTGGAAGAATCAGTGCTAATTACAGAAGAAAAAATGTTCTTTTAAAAAGAACAATCCAGTTTAGGGAATTGTTTTATGTCGAAAAATATTATTTATTATTTTCAATTCTTCGAATAATTTAAATCGTGGGTTATAGATAAAAATGTCTTATGATAATACGGTTAAATTAATTAATCTATCTCTATGTAGAAAAATGTAAACTTTAAATATGCATGTATACATAATGCTTATTTCAGTACATTACACCTCTGTACAGGGTATGATATTTAAAAAAGGAGTGTGTGTGCTTTTATGACCACAGGTTAGAATAGTAACTTCAAATTTTGTAATGTTACTTCCGGGGTAAGTAATGTGAATAAAAAACAAGGAGATGTTAATATTGTCCTATACAATTATTTATTCTTATGTCTGTACTCATAAATGATATTTTTGTGCGAAATATACAATCCTATTTGCGAATTAATTGTATTCTAAGAAGAAAACAATAGGTTTATGGTAGCTGAAATAGTTTATAAATCCTTTAAAGATTCAAAATTTTATTTAAATATCTATAAAAAAACTCCGTCAAGCGTTGTTGCGTACTTCCTCGTGGTTCATTTGGATCATTTGACATAATTAAATTGAAACTTTATTTTAAAAAATCAACTAAAGGATCAGTCTTTCGAAAATTACTTTAAAATTCCCACATAAAATCATAGGTAATTTGTTCAGAAGACCTGGTCCGGCTTTGTGAATTTTCGTTTTAGTTTAGCACTATTAAATTCTATTCATGAATTAATTTAAGCAAAGGTATAGTAAAACAGGTAGTAGATTGCGTAGAAATCTAGATGAAAACCTTTAAAAAGGGATTTAATCAGAAGATGTATATCTCATAATCTCTCACTTACACTAGCATCTTTTTCATTGCATGGGAGTTTTGTACAAATATATCTGGTGCTGCTCCAAGGAAAGTCTTTTGAATTATATTTTGTTTTCTTGTATTTCAATTATTTAATGTAACTTTTTCTTAATACATACCTGTATACTTAATTTTGGTATTTTAAATTTGTAATTGTTTTCATTTTCTTTTTAGGCTCAAAGTACGTTTAAGTATTGTGATTAATAGACCTATTTGTTCATTGCTATTCCGATTCGCTTACAAAAATAGACTTTTTTTCTTAAGATCACTGCAATATTCTTAATGATAATAATACTATTTACTTAGTTCTATAAATATTGTTATTTTTCTACATTTTATATTTAATTTTAGTGTAGGACTTCTTTTTATTTTTAACCCTATTTTTAAAACTATTTCGTTTCATTTTCATACTTCAACTAGAATTAGGAAGAATCTCGCATTTATTCCCCTAGAACAGGGGTGTCCGACCCGCAGCCCGGGGGTAGCATGTGACCCGCTTGAATAATTTTGCGGTCGGCGAGATTCTTTTCAAAGTTGCAAAACTCGACAATTTTGTACAATGTTTTTTTTTAAAGTTTTTTTTATAAAAAATAAATCCCATAACAGTTATTTTTATCACATTGCTTCTGTTACTGAAGTTATCACTTCACAATATGATTTAATGGCTTTCACAAAATTTTGATTTACTCCAAGGCATATAAATTCTATGTATGCCCTATGTAAAACATTTTTTGTGTCCAAAATACTACAAAGACTTAACCATTTATTTTTTGAAGTGATAACTTCTATTGGCGCGATTTGCTTGAGAGTGAACTTAAATGAACGTCACACTCGGGAATGTAAAGCTAATTCGGCTATTTTCGTCTTCAGTCGGACGTACACACCCCTAAAAAGGAAAGGAGGGATGTTTCTCCCCGCCACTCTGAAACGCGGTAATTTGCCCCCCCCCCCAATACGCTGTAAAAGTAAAGCTCCTAGCTTCGATCTAAGTGCCACCCCCCCCCTCACTTCTTTCTAAGTCAGGGGTGGCCAACCCAAAAACTTCATGGGCCACTTCGAAAAAACTTTATAATCCCGTTGGCCGCATGTAAAAATATATATATTTATATTAGATTTGGGATCCATTACAATCATTTGTTGGAGTTAAAATTTAAAACACACTGAAGTATTGTTATCGTTTTCATTGTTTTTCATGTATACAAACATAGATAGTAAAAAAATGAAATGCAATGGTCAAATAATGTTTAATATATTTAATTAGTGAGATATCGGTTTCTAAACTCTTTCACTTAGTTTTTGCAAGTCGATCTCAATGCATGTGTATTTGCGTATCGCAATTGATGTTGCAGATTTTCATGCGTTTAGTTTGAGCATGATTTATGTTTAATAAATTTCAATTCAGAAAAAAGAAAGAGATTCGCAGTAACAGAAGCAACTTGATAAAAATATAACATTTATGGGATTGATTTTTGAATTTTTTCATTGAAAATTTTTTGAAAATTTGATCATTGATTGATTTTTTACAAAAAATAACTTTTTAAACAAAAAATATTGTACAAAATAGTCGAATTCTGTAGAGATGTAAAGAATCTCGCAGGTCGCAAATTTATTCGAGGCGGGCCGCCGGTTGGACACCCTGTTCTAGGGTAATAAATGCGGGATTTTTTCTAATCCCAGTTGAAACGTGAAAATGAAACGTAATATTTTTAAAAAATAGGCTTGGTGAGAAAAAGAAATCCTACACTAAAATTAAACATAAAATGTGTGAAAAAGAATATTTTTTTATAGAACTAAGTAAATAGTATTATTATCATTAGGAATATAGCAGTAATCGTAAGAATAAAAATATATTTTTCTAAGCGAATCGGAATAGCAATGAACAAATAGTTCTATTAATCACATTACTTAAATATACTTTGAGTCTAAAAAGAAAATTAAAACAATGCAATTTTAAAAATAACAATATTAAGTATACAGGTATTAAGAAAAAGTTACATTAAATAATTTAAGTACAATAAAACAAAATATAATTAAGAAGACTTCCCTTAGAGCAGCACCGGATATATTTATACAAAACTCCCATACAATGACAAAAGAGCTAGTATAAGCCTGAGGTTATGTGATATAAATCTTCTGATTAAATCCATTTTTAAAGGTTTTGGCCTAGATTCCACTCTTCCCAATCAACTAACTGTCACACTAACTATCTCTTTGCTTAAATTAATTCATAGATAGAATTAAATATTGTTAAATTACAACAAATATTTACAAAGCCGGATCCAGTCTTCTGAACAAATTACCTATGATTTTAAGTGGGAATTTTTAAATAGAGCTTTCAAAAGGCAAATAAAAACCTTTATTTGATTTTTTAAAATCAAAATTTAATTTAATTATGTCAAATAATCCAAATGAAGCACAAGGACATACGAAATAACGCTTGTCGGATTTTTTTATAGACATTTAAATAAAATTTTTAATCTCTAAAGGATGTATAACCTATTTCAGCTACCATAAACCTATTGTTTCCTTCTTATAATACAATTTATTCCCAAACATGATTGTATATTTCGAACAAAATTATTACTTTATGAGTACAGACATATGAATAAATAATTTTTAGGACTATACTAATATTTCCTTGTTTTTTATTCACCTAACTAACCCCTAAAATAACATTAAAAAAATTGAAGTTATCACTTCTATCGGGTGGTCATTAGCACACACAGTTTTTTTTTTTTTATGAAAAGATTAAAAATTCTTGAAATGTTTTTAAAATTATTTTTCGGCTGCAATAAATGTTGGATATTTCCTTCAGTACGTTGAACTATATGTAATAAAATTTGGCAAGCGTTTTGTGATAACATGATTAATATTCATAAAATACTTTTTTCTTACGAATACTTATCGAAAACTCCTCAAAAAAGATATAAACTTGGCATTTTAAAAGAAGAAAACCAGTGATTTTTTTCTTTCTAACTTAAAAAATTACTATTTTTACTTAAAAATATTACAAAATTTACTTAAAAATTTTATTTAACAGTGAGAGGTGCACAAAAACTAAATTAAATATTATCATATATGGGGTTAGTTAACTAGGATTTTTCAAATTTTGCGAGATTGTATAAAAAAGTATAATAATTAAAAAAAATATAATGATAATTTAAGTTAAAGAAAATTTATATGATATTCTTTGTCAATTTAATCGTATTGTGACCCCTTACGGACAAATCATAGAAATGTTTCTTAAAATCTAGGAATAAAGCTCATTCTACGTGAAGGTAGGAAGATTTGATCTGAGTACCTTCCGTTCCGAACGCGAGTATTTAAGTGATCACGCCTAAACGATTGCCCTCGCGTAATGACTAGTACTGGTTTATATAGATATCACACCGACACAGAAATTTGCATTATAATATATCAATGCTTATTTTATGTAAATTTTTATGTTCAGGTCTTATAGTTTAATGGTTATTAGATAATTTTCCATAACAATTTTCGCGTCAGGACCTTAATGAAGAATCGACTAACATGTGGCTAGTGTAAGCGTTAAGCCAAGATAGTAGAAACTATTGAAAAGCGAACTACGCTGAAAAATTAGTTATAAAACGAAACTCATCCCCAGATGTTCCTTTACAAATTACAAATTGTATTCCTTTATGTGTGTGTGTATTAACTAAATAGTAATAGTTAGTTTCACTCATTAAGCTATTTATTTACCGAAAGCTGACGCAAACTATTTAGTACAATAATACAATCTTTCAATAACACATGCTGCATAAGTCTATCGATTATATAAGCCGATTTTTAAGTAATTGAATCCGATATTTTACAGTAAATCCCCCTATTGTTGCAATCATTCCAAACATAATAACGTGCGTCTTTGAACAAACTATTCGAGAGAATTTATTTTAGCTCTATTAATCCTGAGATGTGTGTCGTGTTGATGAATCTACGGCTGGACTTTCAAAACATCCAAATAATTTTTGAGAACTGTTTTCATTACAGTCAATAAATCTCATGATGAGTAATAATATATGTAAACAAAAAAAATAGAAATTATATAAATGATGTAAAAAGTTTTTGGTACTTTTGAAAATCCAATAAAGTTCGCAAAACTGATCCTATCTGGTTTGAAATTAGTTGAATATGGCAGTGAGAAAACACATAAACTATATAATCTTCATTTTAATACATATTGATGGTAGTACAGATCGCATTTCGTAAAAATTCTAGCTTTTAATACGTAAAATTCATGGATAGTTTTATTACTTTGATTTTTTTAGCATTATGTTTACTTTAAAATATATTTATGAAATCAACTCACATATGTAACTTTCCTTTAAAAAAATGTATAAATCACTAAAAAAATCAAACTTAGGTGACAGATTTTGATAAAATTGTTACTATTTGAAACTTATTTTGAAAAGAAATATTTTTGATAGATATAAATGAATCACAAATTTATCATGTTGACTTATTTTTAATCGAAGTTTTATCATTATATTAATATTTAATAAATTAATAACAAAAATAAATACGTTTCTATATTTTTAAGTGGCTTACATAGAGTTTTTTTTCGAACAGTTTCACTTTTTTTTTAAAAAAAATTTCATTTGTTTTATTGAAATATGGAAAATTATAAAATTAATTTTTTGAATAACATATGGAAACATTTCAATCAGTTAAACAATTATTTTTTTAAAAAGAATAAAAAAAACTTTAAAGTATAGGTTCTTTGCTTTTTAAAAACACAACTATGGGATTTTTTAAAAAAACAAATTTTACAAATTGCATAATATGAAATAATACCAAATTTAAAACATTTTTACAAAATCTTAAAAAAAAGAAACAAACATAAAACAATTGTAAAGTTTTCAACATCTAATTTGTTTAATTTTTTTGGCAAAATTTTGTACATAACTATTCCATTTTCTTCTACTCTTATACTAAAAAATTCAGTCCGCTGTTTGGATATCTCACCTACTAATCACAAAGAAATCTTACGCATGCATTTCTATTAAAAATATATATAGAAATATTTATTTCACCTGCCAGAGGAATACTTTTTTTAAAAAAAAAATTATCAGTGGATGGTTAAGATGTTTATGGAAATACTTCTCGAACAATCTCTGCTCATCTAAGAGGATAAACATTGTAATCCATTCAAAGTGTTTTCATCCGTCCGTATCAAATTCAGCTGGCATCCCAAATATTTGAAAATAATTTTTTAAAAAAGTTTTAGAAATAATGTGCTTAATTAGAGAATAGAAACTAGAATGGCCAAAAATATATTCGATTAGTTTTATTTTCATGATAAATGATTACTAAGCGTTCTAGTAACCCTCAAAGAGGCAAACTCTCTTGAATGTAAGAGTTAGAATGTGGTATAATTATATTACATTTAATGTATTGGTTTTGATATTAAAACAAGTATGTGTCTGGACTTATAAGATTATATTCTTCACGTGAATGTCATAATTATTAAATTTCTAATGCTATTATATTTATGTACATGAGTGTATGAAGCTAATTTTTTATCATCCATGTTCTGTAAACGTTCAAAAGTATTTAGTAAAAACAATAAAATTAAACATATAATTATCATTTATGTTATTGATATGTACTTAGAAGTTTTTCAGTGATTTTTAATATTTTGCGTAGCTTACTGTAATAAAACAATATATGTACAATAAAAAATTCCCCCACCCAAAACATTTTAAGTGCATTTTATTTAAAAATTTATATAAACTTTTGTGTGAAACAAACACTTTACATACTTTTAAATCTTGAAGCAATTTAGAAATTTTGTACATTATAAAAAAAGAAATGACAGAGCTTAGCTGATGATTATATTCAAAGCAGCACATTTTTATGTTAAAAGAGAGATTTATAAAAGTGTGTTATGAGATGGAAGTTTGGATTAGAAAACCTATATAACTTTAAAGACGTTTATCAACTCAACATTGACAGTAAATGCTTTGGAGTATTACCCTGTGAATGCGACGTTCAATACTTAATGTCGGTTTATGTAAATAGACAGCTTAAGGAAAATATCCCATTTAACTATCAGAGGCATACATTTTGAAAAAATTCTTACTTTTATAAGAAGTAAACAATTTGCACTTAGTTTAGTTATAAAAAAATATATGTTACGTAAGTAGACTTACAAAATAAAACATAAATTTTTGAGCTTTTAAGCAATAAACTGAGAAATAAATGACATAAAATTCACTGGGTTCTGAATTAAATTACATAACCACACACTTTTACCAGTATATTTAATTTTACCAAATTTAGCAGTCATGTCGTTTGAAAGACCAATTTTCTTAAAAAATGTTGTAGCAATATATAAATATTTTTATAAGGTATTTCAATACATTCTCTATAAGTTTTAACATACTAACAAAATCATACTATCTTGGTAGAAAAGGCGTTAATTAAGTTTAAATATATTTTCGGATAACGATGTATAATCAAATTAATGAACATGAGATAGAAATTTAAAGGGTATTGCTACGAATTTTGTTTAAAGAACACTTCAAATAGTATAAATACTTTATAATTGGATGTATAACAGTGTAATGTTACTCTCTGTGGTATTTACTTTATTCTAAAAATGCAATATTCGCAAGCAGCGCCGTTCTTTTCATTATAATGGAGGTTCAATGGAAACTTGATGAAATTTTGGCGATAGAGAGCCAAGTTGACATCATTTTGGTGACCCTTTTAGCGACTTGGAAACCATTTTTGGCGAGTTCAGGATCCTATGGATCTTCTGCAAATTAATGGAGAAATAAACCAATTTCACGATCTATGACGCAAACGGATCTTTCTTGAAAGATCCACGAGACCTACAAATAGAGCGATTATTGCCGAAACTGAGTTAGTATTGATTTCACTAGCGATTAGTAGACTTTTCTTGACCTTGAAGTGTCGACTAGCGATTAGCTTGGCTGTTGAGTAGAACGAGTGGTGCTTGTGAATAATCTTTCACATACTTGTACTTTAGACACTGAGAGTTGTGTCTGGGCCCTGTTGAAGGTGTAAAGACCTTCTGAGATATATTTTGTGAATATTGCTGCTGTATCCTGTATTTCAATTATTGTCTTTTGCCAATGAATATCCATTGCTCTTGTTCTTTGTGACTGATTTGCATAAAATCATTTAAACCCGATCAACGTAACCATATTAATAGTAAAAATAAATTAGGGATAGATAAATAAATATAAGAAGAGAAAGATCCCACTACACATTTGCCTATATTATCTAATAAATTTAAAATGACACATTTCCCGTTTAACACGCTAGTATTTCCTGAGGTTAACCTCTTTTGAATGACTGAACACAGTCGAAAGCGTTATGTAATGGAGTAATATACTCGTATGTATGTTCGACAGTAGATTCGATGTCTATTATTGTAAATGCGTAAATGTATGTAAGCCAATACGAGCTATGAAATTAGCAAACAGTAATCAAACAGAGAAATTCAGAAAGTTTAGAAAACACAGAGGACAGCTTAAGATAACAAAAATAAAAACTTAAGATGACCGAATCAACTCTTAAATGCATTTGTTTCCAATTGTCTTCATTTCAGTTCTCCTTAATTGTATTCAAAAATCTCAACAGGTGCGTTTTCAAACATACTTTGTTAATCACAGACAATAAATCATGTGTAAGCGAAAAAATACATTACTGTTGGTGTGTAAGTTTTTTGACATTTGGATGATGAAAAGTTCAGTGTGTTACTTATACAGATAAGTTCTATTTTCTAGTTTGTTATAAAGGAGTGAAATATCTAATTGAAAAAATAATGATTTCTCATCTGTCGTCAGGTAAAATATCGAATTTTGATGTTGCATTCGAAAAATTGTGGGGAAATACTGCATATTGTAGAAGGTCTACGAACAGCTTTCTTCGAAAAAAAATGCTCAATATTATTTAATACCAGGAATTTTTTATTTCTTTTTTACGTAACTTATGACTACATTCCTACTAAAACGATTTTTTAGAAATAAAAACAAAAATAATCATGTATTTAAGGATTAAGGACTTCATTACTATTGAATGATTTAAATTAGAAAGATTAAGTATTGGAAAATATAAAAAAAAATACACATTAGTTTTACTAACTTATATACATTTATTTGAAAATGTTTGTTTAAAAAATCACAAATTTTTTCTAACAAAACCTAGTGAAGGAATTCAGCATCTTGTTGAAGTATGTATTAGTGATTGAACTGCATAATGGTTGGTAATAAATGGAGGAATGGGATGAAAATGAATCCAACTATAAATTTCAACTCATTGGTTTCATTTCATTAGTAATTCAGTAGTAATTTTATTGCATATGTCTGCATAATGTAACTAAAACAAATAATTCATGAAATCTCACTGAAACCAAGTACATATAAAACATTTTAGAGTCCTCTTTATTTATTAAAGAGGATATATAAGATGATTCCCTTTTTTAACCTCTAGTTAAAAAAGGGAATACATTTTTTTGTAACGACATATTTGAAAATATGTCTTATTCCAAACAATATGTATGCACTGAAAATTCTGCGTCATTCATTAAAATTTTGAACTTTAAAAACGAAACAATTACATTAAATCAATCTCATCTCCATGGAAAAAAAACCAGTTAAACAGCTTCTCTGCCACATACATACGCTTTGATCCTTATTGTACAAAGTTCCCTAAAGATTTTATTTGCCTCAGATTATTAACCAGTTTTGTCCGGATGTGACCCACAAAGATAAAAGTGCCTCACAATTCTTTGAAGTCTAAACGATTAATTCCGAGGCATTTGAAATATTTTCATCCAAATGAATCGCACTATCCAACCGAAAATTGAAGGCCCCCCTCCTTTCTTCTTAACGTCCATCCTCTTTGGTTTACAACGGCAGAAACCTCTGTGTTTTAAAAGTAGGAATGTTGGAATCGATTACCGATAATGAACTCGAGCCTTCTTGGAAGCTCCCAGCAAAACCTTTTCAGTGCTCGGTCGGGGAAAATCAGTAATTGGAAACTTCAAATAAGTTGTTACGGATATGTTCTCGGTAGCTGGATATGTATTATCATTCCTAGTGTGGATGGAGGAGGGGGTTTGTCTGGGGTCTTTCTCTCTACCCCCTTTTAAGTTCTTATTTCCAGTATCATTCGAAATGAAGATGTGTGGTATCTGGCAATTAATTCAGAACTATTTCTTGAGCTATTACTTTGAATTCTGTGCAATTTCCCTCTTTTATGTAGAATGAAGAGAACGTTAAGTGTGTAAGTTAGGATTCTATCATTCCAATTTGTATAGATTGGCCTTTCATTGTACATCAGAGATGCATCTCAGATTTGTTTTGCACTAATAATTCCTGTTTGATTAATAATATTACCCCATAATATTTTATTAGTGCAAGATTGATTTAAGCAAACGATTTTATTAGAAGTCCTGATTATATATATTTAGTTATCCCTCTATTTTTCTTTCATTAGGTACAAAGGTATATCCGAAAATATGAATGGGAAAGTTAATCTTGCTTTTGATTAAATTTTGAATTAGCACATTATATATATATATATATATATATATATATATATATATATATATATATGTGTGTGTGTGTATAAGAAAGTAATTACAATCATATTTATTGACTTCCGAATAATGCGAAATTATGCCTTTAGCAATCAATTCTGAAAGTTATATTTAAAACTGTTATAAAAACTCCTTTTAAAAACTAATTAAACTTTTTAAATTAAAATAATTAATGGATTCATTGGCATAAAACTTTATCATTAAGTATGATATCAATTTCGTACAGGACAGGTGAGCGCTATTTCAACTGAGAAGAAAAGTCTAAGCCCCTTCAGGACCTGATAATTTTGCCTGTTGGGCTTAACTCCAGTGAAAAATTTGTATGAAATCACCACTTTAAACAAAATACACCAATATCCAAATTAAGATCACACCAGTGTGATCGCGAGTTTCAGAACGAAGCAACGTAATCTCACATATGCGATACCGTGTTCTCTGAAGTGATCACATAAATGTGATCATGGTCCTGAACGGGATCAAGGTTGGACTTGGCTCAAAAATCAACCAGGAGTTTCTTTTCCTTTTAAGGCATTTCTGAATACCTTGTGGTTAGTCGAAATCCATAAACATCGATAACATGAACGAACTATTTTTTATTCAGCCAGGGGTGGGTGAGTGGATGTAATATTTCCTCCTTTTTTTCTTAATTTTTGAATCGCCACTGTTCAAAAGGTAAACATCAAATTGTCTAACCATCGTCCAACGACACAAGTCAGAGTCAATCTGTGATAAAAAAAAAGTGGGAAAGCAACATAGCCAAAAGTACAATCCTGAGTAGCAGTGTTTTCTCAAATATTCAAAACTAATCATCTTTTAAAGATTAATCGCTTTATTTTTTTTCAGAACTGACTATAGAGATAACAGTTAATATTAGAGATTATGCAATATACTGCAGATGAAGACATCTAGATGACGTGGAAGTTCACTGGATAAAAAAAAGGCTTGTAGCTTCTCAGCATAAATATTATTTTAAAAATTAACTGTATTGTTCAAGACTTATAAAGACTAGAATTAATTCAAAGTTAATATTTCTCAATTTGAAATACCTAATATCAGAGAAATAAGGCTCATCAAGCGAGGGGAAGAATGGATAAATTTCCATTTCAGGTTATGCTAAGAGGAGAAATCATTCATTGATTTAATAAGGGTTAAAAAGATGTAGTTTCTGTAAGTAGCCCTCTTCTAGGTCTAGGCTGTTCCTTTGATTATAATTGTTTGAGAAGCAAAATTTTAGAACTGAGGAAATATTGAATTATGAAACTTCATTCTACTCCATTTAAATCACTGTTACGTTTATTTTGTGAAGATAATATCTTTATCTAGTATAGCGACCTCCATAGACTTGGAAATCCAAACCCAATGCAACTTGAAAAAGAAAATAAAAGTGCTTAAAATCTATATTGATTCCAGGAAACTGTAATTCTTTTAATTCCTAGAAAGCTCAATATTGCTTGGTTTCTAAGAATTTGAAACAGCTGTCACACACACACACACACACATTCACCAACATATGTCTAAACGAAATTCTGAGAACATTCGCTATTGTTTATAGACCAGTTATGTATTTGAAGAAGTATTTTAAAACAAATGGGCAGATGAGTTTTGCATTATCTCTTCAAAATATCTATTTCTATTAATTTCGATACCGAAACTGCTGGGAGTATGCTATTTAATTTACTGAGAAATTTCTTTTCTGAAATTTCTCAAAACTTTTCTACGTAAAGTAATTTCAATAAAGTTCGGCATCGTTTAAATATATATATATTCTCAAAATTTTTTATTAAATTATTCAAAACAAAACTGATTGATACAAATTCCGTTTAAAGCAAAATACAATGAAATAATATTGGTTAAAATAGTTTTAAGATATGTATATATATTCAAAATATATATGTAAAAATTCACATAATTTACTTTTGAGGGCTTTTTAATTGTAATAGTCTTGAGCCCTCCAGATTTCACAAAAAATAATCAAATGCTAACGTACCCACGTAACGGGATTTAATCGTAACTTAAACACTTCAGAATTATGTGGTCAACGATTTTAGATTAGTCGTTATGTAATTCATTACATACGATAGCGGTCTATCAATCAGATGTGCTTTCCACGGAAATCATGTGAGTTTGGAAATTTTCGGTTGGCGTTTTGTATATAATCCTTAGTTGTTGCATGCTTGTTTCAATCGTTTTACTTTGTGTGTGAGAGAGTCATTTTTTAGATTTTAAGTGTCTACATGTAAATAAATAAGGATTACTATTACTACAACAGGTCTCCTCCATTTTGACAATAAACCTTCTACATGTACAATTAAATAAACGGTAGGTAAATCTTCAAAACTAAGACGTCAATAATTAAATATAAAAGATCAAGCCAATCACTCTACACAATTCAAAATTCTACAGTTGCATATGTAATAAATTATGTCAATGCTAAAATATTGCGCTCATTACAAAAACTGAATTTATCTAATTAGGAAGTACATTTAGTTTAATTTTCCTACGCTAATTGCTCTTTTAATAATAATGTTTCAATTATGTATAGCAGAGCTTTCTTTATTTATTACAAAGTTTTTTTATAAATTGGGCTTCTTTTACAGATTATTTCAGTTGCTACTGAAAGAATTTCTAGTTACATGTTTGCTTAAAAACCTATATAATCTTGCAATTTTCAAAAAAAAAAATCTAACTAATTTTACACCATACCTGAAAATAAACGTTCAATAATTTGAGTTTTTTACGTTTAATAGATGTGTCACTTCTCGTGTGAGTTAAGTTGTATAACAAAACTATTAACCACCCTTATATAGCAATGAATACTTAAAATCAAGATATTGGAATCCAAGACATCAAAATTGACGCATTCATTTTCTCCACGCTCTCTTCATTTTAATGCACGAGAAGTCGAACAGAAAAAAAAATGCACCTCAAAATAAGTTTCAGTATGTGATTTGCATGAAGTATTTTTGATTCTAATTCACTATTTTTGTAAAATAATTTATAAATTATTTTTGGCCTTTTCTTGTTTACTGAAAGTATAACATATATAGAGAAGTATTACTAATATTATACTATATATGCCGGTCTAATTAAGGTTTTCATAATACTGAAAACGAGTGACATTTTTAAAGGCGCTTAAAAACAATTAAATGCATTAAAATATAATAATAGTTACTAGTATTTTTTTAAAATAATAGAAATGTATATATGTTTTAGTGGTATTTGGAAATCTTACTAAAGATCTGTAAGTCTTGGAATTTTTTCAAAAGTGAAAAATGTTGCACATCTTATATTTTCAAAGGGGCCAACTTGTAAGAGGCTGTTTAGCAGCAGAGAGTGTGCCCGAAACATCGCAACTTTTAGGCGTTTCTAGAAGTACGGTGTCAAAAGTCGTGACAACATACATACAGTGTAGCAACATACATACAGTCTAGCAAAGCAAAATAGTGGACGCGGAAAGAGAATCTTGGTGAAAGAGATCGAGGGGTATTGAAGCGGATTGCAATGTCTAAAAAGCGAAGAACCACAGCAAAAGTGACCGCAGAGCTCAATCAGATTCTGTATTCTCCACTGTCAATGACTACAGTTCGAAGGAACTTTAATAAACAAAAAGTTTGCGCAGAGGATCAATTCCGAAGCCACTTAACGTATGTTAATACCAAAGGTCGTCTACAGTGTGGTACCATATACACCTTATAAGATTATTTCAAAATATTTTCACAGTATTATAAATGAAATTGAAAAATATTACCTCTTGGAGTTTTTCAGCGTCCAATAAGCTTCTATAACTAATAAACTGTGAAAGAGGTATATTTACAGCCTTTTTTTTGTTTATTTAATGACCTAAGTTTTTTTTTAAAACGTATTATCATTTTCATTAAATCAATATATTGATATTAATATTTCTTACAGTATAAAAATAGTAACATGCATATAATTTCGAATTTCATTATTTATAATTTTAGCAAATCATTGTATAGATTAATGAAACATATACATATATATTCTTTTAGAAAAAAATGATATCTCTTAATTTGAATTTAAAATATTTAAGTATACAAATTAAGTACACGAAAGCACATTTTAATAAATATAATGCAATATTCTATAATTATTGAAAAAAGTACGATTGCTTCTTAGCTCAAAATGTATTCCAAAAAAGTATTTAAAATATATTATTACACAGAAATCATTCTTTAAGCATTTGTTTCCTAATAACAAATTCATTGCATAAATTTATTGAAAAATATCAACATATGTATACCATTTGAGCTGAATAAAATTATTAGTTTCGAGTATAAGGTGGCTCAAAGCGCTTAACTTATTTTTTGTTCACTGCTTCGTAACATAATATTATACCTCAAAGACTTAAAAAAATAAGTTTAATTATATTTGCATTTCGAAGTGGTAATTTATATGCACGACTTAAAAAGAATCGGTATATAATGCTTTTACAGCACTTACGTTATTCTACTTTCTTGTATAGACTACTTTTACCATTAATACATTAAATTCATAAAAACTATCTCGAGGGAGAGTTTTAGGAATATATTAAGTAAACAAATTTAAGTCTCGGAGAGAGTATTTTATCAAACAAATTAAATTTTATTTTTATGTTTTACTGTGCATCTTAAGTTTGAACAGTTTTGAAGCACATCACTAAAAGTCATTTCACGCGGATGAATTAAGCATTATTTATTAACGATTTTAAAGCATTTATATGGATTGGATCCAATATTCATCGCATTGCAACATCGATGCTTATTTCATCTAAACGACATCTACACAGCTCTGTAATCGCTTTAAGCAGCCATATATATATATATATATATATATATATATATATATATATATATATATATATATATATATATATATATATATATATATATATATATGTATATATATATATATATATATATATATATATATATATATATATATATATATATATATATATATATATATATATATATATATATATATATATATGTATATATATATATACTGGTGTGAAAAAATTAAGGACGAGACGGTTTTCTCAATATAACTTTGTACAAAAGCTTTCCAAATCAACACATTTAATACTGTAAGATCCCCAATACGTAAGGACATGTGTAATGTAAGCAACACTTACTAAAAGAGAAATCAGAGGGATAAAAAGAAGCTTGATTGAAAAAGTAGCATGGAGTGCAATGCGACTGAAGGCCAAAACATCCCTGTGATGGGTGTCCAGCAAGAAACATCCGGTCTTTAGTAGGGGATATGATCTCCCCTGACTGCTAGGCAGGTTTCAAAGCGTCTGCCCATGCTGAGAATGAGGGTGTCAAAGAGTTGTTGAGGCATTGCTGCCCATTCGTCTTGCAGCGCCAATCGAAGCTCCCGAATCGTTACTGGTGGTAAGTAACGAGCTGCCAAGCGTCTGCCTAGAAAATCCCATACATGCTCGATGGGATTGAGATCCGGAGATCGTGCCGGCCAATCCATACGTTCAATATCCTCACTCTCTAAGAGCTGTTCCACAGCTACTGTGCGATGACATGGTGCATTGTCGTCCATTAAAAGGAACTGCAGACCCATAGTGCCTCTAAAAAGACGCACATATGGAAGAAGAATCTCGTTACAATAACGGGTCCCGTTGACTGAACCTGCGTCGAAGATGTGAAGGTCTGTACGACTACCAAGCATGATGTCTCCCCAAACGAGAACACCGCGACCTCCATACCTGTCCCTTTCAATGATGTCCGAGGGATGATTGCGGCTTCCCCGCTCTCTCCAGATGAGTATGCGATGAGAATCGCTACTGAAACTGAATCTGCTCTCATCTGTAAAGAGTACTCGCCCCCATTCATTGTCTCTCCAATTCCGGTGTTCCCGGCACCACAGAGAACGCCTTCTCCGATGGGCAGGCGTTAAAGGTACACACCGTACAGGACATCGTGCAAACAGACCACCACCGTGCAGTCTTCTGGCCACAGTAAAACGCGATATCGGTCGTCCAGTCGCCTGTGTCGTGTGTCTAGCGATTTCTCCCGCTGTCTGTCGCCTGTTTCTTCTGGCCTGTAAGACAATGTACCGGTCATCTGCGGGTGTGGTTCCTCGTGGACGACCACTACTGAACCCCCGTATAGCTGTTCCTGTAGTTTGAAATTGTCTCCAAAGTCGTGAAACGATGCTGTGAGCAATTCCGAACTCTGCAGCCACACTTGTCACACTGCGGCCTTCCTCCAACTTCCCAATGATTCGACCTCGGGTAAAAGCATCCAGATGTCGTCTAACAGTTTGATTATTTGCCATTTCTCGCTGAGGCAGCTACTCGGTGTGATTTTAACTGCTATACGGCATGCAACCTCTCTGCCAGAAATACTGATCTTACACCAACAACATGCTTTATACTACCCAGACACTCCCCCATTACGTCTACCTGCATATCTGCGCATGTGCTACCTTACATCATCTTACTTAATCTCCTGATTGGTCTTTCTGTCCGCTCTGCCTCTTCGTTCAGCTGATATGCTAATTCTTCGACTTCATCCTTAATTTTTGCACACCAGTGTATATATATATATATATATATATATATAATTTCAACTTATTAATATAAGGGGAAAATGCTACGAAAATCAAAAGCAAAGAATACGCACTTTAAATGCTTGGAGGTATCGTTACATTCTTGTCTTTAAAATGTATAGATTATATTATGGAACCAATTTTCAAAGCAATGAAAAGAACGGGAAAATAAAAAAGATTTTTGTTTTTTAATAAGACTCAGCACACAAAAAATAACTTGTTTTATAAAAAAAAATTGTTTTCATTTTAAAAAAAAAACGTTTATATACCTAAAAAAATTACGTAGATGTGTGTGTGGTGCCAGCAGCTATTTCCGGTCCACTGTATGCACTGCGCTTTCCTAGGTGAGTTCTGTATGTTTTGGGAGCATGCCAGTTGTTAGACGCCCTACGACGCTGAACCAGAGACGACGCCATGATAGAATGACGAAATGAAAAACTATAATTCCTCATGTTTGTTACAAACTGCTGAAGACGAATTACCCTTTTCCTTGAAATTGCGAACTGTATTGTAAATTATTTAAATAGTACTTAGAAATAAAATTTTAAAATTAAATAAAGATAACTGAGTGCCATCACTGACGAGCCCCATTTATATATGGTTGACATCTCGCAAATGAGGTGATTTTAGTGATTTTGAAAACGAAGAGAAAATCATTTAAACAGTTTTCCCGCAATAAAAACAATTCACGCGAGGATCACCATTAGCATCTGTAAAAATATGGGTTATTAATGCTCATTTGAACGTTAGAAATTTGTCATGGCTAAACAAATAGGTTATTACGTCTCGGAAGTATTGTAGACACTGAGAGTTTCACGAGTTAATGTATCATGGTTGTGTACTAGGATAAATACGACAATTCAAGTGCCAGTTTCTGTCATTTTCTCGATTTTGAAATCGTAGTAGGTTGTGACCTAAAAGTCGGTCACTTCTGAATTGACGAGCTGGTGCACCACTAAAAATGCAAGTTACCTCTTCACCTCGTTGCACAGAAGAACATTTTTTGGGAGGTACCACATGACTCACTATGTACCGTAAGTTCCCTCAAGGAAACTCTTGCTGACCCCAAAAATCTCAAGGCTAGAAAATTAGCTTAGGTACGTAGACATCTTAGACAGGTGGAGACATTTTGCTTTCTCTGATGGGTACAAAATACCTTTCATACTAACCGATGATAGAGTATGAGTATGGGGTGAGCTTTATAAAATGTTAGGAGTTCTTATAGGTATAGGTAACCAAATGTGATGCTTTTCCAATTGTAGAGATAAAATTATTGACAGAAGATTTACCTATGTTATATGACTCACTGGTAAATTCATGTAATTTCTCATACATCAGCTACGTTCCCCCGTCTTTGAATGAACATCTTGTTGGAGACATTGGCGATCAATGGAAAAATTGCCCATTGTCGTTATTCTTGACGTACATCAATATGGTTTGATCAACTCTCTAAAAAAATGATCTTGCCATCTTGACCATCTAGATCATCTGCTAATGATCCCATTTACCCTAAATGAGATGGCATTGAGATAAATATTTAACCCTAACATGTCTCCCTTTTGGTAGAGAAGATTATACAAAGGTCGTAAGCTTATATATTTCCTCAATTCTTACGGTGTATTATATAGTCCATACAAGAAGAATTAACTCTGTCCTCAGGGCAACAGGAATTTTAGACAATCTCTTATTCAAAAACCCCCACATACATATATATATATAATCCAAAACATAAAAATACACAGATATTGCTTTATATATAAAAGTTTTCTGTGCGCGTGTTTGTCACTAAACTCCTCCAAAAAGGCTGTACCGATTTCGATGAAATTTTTTGTGTGGGTTTAAGTAAATTTGAGAACGGTTTAGATTCACAATTTGGTCAGATATCGCAATTAATTAAAAAGATATTAATTAAAAAAAATTCAAAAATACAACTCAACATTCACCTGCATTGTTGTAACAACGCTATTGTTATAAACACACACAAGTAATATAAAAAAAATTAAAATCCATTCCTACTTAGATCAACCAAGAAAAAAATTTATTTTAGCTACTTTTTATTAAATAGTTGTAATTAATATAAATATGTATATACATATGACAGAATCACAGCATTAAGTGGTAATTAATTTTTATTAATTATCATTAAAATATCATTTTGTCATCCAAAACAATCGTGTATATAAAATTTCCTTTCAACTGAATGCTTTAACACGTGAGAAAAAAACATTTTCAAATTTTGACATAAGTCTCTAAAAGGGTCGCTAAGTCTCCAACGTGGCTTTATTTGTAATTTTTTAAATAATTAGTTTTAATCAATTAATTTTTATTAATTATAATTAATTTATTGTATTGTCATCCAAAATAATCATGTACATTACATTTCAGCTCGATTGAGTGCTTTAAAATGTATTTTATTAACGATTGAAAATTCCACCAAGATAAAAAAAACAAATAAAAAAACAAACAAATAAAATATGTATAGAGATCGTGAGCTAATAGTTGGAATTAAAAAAGACGTAAGTTGTAGTCGAAAATTGATTTTTAGCCAAACTGGCCAAATGAATGACTGAATATTAACGTCGCACTGTTCAGCTACACGAGGGCTTTTGGCGACGGACCACGTAATTTTGAACCATGGTCAGGTGACGTGGACGACACCTGAGCTGGCACCCCCCTCTCCTAACTACCACACCACACCAACGCGAGGACGTTTCAGCTCTCGACAGATTTAACGTGCATCGCTGCCCTACACGGCGGGTCTTTAGTGGTACTGGGCTCGAACCTGTGACAAAGCAAGCCACAGTCCGATACCTATACCACTCGGCTACCGCGGCCACGCCAAACTGGCCAAACCCTATTCTTATTGTTACGAAAATGCAGACGCGATTCACGCTTTTTAGCGTTTTCAATTAATATCTTTTCAAATAATTTTTATATATGTACTTCTTCTTTGCGTGTGTATGTAACTGAATTCCTCCTAAACGGCTGGACCGATTTTGTTGAAAGTTTTTCTCTATTCCAGTGGACTCGAGAATGGTTTAGATTTATAATTCAGTTTAGAAATGTTTATTTAATTAATTTTTTATTTATAAATTGTTGATCTTGGAATGTTTTACATTGGATCCGGCAGACTGCGCTACGATCGCAGTATGGAATATTCAAAATATTTTATTATAATTCAAGTTGGATCCGACATTTGGTGCTGTGATCATTTCAGGAAAATATTTTGTCACTTCGTGTTATTGTTTTGTTGAAATATAAATCGTGTGTTAATTAAATTATTACATTCAAATGTAATTAGAGTTTGAAGAGTTTTGAAGTGTGCATAAAAAACTATTAGAATGCAATTAAAGTGAGTATTTTACATGATTTTCTATTAAATTTACATGTGCGTTAACAACAATTATCCTAACCTACAAATCTATTTGTGTAGCTAATTGATTACACACATTATTAAACTTTTTTTTATATAAAATTATTTCTTATCGGAAATAGTTTGTGTGTGTGTTTCACTTGTAAGCAACCCTGAAGTATAAAACTTGGCACATAATTACCTTGTAATAACTTTTTAATACAAATTTTACCGAAAATTGGCCAGATTGTTAAAGCTTATTCATAAAAATTTGGAATTTTTGAATTTAAGATGTGTGTACAGGACAACATCTGTCCTCTAGTATATATATATACAGATTGTGTAAAGTATAACTGATTTTTCAATGCTCTCTTCATTAAAAAAATGGTAGTAGGAAAGAATTTATTTAAATTATGGGGCTATAAATGATGATTGTTGCTTTTAAACAAAAACTTTAGTTTAGCGTAAAAAAGATTTAGAACAAATGCCAGAAGCTTCATGCGGCGAGAACCTCTTCTAGCACAATCACAATGCAGTACAGAAACAGAACATTCCACAGAAATAATATTACACAAACTTAAGCAAACAAAAACGTTGCCATCACGGAGAGCTAAAATACGGGAGTAAAACTATTTTACATGAAATACATATAAAATAGAAATTGTAAATAGTACTAAGAATTGAATGGAAATTAAATACAGCGTATATAAATTAACATACAAAGCACAATAATGATAAAAATACACAATAATAACGAATATAATTCCATCCAAACATACAAACAAACAAAAACTTTGTCATCGCGAAAAGGCTTAATACACTCAATGGAGTTGGTAGGAAACACGATAATAAAACTATTTATTTAACAGACAGTACATATAAAATAGAAACTAGGAATAATAACATTAATTGAATAGAAATTAAGTATAGTATATTACTAAATATGCATAGCACATTAATAATAAACTACAATTTGAAAAATAATAAAAATGCAGAATATAATAAACGTATGGTTTCATCCAAAAAGAAGTTATTATTTTATTTGAATGACAGTAAAATGAAATATCTTTAGGAATCTTCTTTAAAAAGCATTATAGGCAATATTTTTATTTTAGTACCATCACAAATAGGATTTTAAGTTTTGTTTGCCTGGGGATTAATTATTTATAAATAAAAATTATTTATATACTTTTGCAAAAGATTTTTGTGAAGTATACAGATATTTACAATATCATGAAGCAGTTTTTGGTACTAAATTCGACTGTGTGACTATTGTTGCATTACATTGTGAATAACATAACACTTGTCAGAAATAACACCCACCGATCTAAATTAATACATTATCTTAATAATAGCTTACACAAGAATTATTTTTTCAATTGACACTTAAGTTATTAATAAGTCTTTGAATTGCTAATTTTATACGCTTCATTACATTGCTGTTGGTGTATTCAAATTAATTTTCTGTGATTACTTATTAATGATTATTCAAACTTTTTTAAAAATAAATGTTGACTGCTAATGTTTTAAAAGTTTATGAAAATAACAATCAAGTTAAAATTAAACATTTCTCTAGTTTATTTAATAATTTAAAAATGGAATGTGATTTGAAATTTAAATTAGCATGCATACATAATATGCATCCAACAGAATAAATTAAATCAGTACCTAAATTCCAACGCTTGTTATAATGCATAATGTGTATTAAGTCGTTTTATGAATTAGTTTTATTATTATATATTAGTTACAGAGGAATTATACTGAAAATATTTAATGTAAACAGCAATAATTTATTCTGAAGGACATACTACATTACTAAATGTTCCAAGTATATTTTTACAATAGGGCAAAAAATTATTGTGACATATTCAAAAGAGAAGAATCGTTTGATTTAAATAAAATACAAATTTATATTATAACTTATTTTGTACAAATGTATTTAAGTTTCAGCAATAAAATAATTTTTATAACAATTTTTGAGGGTTTCTTTCCCATCAGAATAATTCCTCTAAACTAGTAAAATAAAAACCTTATTTTACCTATAGATAATAGAAACAAGTCTTCATATAAAGTTCTGAAATGTCAGTTCTTTATTTTTATCAGCAAATATTAGTCAAGTAACTTTTTTCTAGATTTTAAGCATTTTTTCAATGCATTTACATAAAACCGAAGCCAAAATTTGAAAAGAAGTAAATAAATAAAAGTATGAAAAACATCAAGAATAAGATATAACAATGGATTACAAATTTCTGAAACTTTTTTGCAAACAGCAAACTTTTTCTAATACAAACATTTGGAAAATCTGTACAAATTTATAATATATGTAGGTGTGTATTAGTTTAAAAAAAAAGGGGATTTACTTTATAACATTTATTATATTTTATAGATGATGATTGAATTAAATAATTTAAACATTTATAACAAACAAACGATTGGCTTAAAAATTTAAATTTCTTTCTAGAAAGAAATGGGAAATAATTTATTGCAAATGCTTTGCATATAAAAAATGCATTAAGATATTTATAAAAGTACAAAAATACACTATTTGATACATTAAAACATATTGTTTAAAAGAAGAATAAAATGTTTCTGTTAAATATCAGAAAATCGTTAAAATACCAAGCCTTTGAAACATGCTATTTGCAAATAACGCATCTCAAAATGAGGAATTTTCCATTTATACTTAACTATGACTTTGCAACAGCTTGTAAAGGAAGAAAAAATAGAAACATGGAAAAATTTTTTGAAAAATAAATGTTTTGAATAATGTTGCTCTCTTCGTTTTTCATGTCTGAGGAAGTTACATAGACTTCTTTTCGTAATGTTAATTCTGAATTCTGTTACACATAAATGCATGTTAATCTACCTCTTTACTATTTTTAAGGATTATATTATGTGTAAAGGTAAGGAAGTTTTGTTTCCTTGCTCAAGTAAGATATCGTTATAGCAGTCGTGTGTGCATTTTTTATTTCTAGTTTGAGGATTTAGATGTACATTTCATGTAACTATGCTAAAGTAACCATTAGCATTTTTTCCTCCTTTTAACACATGTTAGACGAAGAAATTTCCAGATGTTATTTTCCTCACTTTTTAAACTTTATCACAATTAGATAGTTGATATATATATATATATATATATATATATATATATATATATATATATATATATATATATATATATATATATATATATATATATATATATATATATATATATATATATATATTTTTATATATATATATATATATATATTTATATTTATATATATATATATATATATATATATATATATATATATATATATATATATTTATATATATATATATATATATATATATATATTTATATATATATATATATATATATATATATATATATATATATATATATATATATATATATATATATATATATATATATATATATATATATATATATATATATATATATATATATATATATATATATATATATATATTGAGAAATAAATGCATTTGTTAAACATGCGCACGCAGCGCTTTTTTTCATTAAAAATGTATTTTGTATAATAGAGAAATAGTAATATGTGTGAGTTCCATTTTTATAAATATTTTTTTTTTTTCTTTTTGCACTATCATTTTATTCTAATTCTACTTTAATCTGGGCTTATTCTCTCTGAAGCTATTTCTTAAAAATAGTTTAAAACAGGTAATGGAATGCATTTTCCTGTTCTGGATGTTATTGAGATTTTAGATCAAATGAATTGCAGAATCAATTAAGTTTATTTATATATATATATATATATATATATATATATATATATATATATATATATATATATATATATATTGAGCAAAATATATTAATTAATTTCTCCCTTCGTTTTTGGGAAATATATGTATATTGTTACAGAAATTTTAAATCGTGTTCTTTTCTCTGCCAAATTGTATTAGAAGACCGTAAGCGCAAGACTATTTGTTGGTGGTATTTGTATATAACACTTTCAATAACAGTAATTTTCAACGTCGCACAATTAGGTAGCAAAAATATAATAGATGTCCCATTGAAAGATCTGCAAGCTTGTTTCACAGACGCAACATTGTAGTCAAAGCTTGATAGGAACGCTGTGTTTCATTACCCTTTTCCGATTATGTCATTTGCTATATCCAATGTTTGCATGAACTTCGAATATATGATATTGTGGATTTACGTATATATAGTATTCTATGCAAAAAAAAAAACTCTTGTATTTACGGGAAAGTTTCAGAAAAAATACTATATTCTGTCTGTCAACTAAAATATATTAAAAATTAGTATATTAGAGTACATTATAAATTAGAATATCATATTATACATAGAGAGGGTGTGACGTGGGAACTTCCTGTTTTGAAAACGCATCATTTTATAATGGGAGAGGGTGGGGCGGGGGAAATTGCTGTATTGAAAACGCAATAAAACACAGTACACATTTCATTCAACTGTATTGTTAATTTCCAGCTACAACCCAATATTGGAATTTTGAATGTACACAGTCGTAAACACAATGTCTGTTAAATGTCACTCTCCATTGTTGACTGATGCAGTTGACTTCGAAAACTTTGAATTACCCTTTCAAGCATATTGACCGGGATTCTGTTCATTTTGGCTCGGATGTTATTATGTAGATCTTCCAGGGTGTTGGGGAAATATTGGTAAGTCAGGGACTTGAGTTATCCCTACAGGAAACAGTCAGGAGGAGTTAAATCAGTTGAGTGAGCAGGCCTGCTTCCGTCCCCTAGCAGGGAAATCAGTCGCTTGGGAGAGACTGGCTCTCAAAACACCCATGGAAACCCAGGGGGGCTTTGGCCCCGTCTTGTTGAAACCACACGTTGCCAAATTCCTTGCTTGGAGAGCGAGTTGGAAGAACTGTAGGGTCACTGTCACATACCGGTCTGAATTGACTGTAATAGCACAACAGTTTTCTTGAAAAAAGTATGGACCAATGTTCTCCACTCTGGATATGGCACACCAAACCGTGACACGATCCGAATCACGATCCTCTCATAAAGTTCTTTGGGGTTTCTTGCACTCCAATAATGTATATTATATTTATTCATACAGCCACTGAGATGAAAATATGTGATCGGCCAGGAGTCAAGCAGCTTCTCACATGATGTTTGCCGGGTCACATAATCCTGATTTATAAGTTGTTGGACCCCAAAAATTTTGTAAGGGTGAAAATGAAGCTCATAGTGAAGAATTCGACGAACGGGGCGACATTCCAAGGGCAACTGCATGTTTTCGTGTAGAACGTTTACGTGACCTCAGAATTGATACTCGAACTCGTTCTACATTTCCTTGTGTTCTAATAGTCTTCGGAGGTCTAATCCTTTCTTTGGAATATTACCCATTGTTCGGAAGTAATCCACCCACATTAAAACACATTTAAGATCAGGTACACGACCTCATGGTAGACTAACGAAGTGGAGACGAAAGGCGCTACAATCACCAACCGACCTTTAGAGAAATACGCATCCACAGCAAAAGCACGCTGTTGCCTCGACCACAGCAAGTTTGGGACTGAGACGGACGGAAATACAAATATCCCACTCTGCCCCTCCCACCACACAAACCCTTTAACACGCCCCTCCGCTTCCCCACGATCATCACTACAACATGTTCAAAAAAGGAAGTTTCCACGCCCCACCCCGTATATTACAAACCATCATTCTTATTTATGACAATGCAGATATATATATATCATTATTTTAAATGGTACAGTATCAGCAATAAATACTTACAGGAAGAGATACAATTGTAAATAACGTAAAATCCAAGGTCTAAACATCAATACTGAGAGAAAAAATATATTTTAACAAAACGAATCAGTATGTATACTTCTGTTTTGTGTTAATATATAAATGTTACTATTTTAATATGCATATTCATTTATTCTGTAAAGAAAAATCTTTTTTTTCCTTGCTTCAATAAGTGAAATTATTCCATCTATTTTCTCACGATAATGTTTGGAATGGTTTTCTAATAAATCAGTTGTGCAATTGAAGCATAAAAGACCCAAAGCAAATATTTGTTTGTAATTGTATAAACAAGAACACAAACAATCATCATGAAATAGCTCGTGTTTTGAATGAAAATAGCTCACTGTTTTGAATCTATTCGAAGTGCTTATATTCTAAAAAAATCTGGGATTACTTCAATTTTATTTTGAAATCTATTTGTGATAAATCTAAAATTTTTCTTTTATTTTCCAGATAATTTCTATCTTAAAGGTAGCGTAAGTATTCTACCAATTTTTGATGTTTGCAAAAGAGAAAATGACCATTCAATGTTTATGTACCAAAAAGAAAGTATTCCGCTCTCAATGGCCGAGGGCAATGTTTGTTCAATCTCAGGGTGTTTACATGTATCAACTTGAAGGGATTGTTCACGATATTTGCATATTAACTGAATGCTCAATTGCTGTATTTTCAATTTTTTTACTTTTTTCACACACAATAAATTAATAGTATTTAATAACACTACAGAATTGAAAACTGCATACTGTAAGGAATAATATTTTCTTTCAGTACTGTCAATATATTTAACTATCGTAATGAAAGAAGGAAAATGCTCATATTGAATCAAAGGAAAATATAACTGCTTCCTAAATATTACACTTTAAGTACTATAAACTGTAATTTTTATACCAAATTTTAGTAATAAATTTGTTTTTAAAAGTAAAATTAAGAAATGTAATATATATATGCAACACACACACTCATATATATATATATATATATATATATATATATATATATATATATATATATATACATAAAATTTTAAAAAAAACAAACAGGTGTG
Organism: Trichonephila clavipes; assembly: GCA_019973935.1. Lineage (NCBI taxonomy): Eukaryota > Metazoa > Arthropoda > Arachnida > Araneae > Nephilidae > Trichonephila > Trichonephila clavipes. The sequence goes on from BMAU01005793.1 coordinate 109,049, forward strand.
TATTTTTTGAGTTACTTATACTTAAATATTATTTGTTTCCTTCAGAGAAATATTTAAAAGAATCCAAATCAAGGGCTTATTCACTCATCTATTTTTCAACAATATTAATATTGAACAATATTCATATTGGGCAAACAGATTGTTTTTTTAATTGAATAAATTATACAAGATTCAATTAGGGAGACTACAACTTTTCTTCTATAAGATCTGATCTGAATTAATTTATCTCGCATAATACATCCTTCTAGCCTAAACTTTATTTTATTTAATCTATCATCTGTTATTTTATTTGTTTGCTGAAAGGTTGAGTAATGTAAGTTAGGAAAATGTAATTCCATCTTATTTTTACATATTTGTATATTTAAGAGCAAATAGAGACTCTCTACAGAAAACAAAAAGACAATTGTATTAAATGTAGAATGCGTGAAAAAGTTTTATGACGTCAAACAGTTGATCAATATGAGGGCTATTGGGAATGGTTCTTATAATTTTGAAACTCACTTAAGTGAAGAGGACGGGGCACACGTGAGCTCGCGCCCCCTTCTCCAAACTTTCATACCAAGCCAACGGGAGTACTTTGAGCTTTAACATGTATAAGACCCCCTTCACATCGGACAGCACCAAGCTCGAAGTCAGGACATGTTGGACGATAACTACAAGACTGTCGCGGTCATACTGAGTGACGAAAGAAAAATGAGAATGATCATTATATGTGTGTGCATAAAACAATAAATGAAATGTAACATAATTCATTTAATGACAAAATTTTTTGGTTAACATTCTCATAGAACATCAAAAGCATTTTTATAGAAAATTAAAGAGATATATATTTTACAGTGAAATATGAAAAACAACAAATGACATCTCGCAATACAAATGAACTCGCTCCATCTTTGTTAGAACTAAAAGTTAATTTTCGGGAAATGCTATTTAAAAGCCGCTTTAGGGTTTTGAAATGACTAACTGGCATTATTATGAGGTATTCATCTATGAAAGAATGCAATTCGTGGTTGCACAATAAAACATACCCTAGAATTCACGCATTGAATATCTTTGCATTCATTCATTTGAGTTCAGAGCATATTTTCATAGCATAAATATAATAGCCCCAAAGGACCTTCACAGACCCTTCACAAAAGGTTTCAAAACCCCCAATATTATCCTTTCATTAAAACGCTATTCAGCTCAATTGCTCATTTCTGCAGAAGACAAAGCTGCAACGCGCTGCCGAACAGCGCACGCAGTAATTTCGGCAATTTCCCTTTCACTAAGACCGCAACTGGCAGAGAATTAATCTCAGATTTAAACAAAGACCTCCCTCTCCTCCCTTTTCCAATCATTATTTCGACCCACTGAGTGGCAACAGGTCGAGTAAATGAAACTTTCCAATAACCCTGCCTGCACAGCCGGTACGCTGAACACTTACCACTCCTCCCCAATGCGCAAAATAGGAATCAAGACCCCCTGTTTTAATAAGTTGGAGATTTCACACGCTGTAGTTTTACATTTCACTGGAGAAGGGGTGAGTTTCCAGGAACGATTCATTGCTCTTGATCAGTCAGGAGTAACGGGAACGGCCAGCAGTTGCTACATTCAAATATTTGATAATGTTGTGAACATTTGTATTGACTGAAAATAGTGCTTTAGTTAGAAAATGAGTCGAATAAATGATGAGATTAAATGGAACATCCGCAGGACTTTTTAAGGTGACTGACTGCGTTCGAGGCCGTGATTGTGAAAAAATAGTGTATAAACGGATGGCTTTTTTTATTTTTAGAATCTACTAGCTGGTATACCCGTTCTTCGCACGGGTGAATTAAAAATTAAACAATACAGATTTAAGAATACAGATACAGAATATAGATTTAAGTTTTTATGAGTTAATTTTTCGTGAATTACAAATTAAACAAAACAACAAAAAAAAAAAAAAAAGGATTTTGCATATCTCAGCCAAACACAAAAAAACTATTCGTTAAACCAGTGTTACTCAAACTGTGGGGTGCGATATCCCTACGAGGGGGGCGCGAGCATATCGAAAATAAAAGATTTAAAAATAATTAATTCACTGGAATGAATTAAGACAAAATACTTGCAGACATAATAAAAAATGCACTTTTACTCTGATATAATTTATAGACGCGCGCGCGTGATATTAGGTCAACAAAAATAAAAACTTCTTCAATACCTAATTAGCTAATCTTTGATCCTATAACCAAATAAAACAACTTTTATTTGATTTGCTGTAATCCCCTGATGAAAGATTTTTTTTTATTACGCTTTCTGTTGAAACCTAACATACAACACTTTCAGAGAAAAAACAGATCCCAGACCCAGAATCGAAAAAATTTAAGAACATAAAAAATTAATCACAGTCATTATTTTTGAAATACTGCACATTATAGCTGTAATCTGTTTAACCTTCCAAGTCATTGGGTAAAGTTAGTTATGACCTATCTGTTATGTGTTTGTTTCTCATTTAGGGAAGTTGTAAGTAATGTATTTCTTTGTTACTCTTTTTTCCATGCAAAAGAGTTTTATGATATTTGGAAAACCACGGAGAGCGCACACACCTACACTTTGAAGGATTACTTGGCCAAGACTTATTTTTACGAGAATTTTATACATTTATAGAATAACGCGAAAATTGTTTAAACGAATCGTGAAATCATTAATTCTGGCAAAACTGTTTATTTGTTACCAAAGAAAAATTGAAAAGTCTTTGAAAGTAGGTAAGTAAACTTTATCTTAGTCAAATTATTCACTGGAATCACGATTTGTATCGTGTACAATAAAATAATTATAAAAAAAAGGGTTAGGGTGACTCAATAACCCCGCTCGACCGTATCGAGTGTGCACCTGCTCCCGGGTTAAAACCTGTTGAAGTCTTTTCGCTTTAAATATTAAAAATAATACAGTTATTCTTCGTCGGAATTTTATATTATTGTTCATTATTTAACATCAAATATAAATGCTAATTCTGTGAGGCTTAAAATTACCATTCGCTTAAAACTAATTATAGTTTGAGCAACCATTTTAAAAAAAAATAATTTTACATTTTTGTAAACATTGTCGAGCATTTGGCTTTGCACTCCTTACAATTCATCTATTATATCAATAATGTTTTATTTTCTTATAAATGAACTAATGCAAAGAGCAGGCACTTCAGCCGGTATACTTTGAATGTATCAGTGCTGCAAAGAATATTTTATATCTAATTATTTAATACCAAATTAAGAACAAGTTTAATAAGTATTAAAGACTTCCATGGGCTTATCTTGCAAAGCAAAGTTTTTATAAGGAATGCTTATGATTAGAAATTGACCCTCTGAGTTTTTTTCTGCATTTAGCAGATATCTATATTTGTCTTCTAAGCAGCCACCGCATTTTGCAATATGTTCAATTTAAAAGTTAGAGAAATGAAAAATAACGTAATATTTATCCTATTATTTTATTTATTTATTGCTTAAAAGTAGTATACAAAATTTTAATACTTATGTTACTAATTTTTATGGTTTGTAATTAAGATCTCCTATTGTAGCTTTAGCGTCAAAGTGCATTATTATTGCATTCAGTACATTATTAATGTATAAGGGGGGGGGGAGAGCGATAAAATTTGTGATCGAAAAGGGGGGTGCCAGTATTGAAAGTTTGAGAAGCACTGTGTTAAACTTTAAGTCTGTAGATTAAATAGCTGATAGAAAGGATTTTTTTTATTTATAACGCTCCGAAACTCTCATTCGAGTCTATTTTTAAAAACGCCTTCCTAAGCTCCTCTGCTCAGCAAAAGTAACACATTTTTACAAATTTTGTGTAATAAAGGCTTAAAATAGTGTAAATAATTTATATCTAGATGTGTAATACGTTAATCTTACGTTCTGTTGAATTCATTTTGTGTTAAAATTGAAATATACGCAAGCAACACCTTTCTTTATATTATAATGGCGATTTAATGGAAACACAGTGATATGTTGGCAATGGAGCCAAGTTGGTATCCTTTTTTGCGACATTGTTGACAATTTGGTAACAGGTTGAACGGTGTAGAAGTTGATATGCTGTAACGACACCTCGTGGGGAGCTGCAACAAATATGATAGTACAAAAACCTTCTCCACAAAAAAATACATACGCATGCCGATTTTCATAGTGATCGGGTAAACGGTGTTAGAGTGTTTCATATAAACAATCATTCATTTATATATATATATATATATATATATATATATATATATATATATATATATATATATATAGATTGAATTAGTATTTACATCTAAGGTTGTTAGAAAAAATATTTAAATGCTATTGTTTGACAAAAGTTGAAAAAAAAATAACATTTTCAAAACAATCTCCTTTTATGAAATATGCTTCTGTGACAACATTTTGCCTGTAAATAATTTTGGAATATATAACTTATTCACATTTTTGAATACATCAAAGAACTGAAATTTTAACTTAAAACATCGATTATAATTTCAATTGAGCGTAACTGAAAAATGAGGATTTTTAAAAAATCCTAGTTCAGTTTATGTATAGAAATTCTAAGCACACATTGGCAAACTGATAATAAAATATTCTTGAAAATAAGACATTCTTTATTTTTGGCAAATAATTACATTTAAATAATTTTTACTTTTAATAATAATTCAAATTCAACTGACTCTAAATAACAGCAACGACAACAATATCATTTATACACTTTTGAAAATCATGGTTTCAAACGTAGTCAGTCACCTATCAGTCAATGCAAAAATCCTCTGGATGAGGGGAGGGGGGTAGTTTTCCAATTCTAAAAATGCCCATTTTTATAATTCTATGAAAATATAACAGTAATCGTAAGAATTCATTTCACGTATCTTACAGTATATAAAAAGTTAGGAGATTACTAAGAATTAAATATACTCACAACACATTCAGTTATAAGAAATTAAAAAAAAAAGAATTTGATAACCATGAAACACACATTCGAATTTTCCCCCTATATTTTATATCAACATTTATAGAAAATATAAATTCTATCGATTTAAACCTTTGAGTACTATGAACTAATTAGTAAATTTTCAGCATTACTTCGTGAAAAAAAAATTCAATACATAAGTTAAAAATTATTAAACAGATTGAATCAGTTTAAATTAAACTAAACCTAAAAATTGCTTCAAATTATATTAATGATTTAAATTCCATAATTTTATTACCTTTGACATTTTCATTAATTTAATAGTTAAGAAGAGGTTTGTGTCGATTTCTGTTAGTGTTAAAACTAGCTGTCATTTATTTTTAATGAATCTCATTATACCAGTATTCATATTCTAATTAAATTCCATGAAAAAATGAAATCAAATTTAATAATACCAAGCTTCTATATTTTAAAATCTTTTACTATCGCTTCCCAGTCTCCCCTATGGTATTTTATAAAGTCAATAGAATCAATTTTTGAGAATATCTGACTATTACATTGCAAAATAAATAAAAAAAATTACATCGCAATTTTAATTTTACTAGGAGCTTTAGTTAAATTTGTATTAAAATTATTTAATGAAATTTAAGTACGACAAAGAAACCCATTCAAATGAAATCCTTGTATCCTATCCTCCCCCTCTCCTTTTTGTTGGAAAAATATTAGACTTCGTAGGATACTCGAGGTGCGGCGCGTGAATTTATCTTTTTCTGCATTTATCCATATCTGACTTCCAAATAGACTCCATATTGAGAAAGCCCTCGTGGTGTTATTTTTTTGCAGTTTGCTTTTTATGTGAGTTGGGAATTTACATATTCAGATGAAGTCGCAAGAACTCAGGTACGTGAAGCGAGCCAGTAAATACTTTTCACTGTTATTACATATGTAAATAGGGTGTCGAAAATACATTTTGTGAAATTCCTTTTCCTGTACTTTTTTCCTTTCATTTCTGTGGTATATTTCCCATCTACAAGCAGAGACCATGGTTGCTTCAACTTGAGGTTCGAGTCGGAGTAATAATGACGCAAAGTCCAATTTCGTCATATGAAAGTAGGTTTGTCTTTGAAAACTGTCAAAACATATCTCTAAATGCCTAACAAATATTAAATTATTTCCTTTTTTATTTAAATATGCACAACCAGTGGCACACACAGGATTTTTTCAAGGAGGGGGAGGGGTGTGTCCAGGGTTGAAAGTTATGTCTCGTAACATACCCCAATTCGCCGCTAAATATATTCTTCTGATTTTGTCGATTGTCGGGAACAAAAAACAGTTTCAAATACATTATTGAATAAATCATTATCATTAATTAATAAAATTAAGTATTAACAACAAATACGTACTAATGCATAGGATTACAATCAATAAAAAATATCAAGGTTGGTGGGAGGGGGGTCCGGACCCGGGAACCGCCCCTTCTATTGTATGCAACGTATTGCATTTTAGATACAAATGGAAAATGAGAAAACTCTGAAGGAATTTTTATTTTTTTTATCTTTCAAATGAAGCATTCTTAAGTTTATAAATTATGCAATTATTTTAAATATTACACTTACTCATAATTCATTTTTTTAAATTTATTTTGCAACGAGCCCAATTTGTACTAATTATTATGTGTTTGTGAACAATATAATTAAAAGCACGAATCTCAGGAAGCTCAGTGGTGAAACTGAAATGTCTTCGATGCTTAAATCAATTGTGTTTGTATTAGCCATATTTACCGTGCTAAATGGAGAAGGAGGAAGCTAAAGGGGAGAATATGAAAATCCTCCCATGGTGTAGAGTTTAAGTTCGGAGAAATTGGTGCTAGGTCAGGCGATGACATAGATTTGAAATGATGAATATCGTCGTCAATAACTCCTAGCAGTCCTCATTTTTTGATGCAATGGAAGTTTCTGGCTTCCTATTTTCTCAAGTTTGAAAAGTCTCTTATTCTGAATTTTTGGTTAGATGACGAGTACAAAACCTGATTTGATTTGATTTGTTTTTTTATTAAGTAATACGCTATTAGTAACGTCTTTATAAATTTTAATATCTGTCAAATTCGAGAAGAGATTTGAGGTATTTCGACATTCTTCAAACTTTCACACCCCACCAACATGAGGAATTTCAGCCTCGACATTATTTAGCCCTTCTGATTAGTGGGTTTTCAATGGCATTAGGTTTCTAACCCATGGCTTAATTCGGTCACCACGATTTTGAAACTATGATCACATGGCTATCGTGGCCTTTATAAGTTGGCACCCTTTTGTTTATACTACAAAAGTCACAATTTCATTCTTCAACAAATGCTGGGGTTGCCAAGTGGTGAAAATTACTCGTAGCCGGTATTCTCTAGTCGCTGATACGAAGCTAGAGCCGCCGATTCATGTTAAATCTGTCTAGACTCAAAGTTCTACCATATGCGTAGTGGGGAAGTTTAGATAGGGGTGCCTTCTTAGGTGCCATCCTCATTACTTGAGCATGGTTCAAGATTGTGAAGTCCATCACTATTAACCCTCATGTGGCTTCGAAGCGTGATGTGAATTAAAATTCAAATCCATCTACAACCAAATTAAAGCAAGAGACCCAAACCATTTAACCACTGGTTATGAATCTGTTATTTTACAAGGGCTATCTCATGACTCCATAAATTTAGAAAGTCTTTAATTGAAACCAATCCAAACAGTCACTAAATACCACGGCTATCACTGTTTCTAAAAAAACTACAATTTTCCCCGTAAATATAACTTATTCATTATTGCAATAATTTTGTTTGGGATAACATACAAGAAATATACTTTTGACAGCTATTCAATTCTAAAAATTGATATCCATTCAAAAATAATTTGGAATTAGATATGATTTTCGGAATGGCTGAATATATTTCCCTATTTGTAAACTTTGCTATATTTTGTTTTCTTTCCTATCTTCCAATTCTATTCCGGTGTTTTCTATTGCAATAAAATATAGGGTTTAAAGAATTCATATGAATACACAATAAAAAGTTTAACGCATCCTTTTTGATGTATGGCTTCCTCTAGAATTCAAAATTGCATGAAATCTTTAAGTTATGAGCATATAAAAGTCCAAAAATACTGGCTTAGAGTAATACTATATTATTATATATGTTGAAGCTGAATCATTTATGTGGATAATGGTACACATATCTCAAGAGAAGACATTGGAATAATAAATAACCAGTAACTGCGCGAAGCCTAAAAAGTGTATGTATTCCATTACACTGCATTAGAGTTACGATAACCTAATGGCCATGACTACGATTTCAGAGAGATATCGGTTAAATGGAATAAGACGTTTAAATCCTACTTCCAACAAAGGCAGAAGTGCTGTTCGGATATATTTAAGGACTTCCATGTAATATCCAAGTCGAAAATGTGTCTCGTAATTTGGAGTGAGACTAAGACAGTGCAGAACTAAAAGGCATGTCCTCTTACAACTGTGCGTGTGTGGCTAAAAATTATGAGATACATAGAACACAGTTTGGTGTGGATTGATTGTTCGTTTAGTTCCGGTGCACTTGAAAGCAAAGCAAGTGCAACGTGACTATTAATGATAAAATCTCAAAATTTTCAACCTCATTCAAGTGATGAGGATGACACCTGAGCAGGTACCCAATTCTTCTCATCACAGCAACATTAGGACTTTGCGCTTAGATAGATTAATTAGATTTATGTGTTTTCCATGGTGGGTCTTGAGTAGGTCCAAGACTCGAACTCACGACGCGACATGAAACATTCTTACCAATTCACGAGCATGACCCCGTTTCTAAACGCCAGGTTTAAAGTCACATTAGATGGCTATAGTAGTTGTGTGCTGATGGCAGCGAATTCAAGGCAGGTATTGTAGAGTCATTTGTTCGAGTCCCGGTGCCACTCAAGAACCGCCGTTTAGAGGGGCCGATGTGCATTCAATCTAGTGCCACCCAGAATCCGATCGCTGGTGTTTTGTGGAGTTGTATCCCAAATTGTGTGTTATGTAACTCCGACCAGCCTATGACATGGAAACTTCTAAACAATATAGTTGGACTTTCTAGTTGTGAGAATTTTGTTAAAAGTATAGGTGTGCCTATAAACTAATAACTTAGGCGATAATCTACGACATTTGTAAAATAAAATAAATAAATAAACAGGCACACACACAATATATGTATATATACATATATAGTGTCGTACCTTCATAATACGAACCTCTATATTGCGAAATTTCCTTGGAAGCAAGAACATTTTACGAAGAAAATCGTAAAATAGCAAAGTACATTTTCTATGTAACGAACTTTTTCTCATGTGATGCAATTTTTTTCTCCCTTTTTTTCAGTATTTCTGAACATTTAGAGTTATTGCTTCTTTTAACAAATTTTATGGTGATCATAAATCTTGAACTGGTTTCATTAGGTATCTAGTTTGCCGAGAGTAATAGAAATCTGGGAGTTTCATCCAAGAAACGTACCATTTAATCTCCATTGTCCAAATCACCAGAAACATTTTCGGTATCCCCTTTCACCTTCAGTGGAATTGTTTTATGTCCCCGTGTCCTTGAATTAGTCTCCGTTCGTTTGTAGCGTTGATCAGCCATACTGGTAACGTCGTTTATCTTAGCTAGAAAATTTCAAACACCTTGAACATCAAAGAAAAAGCATTAATTCTTCAGGAAAGAGATGTAGGCCTTAAGAAACTTTCCTTGCAGTTTTTCTTTCTTACTTTTTGATAGATATGTTATATAAAATAAATATTTTTAATTTACAAAAAGGAGTGAAAAATTACTTTTTTTTAATATATAGGATATATGAATTTAAAATTTGTTTTATGTGGTTTATAAAGAAAATTAAAAGATGAACATCTATATAATAAATTTTCCATATAACGAACTTTTTTTCGGGAATTAATGACTTCGTTATACACAGAGGTCCGACTATATATATATATATATATATATATATATATATATATATATATATATATATATATATATATATACAAGGTGATTTGCTACCTTTATTACAAACTTGCAAGGTGTGCAGGTGATACAGAGACGACTCGAAATCACATAGGAATGCAAGATCGCAAATGCCGTAGTTGCAAGCCATGGTACAAAGAAGCAGAGAAAAAGAACAGCACCAGCAACACATCAATGAGACAAAAAAATAATTTTTTGAAAGACTAGCTGTATTACCCGTTCTTCGCATGGGTGAATTGAAAATTTAAACAATATAGACTGAAGGATAAATAAGTTTTTAATGAGTTAGATTTACGTGAATTGTAAATTAAACAAAAAATAAAAAAGAGCTTCTTGCATATTTCAGCTGAACAAAAACCATGTTTGCTAAATTTTATGTGTGTAGATATAATAGCTAATAAAAAAGATCTTTTTTATTTATAACGTCCCGTAACTCTCTTTTTTTGAAAACACCTTCCTTCTGATCAGCAAAAGGAACACATTATTACAAATTTTGTGTAATAAACGCTTAAAGTAGTGTAAATAATTTGTATCTGGATGTGCAATGCGTTAATATTATATTCTGATGCATTTATTTTATGTTAAATAGTTGTTACCGGCGACTTCATGCACGTGAAATTTAACATAAAAGTGTTTAGTCAATTCGCAGAGTTAACGAAAACTTAATAATTATGTATTCCACGTAAAGAAATACCTATGCGAAAAGTATAATGCCATTCTTCAACTTTGTGAATCGATGTTTCTGTTTTGTTTTACTTTGTTTTCTTTGTTTTTTGTTGAGCAACGGGTGAGAGGGGCGCATAACCTTTGCCACTCTCGATGAGGTGAGGATTGTAAAATCATTAGGATCAAATGACATGAACGGTAAATATCTTGAGAGGCAGCAACGTAATGAAACAAAAAGTTTGATATAACTGCTAGAAATCGTTGAGAAAGAAGGCTCGCGAATTTAAAAAAAATCCCTATTGAATAAAAATAATCCCTGTTTGAATCGGATTTTGTTCACTATTTCATTGGTTTTAATTTTATTTTTATGGAACTCTAATTTTATTTCTAAAATAAAAATAGTCTAAGTTACTCCTTATAACAGTAGCTATCTGCCAGTCATAGTTCCGTGAAAATGGAGAGAAATGGAAATCAGAATTTAGCCAGAACAAACAGAGAGACAGACAGACAGACAAAATGTTTTAAAATTGATTTTTTTATATAAGTACCGTATATACTTTTCAATGCATTAAGTAAAAAGCTGTTAGTTTCAAATTACAAACAGACATGTCATTTTTATTTATACTTATAGATTGTACATCAACAAATATTCGAAGTTATAACCAGAAGTCATCTGGCAGGGGCTGACAGCGGCGCTTTTCGTTCATTACGAATAGCGCCATTTTGCTCTCGTATTCATTTGAGTACGAGTGTATACTACTACCTGGGAAGACGGTTTACAAAATATAACTTCTAGAAGGATCTCTGTTCAGGAAATCTTTTATTCAATGCCATAAACCATGATTAACTAGAGGATACCACAAGAATGAAAGGCATTCCATACAGTGCCGATATCAGACCGATACCTCTTGTAGAACAACTTTTCAACTAAATGTTTTCTGTCCCTTGGGTACGTTGCTGTTTCTGATAATTTCTCTGCATCTTTGCACTAAAGCTCGCCACTAAAGCATTTGAGACCCCGCATTCCTATGTGATTCCGAGTCGTTTCTGTCCCCCTACATACCCTACAATATTTTGGTCTGAAGGGGAATCTCTCTCTCCACACTCACTATATATATATATATATATATATATATATATATATATATATATATATATATATATATATATATAATTTCCTTTAATATCATTTTTAGAAACTTTTTAATTATTGATGGTTCATTCCTTCAGGACCCGTGTTTAAATATTCAACTGGCTTACTCGAAATGATCGGGATTTATAATTGTATTTGATTACAAGAAATTAACAGTTTGTATTTTTTCAAATTAAGCTTACGTCAAGAACTAACGAGTGGTAGTCCCTGACCAATCATGATTCCGTTACAAAAAAGTCGGGTGGCATTCACCGCCTCATGTAAATAATGCGAGAGTTATTTGTAACTTTCTCTTTGTCTTCGTAGTGTGTAAGTAGCTGCAGCTCGTTTTTGTCTCTTGTCAGCTTTCTGTGATGTTGAAACGCTAAGAGATCTACAGTAGTTTCTTTATATATATATATATATATATATATATATATATATATATATATATATATATATATATATATATATATATATATATATATATATATATATATATATATATATATATATATATATATATATATATATATATATATATATATATGTATGTATATGTATATATATATATATATATATATCTTTATACATATATATCTTTATATATAAAAATCTTCTCTGCTGTGTTTGTCACTTAACTCCTCCTAAACGGCTGGGTGAGTGCGTTAATATTAACGTCGCACTGTTCAGCTACACGAGGGCTTTTGGCGACGGACCACGTAGTTTTGAACCATGGTCAAGTGACGTGGATGACACCTGAGCTGGAACCCCCCTGTCCTAACTACCACACCACACCAACGGGAGGACGTTTCAGCTCTCGAAAGATTTAACGTGCATCGCTGCCCTACACGGCGGGTCTTTAGTGGTACTGGGATCGAACTCATGACATGCCTGCCATGGTTGGATACCTTAACCACTGGGCCCCTCCTAAACGGCTGGACCGATTTCAATGAAATTTTTTGTGTGGGTTCAAGTAAATTCGAGAATGGTTTAGGTTCACAATTTGGTATGATATCGCAATTAGTTAAATGAATACTAATTAAAATCATTCAAAAATACAACTCAACATTCACCTGCATTGTTGTAACAACGCTATTGTTATAAACACACACACAAGTAATATAAAAAAAGTTTTAAATCAATTTCTACTTAGATCAACCAAGAACAAATTTATTTTAGCTACTTTTTATTAAATAGTTGTAATTAATATAAATATGTATATACATATGCCAGAATCACAGCATTAAGTGGTAATTAATTTTTATTAATTATCATTAAAGTATCGTATTGTCATCCAAAACAATCGTGTATATAAAATTTCCTTTTTAACTGAATGCTTTAACACGTGAGAAAAAAAAAATTTTCAAATTTTGACATAAGTCTCTAAAAGGGTCGCTAAGTCTCCAACGTGGCTTTATTTGTAATTTTTTTAAATAATTAGTTTTAATCAATTAATTTTTATTAATTATAATTAATTTATTGTATTGTCATCCAAAATAATCATGTACATTACATTTCAGCTCGATTGAGTGCTTTAAAATGTATTTTATTATCGATTGAAAATTCCACCAAGACAAATAAATAAATAAACAAGCAAACAAATAAAATATGTATAGAGATCGTGAGCTAATAGTAGGAATTGAAAAAGACGTATGTTGGCGTCGAAAACTGATTTTCAGCCAATCTGGCCAAACCTGGTCTTTTTTGTTACGAAAATGAAGGCACAATTCCCGCTTTTTAACATCTTTAATTAATATCCTTTCAAGTAATTTTTATATATGTAATTCTTCTGTGCGTTTGTATGTAACTGAACTCCTTCTAAACGGCAGGACCGATTTTGATGAAAGTTTTCGTCTGTTCCAGTGAACTCGAGAATTTTTTAGATTTATAATTCGGTTTAGAAATGTTTATTTAATTAATTTTTTAATTATAAATTGTTGATCTTGGAAAGTTTTACATAGGATCCGGCAGACTGCGCTACGATCGCAGTATCGAATATTCAAAAATCTTTTATTATAATTCAAGTTGGCCACGACAGTTGGTGCTGTGATCATTTCAGGAAAATATTTTGTCACTTCGTGTTATTAATTTGTTGATATAAATCATGTGTTAATTAAATTATTACATTCAAATGTTAATTAGTGTTTGAAAATTTACTCAAATTTTACTCAAAATGATCCAGATTGTTAAAGCTTATTCATAAAAATTTGGAATTTTTGAGTTTAAGATGTCTGTCGGGACAACTAGTATATATATATATATATATATATATATATATATATATATATATATATATATATATATATATATATATATATATATATGTGTGTGTGTGTGTGTGTGTGTGTGTGTGTTTGTGTTTGTGAGAGAGATCGTCAAATAACGTGGAGTGCCCAAATACCAAATGATGCCTCATCTATTCAAGATCTCAAGAACGTATCGCGTAATCATAAAATAAAATAGTACGGAAGGTAGTTCACTCACCGCACTACATGTATATGTATTACGAAGTGAAAGGGTGAGAGAGAGAAAGTGTATAATTTTTTTTAAAAAGCTAAATCAAAGCGAAACATTTGAAACTATCTAAAGTGTCTGATTGATTATTTATCTATTAATAGTATACTTTAAAACAGCACAAAAGGGCTTATAAACGACTATCATAATTTTCAAGCATCCACAACGTGAAGCCTTATCTGATATCTGGGACAATCTAATCAAAGCAAAACACGAGTAAATTTTTTAAAGAAATGTAATATGGAAGAAAAGAACACCAAGGGTAAAAGAAGATAAGCAAATTTTATAAGAAATTAACGCACATTTCCTTACAAAACTTCAGTTTTTCCAATGAGTGTCTTTTTTTCTCTTCATAGCGATGACATCAAACAAGGATTTAACACAACAACAAGAATAATTTAATGCAAGTTTTGTGCGGAAGTTAGGATTAGTAATAGAAGTGTTGTTCAGAGTTCCTGGAATTATATCACCTTTTTTTTTAGAATAAAAACCTTTCAGTGAATCGTTGATAGAATCTGCCATTTTTTTCTCTCCATTATATGCAGAACAATAACCTGCAAATAAACTATAAAGCAATCTGCTTTTTTTCGTCCTTTGCTTCTTCAGCTGTTTCGTATAATAACCCTTCTTTATATTCATAAACTTAATTAAAGAGGTGAATTTTTCTGTCATGTTTAACACCATTTCATTACACATGGTGAAAATTCACTTATTAAAAAATATAATTTTGATAAGCAAAATGTTAATCATTTTGATCATATTCATGAATAATCTTGGATTTAAAAAATTCAAGATTTTTGGTAAAATTAGCCACAGAGAACGTCAAGTTAATACATAATATAAAACATATTTTAATTAAAATTTAATTAATGGCTTTACTTATAAATTATTAGAAAAATTTGAAAATTATTACTGAGCTTATATATATATGTGAAATGTACATAAACTGATGAATGGAAATGTAAAAATAAACTATAATTAGTATAGCTGTGATATATAGTAAATAATTATTATTAATTATCTTTGCCCAGCTTATTTTTTATTAATATAACATTATTCTTCTTCTTCAAACAATTTGAAACAATAGATAAAAATACTAGAAGCTATTTAAAACGCATATAATCCATAATTTCATATTTTTGGAAGGGTTTTAAATTATAATTTTTAGTGTTTACGTTTCTCAATTTCTGAAATATATATATATACAATGATGGACAATTGCTAAGGACGGATCACAAATTGCTATGTAGCATAACATTAAGCGAGACATGAGGCCTAGTAGGATACAATATAGTTGCCACACTGTTCAGACATTAGAATAAAGAATATTTATTGTTCTGGAAAGTACAAAAGCTGTGAAACATCTGCAAGAAAAAAAATGTTCATTTGATCTGCGTACGGAGAAATGGAACAATGCATCTAAAAGTCAGCAGGCACCTTAAAGAAAGGTATCAGTACGGGATATGTCCACCGTGGAGTGTGATGCAACATTCCACATGTCGTACCATACTTTGCACAACATTATCCAGCAGCTGTTAAGGCAATTTATCCCATTCCTATGTGAGTGCACGGATGAGGGTGTTCTTATTTGTAGGAGGATAGTTTCGGCCAGCAACTTGCCTCCCCAAAGCATCCCACACATTTTCAATGGGGTTTAGATCTGGAGAACGCGCTGGCCATACGAGACGTTGAATATCCTCACTGTCTAGACACTCCTGAACAGTGAGTGTTCGATGACATGTTCCGTTGTCGACCATAAAAACAAATTCATCACCGACAGCACCACGGAAAAGATGAACATGAGGAAGTAGAACTTCACCAATGTATCGTTGGCCCGTCATAGTCCCATTCGCAACTACATGTAGGCGCGGGCGGCCATTGATCATGATGCCGGCCCACACCATGATACTGCATGTCGGATATCGGTCCTTTTCCTGGATATTTTCTTGACGATAAGCAGTACCACTCTCGCGCCAGATCAGTTGGCGTCTACAATCCGATGACAGACTGAACCTACTCTCATCTGAGAATAGTACGCATGCCCAGTCCTGTTCAATCCAATTGTGATGCTCACGACACCATTGCAAATGGGCAGTACGGTGCTGTCTGGTGAATGGGACACACACAACAGGTCTGCGTGCGTATAGTCCTCCTCCCCTCAAACGTCTGGCAACAGTTTTTCGGGAGATCTGCTTTCCTAAAGCAGCAAGAAACTGATTTGCCACCAGCCGAGCTGTGGTGCGCCTGATCCTTTTTGCTGATAGGACGATATATCTGTCTTTTGCAGGCGTCGTACTTCTAACACGACCTCCCCTGTGCCATCTACTACACATTCCAGTAGTTTTAAATGACTTCCACAGCCGTGAAACAACGCTGTGAGCGATGTCGAACTCCCTGGCAACATCTGTTATTTTTCACCCTTCTTCGATCTTTCCAATAATTCTGCCACGCATAAAATCATCTATGTGATGTCGGGAAGACATGTCAAAAATTTTAAGTTCGTCTATTAAATATTTCCTGTAAAACTTTGACTTGAAACAACAACTGTCCACACGCGTCAAAACCTTTAAAGCTCTTATGAACGCTATCACGTGATGAACAGACGTGGAAAAAATTTGCATACTCATACTTCTTCTTACTAATATCCCGCACTTATTCTAATTTTCCACATTTTGCTTCCTTTCATTTTGTGGTTGCTATGGATGATAGTGTTATCCGTCCTTAGCAATTGTCCAGCTGTATATATATATATATATATATATATATATATATATATATATATATATATATATATATATATATATATGTATATGTATATGTGTGTATAATTTTATATATATGTGTATGTATATGTATATGATTATATATTAAAAAATTCTTATATTGGATTATATATATATATATATATATATATATATATATATATATAATTAAAAAGGAATATGTGTAATTTTATTGAATGATTTTTCTTTCGTGAGTTTGGCGGTTATATCTCATTTCAGTTAAGTACAAATAATCCTTACCCTTTAAATAGTCCTATCCGCGTATCGCGTATAGATTCCGACCGTTTAAATTAATAAAAAAAGTAAATTGTTCCAAACACCTATCTGTAAATGCTACAGGTCCTATTTAATGGCTTTTCCATACATGCTACCTACGAATTCCTCTCTCCAAACCATAACTATCAGCAAGATTTACTCCTTAACCAACATGAGGAAGAGGTAGCACGATACGAGTAATGTTCAAGCCTCGCGGAATCTTACTAGCCGTTTGGTGGTAGCCACACACTTTGTTGTTTAGTGTGGGTGCATATCTTGCTTAAGAAATGCTTATGTGGACTTAACTATCCCTCTTCCCCAAAAAAGTGACATCATCCCCCACAGTCCTGGTGTCCCCCGTGATGTCCTGGCGACCAATTGCTCCCGTTTGAACCTTATGGATAACCAACCCATGGAAGATTTTACTTCTGCAACAAGGCAATGGACCACACCTTCATTTCTGAAATCTATCCGCACAGTAGCACTTTGCTTCTCTGGCCACTTAGATCCCCTGTTTTACTCAATTAGAGACGGGATTCAAAAAGACACCGAGAAAAATATTTAATTCTCTTAAAAAAATCTATTACAAACATATTTCAAAAGTAATTGTTAAAAATATTTTTATAAATAATTATCTCCATAACAGTATGCTATAAAGTTTTGATGTCATTTATTTTATCACTATCTTATCTAACTAAATAAGAATTACTCTGTAAGTAGCTTAGAATTATTTGCTTGTATATAAATATATAGTTATAAGTGTTCCAAAATGAATCCGTGAAACTATGTTAAAATTAAAAGCATTCCTTTTATCAACAACATGGCTATTTTTTTATGATAGATAAAGTGAAAATTGTATGTAGTAAGTTGGTTATGTTAGTTTTATTAAGTTTGAATAACATGATTAAAAATAATATTAGATATAAGTTCATTACTTTTACCAAATATTATTGGATTATCAATATATGGCTACATAGATAAAAAATCTTTATTTTATTAATATAATGATTTTTAGAAAAACAAATTAATAAATTAGTTCAATAATTATAAGGAGATAATCTTTTAGTAGACTTTTAATTTGTTTACAAATATTTTACTTAAAAATACAATTTTCTTTAATAATTAAATTAAACAGATTTAATTTATATAATTCTGAGACCTTATACATCATTAAAACCATAATTATCTCTCATTAAAAATCATAATTATATCATCAATATTTACAAAGTTAAAATGGATATTCGTATCCATTATTACGTATAGAATAAATATCTTTGTTTTTTTAACTAATATATATATACACAATTTGCTGAACCGGGCTAATTATTACTATAACTGTTTTAATTATGCGCATAAGTATAACAATATATGTTCTGGGTAAAAAAACGAATGGTTTTTTTTTTATAATTTTAAGCAATTACTTATTAATTATCTAACTTTAATATCTCCAAGTCTTTATTTCCTTTTTATAAGCAAGTTAGATAAAAAATGTATTGTTTAATGAATTTTTTTCTTTCGATAATCTTTGTATCAAAGAAGTATGTAAAATTTCGCTAATATGCCATTGAAATAATACTAATAAAAATATTGGTATTTAATTATTTTTTAGTAAGATTTTTAGTTTTTGCCGATTTCTTTTACATTCGATGATCGAAGCATTTGCATATTTGCATAGCTTTCATTACAAATTACACTCCTTGACAAAGAAAAAAAAAAGCAAATAATTTTCTTCAACAATTTTTTCAATACTTTTTTTACGACAAAAAGAAGTGTACCTCATTAGAGGAGTTTAATTTTCATAAGTTACTGGATTTTTTTATTTTAATATAAGATATTAATCTAAGTCTTCTTTGTTTTTAGATTTTTTTCACTATTTGTATTTAGCATGTATCGCTTACTCTATGTGTGATATTATGTTTTTGGAAAGGGGTTATTCAAATGTGGCCTGACATTTCACAATGTATGAATAATTAAAGTGATATTCCACCAATGGCAGAAACACGAAATAACAGATGTATTTACCATTAAATTGAACAGTATTTTAAAGTTATCAAGTGTGCTTTAGTTATCGAATTTCGACTTTTGATTGTCATTCTTTTTGACTGCGATATCTTAGTAGCTCAATGAATATTAATTTCTGGTTACGAATACTATAATTCGATGTTCAATTTGACGCATATTATCAAGCGCTGACTTCAACCATTTCCTAGCATACATTAGTTATTGGAAAGCTGTAAAACATCTCACACCCTGGTCAAGATATGAAGTTTAATACTAGGCTACTAATATGAGAGAAACCAAAGGTCAGGTTTATAACGACATTTTTCAGTACCATGGTTTTTGGTGAGATAAAGACTCTACATAATTTGATTCCAAACATAATTCAGTTTTGAATTAGGTACCATAAGCAAGGGACTGTCTTGCCAGTAGTAAAACAATAACTTTATAGCGTTCACAACTAACTAAAACAAATTTTTAGTACTTCCTTCAAAAATACTATATGATCAACGGTATCTGGACATTCTTTGAAATAGTAGATTCAGTCAGATGTCAAGCTACAGTATCTCACAAAATTACAATTCTAAATAGAAAAGAAAGCAGAAGTAATCGATTGTCATTGTTGTGGAAAGTCTGTTTACGACTTTTCTGCGAAATAGGGAATGTTCTTTTCTGCTGTATAAAATATTATTGTAAAATGAAGATATGCACGGACTATAACTGCAGAACCACAATCTTGTACAGCATGTACAAGAGTGCTGAAGATAGTTGTAAAACCAATCGAATAGAATCGTATTAAAAATGTGACAAGGATTTCAAGAAACTCATTAATGTAAGATCAACAAATTGAAAGTCAGTCTCGAATTTCAAATTTTTGGTTTTCATGGCAGATATTTTGCTTATAGACCAAACATTATCACAAATAGTGCCAAACGTCGCTTACAATGATGCAGAAATTAATAAAACTGGAGCCTTGAACAATGATATCACGTGTTTTGGAACTATAAATCTAGATATATTATTAGTCAATAGGATGGCACAGTTTGAAGAAGGAGATTCCAAATTAACCCTCTGAGTAATTAGCTTCCTCCTGAAAAGTTATTCCGAAAGCGTTAACTCTTATTTTGGCATTCGCTTTAAAAATGCAACAGACTTCTTTCCTTTCCCCTTTTAAAACTTGGGAGGTCGAACGGGGATAATTTTATGACTTAGTTCGGTCCCTTTGTAAAGTAAGAACCAAGAGATCAATCGTTTACAGCTAGCTGTCAAGTTGCCTTGGGCAATCTTGTTTGAAAGTTGTAGTGCAACTGGGTCGTTTCCCCTATATGTTTAGTCACAGTAAAATTAAAACAAAATGAAGGGTGGAAAAAAGGAAATAAATAGTGTGTTAGAAGTTGAAAAATAATTATATTTTCTTTAAACAAAATTTATTTTTCTGTCATTTTATAAAAATTAAAATATATATATATATATATATATATATATATATATATATATATATATATATATATAAATATATTGGTATTGCGATTTGAACCAGAAAAAAGCATCCTGTATTCATTTTTGAATATGAGAGTAAGTAAACGCTCTCACTTTCCTGTTTTTTAAAAAAGTAATGAGGTAAAAAGAGCGAAGGCTCTTTTTATAAACAATAAGACAATAAATGGTTCTCTTTTTTTAAACAATAAGACAATAAATGGTGCATACGGTGATATACATACAATGATTATATTTATGAAATAAAACTGATCTTTCTCTATTCAATTATATTTTTAATTGAAAATAACATAAAAAAGATTTCAATACTTTTAATTTATTTTAATTAAAATCATATAAATGATATTTTTATGTTAACTGAATATTTTTCGGAAAAAAAATCTAAATTTTCATTCCTAGTGTTCTCCTTTTCGAACTTCTTGTATTAAATAAAATTTATTTTCTACATCGGCATTTGTGATGGACACATAACACACATTCAGTCAATAATTTTTAATTTAAATGGGGATATACTTCTTCAAATGCGCATGACAGTACTTCTAACCATATTCTACTCAAGTTTAATTTCTTATCTTTCTGTTTCTTTTATTACAAGGAAAAATGTCACACATCGATAACTACATTTTCACCCAATTCAGTCATTAGAAATTCTATTGTGAGAAAAGTTCTCCCTAATTAATTTTGTCTTTCAAAACAGTACACTTAAAACAATTTTGTTCATTGAAGTTAACCGACAGTTCCGCAATGTATCCATACCAAATTTTAAAAACAATTTTAACATTTTGAAATGTATCCTGTATTAAATGTTTTGAGTATACACAAATATTTCTTGCTGTATGGAAGACATCGTATGAGATGTGGTGTGTAGTTTTAAAATAATGTTTTCGTACGTGTAGACTATTTTTTAAAATTTAAATATCACTAAAGCTGATCATATAACTGCAAATGAGCCTTATTTTAGTGTGTGCTGGTATCAAAGTAAAACACTTTACAATATTAAACAGCCTATGGGTTTATACTCAACATCAAACTATTCGCAAAATGTGGCTTACAACTTCTATTCAAATTGTAAAGAAACTGAAATATAAATATATCTTACTGCAGTCAAAAATATTCATAATATGTAAATATCCTATTCCTCCACTTATTTCAGTACATTTTAAAAACTGTAGCTGAATGCAATTTTTTATATTTATAAACGAGGCATAAAAGCTCACACAGTCGTAAAAATGTATCTTTATCATTTTTAAATATACTACTATAAAACGTATATGGATTGTAAGATCAGTTCTAAAATCCTAAAAGCTTATAGAGGAGCAAAAAACATGTAATTTTGGATTGATCAAAATTTTAATATAATACACAAATATACATGTTGTTAAGCAAATACATTTGAAAAATCAAACTTCCTTCTGAAATAAACGTAATTAAAAAAAAAGGTTTAATTGCAAATGAGTGGAAATACACGTTTATCTAAGGGGTATCCCCAAAGTGAGGCAATCCTCAAACTTAAAACTCAAACTCAAGGTCACAACAATCCATGAGGGCCAGGAGCTACTATGCCCATCCCAATATACGTGACCATTTTGCGTTGAGGTGCATGAACAGATATCCCGATTTGGTGGTCTGTCTGAAGAGAGACCTTCAGCGTTTAAGACTCCAAGCAAGTTTGGTACTCATTTATCGACCCAATGTAGCGGAGAGGAAAGGCAGAGTCGACCTTGCCCAGCCCATTAATAGAATCCAACACTTGTGGTGTGGAAGCGCGATACATTACCACTTGACCCTATTCGTTGAAAAATAAAACTTAATGTTCGAATCTTATATAATTCCCTAATGAATGAGGAAGTCCAAACTTTTTTTCATGTAAACTGTTTAGACGGAAATGGTTAATTATGAACATTTCACAAATTGCATAAATTAAAATTAACTGTTATAGTTTACATAAATTTTTAAGAGTGCAAAAAGTGTATTTTGGGTGCACGAATTAATATTAAAAGGAATACGGTTACGAAAAAGTAGTGCAAATATATCTAAAGTATGGTTGGTTACCTTAGATATTGTCAAATACAACAAAGTATTGGGAGCCAATTCCACAATTCGTTGTTATAAAAATGTATGGAACATTACAAGATTTATTTTTGCATTTGTAATTTATATATATTTTTTTCCTGAGAGATTTAAAAGCTAGATCGGCATCCATCAAAACCGCGGTTCCCTCTCTGTTCTTCCAGATCGCCCCTGACTAAGCCTGCTCTGCCATAGTAAGTGAAAATGCCGTATTTTGTTTGTCAAGATCATTTTATAGCAGACTGCATTTTTCATGTATTTTATATGGTCGTTTTATATTTTCTACATCAAAATCTTAATGTCTGAATTTAAAATTACATAAAATTCTTGACATTCGCATCAATGACCATTATAATTTTTATTAGTATATGAATGTGTCATCAAACGATTACATGACTATTATTAACATATTATTTTAACCATTTAATTAATATTAAGTATAACATAACACACACAAATTTTCTGAACTTTAAAATAAATATTTCGAAAAATACTTCAGATATACTCAAAACTTTTCATTCCTACGCTTTAGTTTTCAGTTTTGCTTCTATGTAAAACTTTATTGTATATTCGTCGATTTTTTTTTAGTATATTTTTTGCTCTTAGCATGCAGTTTTCAACTGAATTGTATGAAATCTTCGAAATATATTAAAAAATACCAAATAAGCTATATAATAAAAAATTTGAAATTTATATTATACTAGAAGAGTTGCTAGAACTTATGGTAAATAATTTTTAACTGCGCGATACATTTTTTTTTCGAAATTTCAAATGTAATTTCTAACATAAAATTTCTAGCTTTATACGGTCGAGATTTCAAAAAATATCCAGATTTTAATTACTTATTCAGTTAGCCTTGAAAAAAAGATAAATGTTGAGGTATTTTGCATAAATAGATATTTTTGAAGAATAATTCGAATTTTTTTGAATAGCTCTAATTTAAAATTGATTTTTATGTTTATTTATATGCATAAATGTTTACTGTAAATGTTTTCGTATATTTTTGATTACCATTTATTCAAACATTCAAGTTATAAAAAAATTGTGGGGAAATCTTCATTCATGTTGTATTTAATGTAAACTGAAGTTCAAGCTCTTAAAATTCAAATATAATTCGGTGTATTTTAACAATATATAACTAGGCACTGTACTTAAACTTCCCTGAACACTTGGACTTTGAAATCTAAAAAAACAAACTAATACATCTTAATTAGTTTTTTTTTTGTTTTTTCGTTATTATTTTTATCAAAGGGTAAGAAATGTTTCAAATTATTTGATGAATTTTAAATTTATTCATTTTTAGTGGTTGGAAAGTTGAAAAGATTTCAAATTTTAAAGTGTTTGGTGTTTTATTAATATTTTTGGCATCTTATAATGAAATAATCATGTTTCAAAAACTGAAAGCATTGGTTAAGATAAGAAAAATGAAGCGAAAGAATATACTTTAAAAAAGATAATTTGTCTAACTATATAAAATAGCAGATTGCCCTGGCACGCCCCAACTTGTTACAGTTTCAAATTAATGTGAAACCAAAAGGGAATTGTAACATATTTTACTTATGCGCTTTGGGACTTTTTAAAACTTTTAAAATACCAGCTAACAAACACTTCCTGGGGTGTAAAGAAATTGTCCCCCGATTTTTTACGATTCCTCCAGGGTCAATACACGGGGTGGGGTTCCCTGCGAGCCATAAAATTTCCTATCAGTGTCCTGCTGTGTTGCTTCCACCGTCCCTAATTATCTTTCAAGATGTTAAACCTTTAAAACGGGGAAAGGATTTCAGAAAAGTACGGCTAATCCGCTTTTGAAAATGTTACTTGAAGGCAAAAAAACCCGTGCAGTGCATTTTTTAAGTATCTTTACAATGACGGAATTTTCCGTGCTAACCGCTTGCAGGGTTAAATTAAATTGATTTTTAGATATCTTACCATCATGAGTGTTCTTACGCATAGACCACACTTATGAGGATAACATATCTAAAAGTTTTGAACATTTCAATTCAGTCTACAATGTGTCAAAAGTTGGCAAAAAGTCAATTCTTGTTTCAATAGGGTCGTACTCCTGTTAGTTCTGCCCAACATGTGAAAACGTGGTTTGCTGGCATGGATGCTCAAAATTTAGATTTGATTTCTCAAATCTCAGAACGAATTCCTGGGGAATGAATTAGAATGTTGAGAGCGATTTAGGTCCCGACACACAAAACTGGTGACATATATTTGGCAAGTACTCTTATAATAATAGCGGGAAGTTTCTGCTGAAACCTCCCAAAAACTAGAGATTAGACCCCTCCACAGGGTCATAATTGTTATCGCAGCAAAAGTTTCATTATAATTTTTGATTTATCAGCAGGGAGAACAAAATATAAAGGTATTCTAAAATACTGAATATGTACAAAGTTTTTATACAAATCTATATATATATATATACATAAACTCAAACTCAGTGGCGCCACAGCACATAAGAGCCAGGGCTTACTGTGCCCCTCCTAGTATACGTTAACATTGAGCACTCAGGTGCATGAACAGATGTCCCGATTGAGTGGTCTGTCTGAAGTGAAACCCACAGTGTTTCAGTCGCCAAGCAAGCTTGGTACTCATTTTTCGACCCACTACCGTAGGGATGAAAGGCTGACTCATATATATATATATATATATATATATATATATACATTCATAGAAGTTCCATTCTGTAGTCAATAATGAGAAGGACACACATGGAAACTATCCGAATATTTTACGAAAAAAAAAGAAAGTAAAATATAAATTATAAAGCAAGAAATTATGACAATATGTTTTTAAACAGGAAATTATAATGTTTACAATAATTTGATAGCAAATATTTGAATCTGCATTTGAAATGAGCAAGCTTATTTCGTTTAATATATTGCGTGGACAGCAATTTCGCTTCTCTTTCTTAAATTTAAGAAAACCGTTAAGGCAATAAACTTCTTCTTGAACCTAAAAAGATAAAGTTGTAGTGCAAACCTCAGATTTAAGTTAATTTTTGTATCTGGTATATTTAATTGAATGAAAAACTAATTAATGACGCATTAATAATGTAACGGTATTTCTATTTTTCCTTTCTAAATTTGTTTTATTTCTGTTTTACAGAAGTAAAATTGTGTAAGAAATATCTTTCAAAAAGGTTACTTAGACATATACAAAGTAAAATGTTTGATTAAAGTCTCTGAGAAATTTACTCCCATTTCATTTAATTTTAGGACGCTCATCACGAAAGACTTTTCCTAAATTTTATTCGAACTGAGCAAACAAGAGGTATTAATTCTAAAAATTGGTATTAAAAGCATTTTTACATAAGTTTTTAAACTTCTTGTTTACTGAAAGAAAATTTCGATGGTTGTAGGTTTATTCAAATACTTTCAAAATACAATTACAAGTTATAAAATACTGAACTACCCTAAGAAAAAGTTTGAATACTTGAAACACTATATTTAAAAAAGTAAGTACGCAATGATCTGACTGATTTTATAACCATTATATATATAAATATAAAACAACTTCAACAATATTTTAATTAGTAAAAATTTAAATATTATTTTAAATAATAACAATTTAAATATTATTTTAATTAATAACAATTTAAATATTATTTTAATTAATAACAATTTAAATATAATATTTTAATGAATAACAGGTTAAATTATGTTTAAATAGTAACATTATAAGTTACAAGTAATTAGATTAATATAAAGAACACTATGAATCTTTTGACATACTGATAGTTAACTTAAATAATAAGTTTTATGAAGGATTAAAATTTTTTGTCAAAATCTTGTTTATCCTGCTAGGCTCAAAGTACTATAGAACAGCTTTCTAATAATGATGGAAAGTTATTGAGGGATTTTTCTGATGAAAAAATTTACCCCTTGAATGAAGCTCAATATTCAAAATTTTTTTGCAAAAGATTTCTGACTTCGGTCACATATATAATCAAGGATCAAAGGTTTCATTATGAAAAAGTCTAATATTCATGGTATAATTTCAAATTTAGTATATGTTTTACTATATCAATCATTGTTTTCACCGAAAAAAATTTATAAGTATTTTTATATTGTCTATCATATGAAAGATTCTGGGAAATCTATCGATGTCATTAAATTATGTGACAGTGATTTAGTAGACAGAATTAAATTCCTTTTTTATAAGATTCTATCTAGATACATTCTATTTTTATAGTGCTGAAATTAAACCATTAATTCTGTCTTTGGGGTAAAGTAATTACACGACGAGATAATCATATTTTTAATTAATTAGATTTTTTATCATCAACTAAAATATTACCAACGATCTGTGTAATTGGATTTAAAAGGGGAAAAAAAAATACTTTGTTTCGATATTGAATTGTAGGAACATATTTTTTAGAGGAGGCTTTTCGAGAAATATGACTAACATTTAACTCCTTTTATTCCACTGTCTTATTTAGAGAACAGCTGAAAAATATAATGTGGAAATCATTATATTTATGTTGCAAATATTCTGTCAATTGTAACATGTAGGGATATGTATTAGCTTCTTTTTGCGTACGTTATGTGTTCCCCTCCTTGCCCCTTCCTCTGGACATTTTGCATATTCATTGCATTACAAGGCATGATTTGTATAATCTCTTTGCGGTTACAGAATTCTTTTTCAGGTTATTTTGGGCACTTGATGGGATACATTTTATGTGATAGTATTCCTTCGATATCATCCGGAGGTTAATTACAGCTATATTGTTCTTAAGTAATTTTTGCGCATTATTTTTAACTGTCCTCTAAATAGGACAGTGGGATAATCCGTATGCAATTGACGCATTATTTCTCTCTTTGTAACTAAGAGTAAATAAATAATAATTTCACTTCTAGGGTCTCACCCCTCCTGAGTTATGTCAGTTCAAAGGTTAAGAAAGGTTCTGAAGTTAGATGAAGCATTAGAATTATTAAATAGTTCAGATTCAGATGAGATCGACTTTGAAATTGCCGTGTTACCACTAGATGCCAATGAAATATATGACGAAGATGAATGGGATGAGAATGTGAGATAACTGAAAACGCTGTTCCTGGGTCTCTGGTTGTTAGAACTTGAGATAGTTTCCAGTCTGAACAGAGCTTTAGTATTTCGACAACAAAGAACAGAAAAAGGATAAAAGACATCAGCCAACTAGAATTAAGAATAAATCAATGCAATATACAAAATGAGAACCACAGGCTGAATCAACTAGAAAAGACTTGCTCAAGCAAATGGACGCTGCATTGAAAGCGAAACTCATTTAGAAAATTTTAAGCAGTTTTATATTCCAGAGAATTTTATGATCTCATTGTAAAAGAAACTGTGCGACTTGATATGCAAAAGATGTAAAAAATGAACACGATTTCTTGATCACTGCAAAGGAAATACGTGTTTTTATAGGAAGTTTCCTTCTAACTGGTTATCGTTCAATGACCTATGGACGTGATTATAGGCAAGATGCAGAAGACCTTTGCATTATCCTGGTGAAAAAAGAGATGACACAAAATCTTTTGCAAAACGTGACATCTTATTTACACTTGTGGACAATGGAACTGTAAATCAGCATGCCTAGGATCAATCCTTCAAAGTAAAATCTTTATTTGCCATACTTAATACTCATTTTATGAAATTTGAAGACGAGTATGA
Source organism: Trichonephila clavipes (assembly GCA_019973935.1). NCBI lineage: Eukaryota > Metazoa > Arthropoda > Arachnida > Araneae > Nephilidae > Trichonephila > Trichonephila clavipes. The sequence continues at coordinate 137,528 of BMAU01005793.1, forward strand.
GCACACAAAAATACAGTTAACCTGAAGAAGTGAGTTTGATAAATTCTCACAAGAAATATATAGGTGATATGAACCAACGTGGAGTTTTGGCTGGACTTTATTCCATCAAAATTCGTGGGAACAAAGTGGCACTGTCATCTTTTTATACGTTCACTGGATATGGCTATGGTAAACGAATGGATAATTCACAAAAGTCTCAACAAAGATGAAGTCCTAAACTTGAAGAAGTTCCTAAGAACCGTAACAAACTGTTAACTAAGAGAACTGTGGTAAGAACAAGAGTAGACCTTGAATCTCAACTGTACCTTCTGCTGCAAAATAAAATATCTGTAACAACTGAAATGGTAATTTTTTATTAAATCGAGAAACACAGAGTCTTTGTCAAAGAGAGGGTAACAAAGGGAAACCGTACTGTGGCACAAAACACTTTGTCAGGCTTACTTTCAACTTTTCCACCCACGTTAGAGAGAAATTCAATTGAAAAGTGAACTATCGTGTAAAAAAACGTATTATTCAAATAAAGAAATATTTTGTACTCGGAAATCGCTTTTCATCATTGAAAAAAACACTAAAGCATGTAAGTGTAAATTTTATCCCTTTATCCAAGTGTCTTATTTAGTGGATAGGCCAGATTTCTTATATAAAATACAAAAAAAAATCTCAAATTTTGTTATATTTAGTTTATTTAGATTTAATTAACTGCAGAGAAAATATGATTCTTTTGAAATTTGAACAAAATAAATAAATTGGGATTAAACGGGTTAAAACTTCTCACTGATAATAGCAAATTATTTACAGACAAATCTAAAAGTACCCATATATACTTAAGGGGGCAATTTTAGGTAAAAATTATTATTAATAAAAAAATTATTTATGTAATACTCTCTCTTTAATTTCTCCATAGCAAACTTTTATGGTCTAGATATGAAAACTTTATAGCAGGTTTTACACACAAAGAATTAATATTATTTTTATAAATACACTTATTTATTTTTTTAAAAAAAATCGTATAAGTTTACCTTGCGCAAATAAATACTTCGACGTTATTACACACAATAACATTGTGTGAGCGCCACAGGACACCCCAAAGAGACAGCATGAAACATTTTTAAAGTACCGGAAAGAGTTAGTGCATTCAATAATTGATTGATTGATTGAATATTAACGTCGCATTGTTCAACTACACGAGGGCTTTTGGCGACGGACCACGTAATTTTGAACCATGGTCAACTGACGTGGACGACACCTGAGCTGGCACCCCCCTCTCCTAACTACCAGACCACACCAACGGGAGGACGTTTCAGCTCTCGAAAGATTTAACGTGCATCGCTGCCCTACACGGCGGGTCTTTAGTGGTACTGGACTCGAACTCGAGACAAGGAAAGCCACGGTCCGATACCTATACCACTAGGCTACCGCGGCCACGTTAGTGCATTCAAATTGACAACAATAAATTTTGTTTATAGTATAGATTGAACCACAATTTAAAGAATACCGAATCATCTTCGTTTTTAAAATTTATTTTATTAATGATGAAATCATTTTTCTCTCTACACGAACACTAATGACAATTACATTAAGCCTACATAAACCATGAATATATATCAAAATTTAAAACACATCTATATTGTTGCCTGCTAGCTCCGACAATGCCCCACACGGGAATTCGTTCAAAATAAAACCAAGAAACATATCTAGGAAAAAAGATTTCATATTTGTTTTACCTGACAAAACAGATTAAAAAGATAAATTTTTTTCTGTATGCTTCACTGAAACATTCTGAAGAGAAAGAAAAAACATAAGATATTTTATAATTTATGGAAAGCTAATATATAACCTAAATTTAAAACAATTTGGAATTAATGTGAAAAGTATAAAATGTAATGCACTGTAAAAAAGAAAAAAACACTTTTCTTTTTGCAAAAAGTCATAGTTATGAAATTAAAAATCACATTGTTTAGTAAAATAATATTTGAAGAATAAGCAATATTTTTTTTGTATAAGACAAAATCAATTATTTTTCTCAACATTTAAAAGCATACCAGTACTATTATTTAAAGTATTCATATATTTGAATTTTTTTTTCAAAATATGTTCTTAGAGAATAAATATAAATATATTTTTTGGGCTTTGTGAAGTATATATTTCGGAGTAAAGTATTTAAATATTTGAATATTTAAGTAATTCATTTCTTCACAATTTTCATTAATTTGTATGTTGTATGTATATAAAATTTTCTGTGTACGTAAATGGTATTAAATCAACACATGCAGGAAATAAATTCGAGCTTGAAAAGATTTATATAACATTCCAATCCAATTAGATAAATTTTCTTGTGTCTCTGTTTTCTTCAAGGAATTTCAAAACTTATGTTCAGTAGAATTTGCTATAACTTCTTGCAGCTGTTTGTTTGCTTAAGATTAATCTACTCGTGGATTTAGCAGTTTTAGTAGTGGTTTTGATAAAATATGCAACATTACTTCGCTCTGAAGGCGTTGAAGGGATTAAAGTGCACACACACACACACACACACACACACACACACATATATATATATATATATATATATATATATATATATATATATATATATATATATATATATGTGTAATCGCTTAGACTGAAAACTATTTTATTATACAAGTTAACTAGTAGTATGCAATATCCATGCTTTTGCTTTTTAAATGACATAAACATACTTCATGCATCTGTAACAAATAAATATTAAATATTTATTTTGAAAATGTACTATGAGAATCAAGATACTTTATCATTAATTGTATCAGTTCTATAATTTATATAGAATTTATTAAATTCGAGTAAGGTAAATTTATTTTCTAAAAGAAAACTATCATTGTTGAAATTACTGCCTTATATATTGCTTTCTATATTTCTGTTTATAAGCACTCCAATATAAGACAACTTTATAAATATATCAATTAAATCTATTCTCTCCTATAGGATATAAAACATTTAGAGTTCACCGTTCAGCAAACCAATACGTTTTTTAGTACCAAATTCTCGAAAAAAGAAATATGAAAAAGTACAATGAATAAAAATGCAGAATAATTAAAAGTATAATAAAAATTATCAAAAAATTTAAAACAAGACTACTCATCTCTTGTTATGTTTCTTCTATACATTAAATTACATAAAAAAATTTCAAGTTTTTATATTTTCTTTCTCTTTTAGGAAATTATTCAAAAACTTATAATTTAATGATGAATTTACTGTTGAGGAAACAAATTTTGAATATGCATACGTTTAACGCTATTTAAAATACGAATTGAGAGAGAGTGGAGAAACTGAACGTTTAGATTGGCAGACTTGAAGTTTGGTACACATGTTTCTTTTGTTTGTATCAAGAGAAGGGCTACATAGGGCGTAAGAGACAAAAATTTTCTGATTTGAACTATTAAGATTACAGACTTGAGATTTCGAAATCCTGTTTTTCGCCCCTTGATCATAAATACGTGGAGTCCGGATTTTGTGGAAATCAACTCCCAAGAGGGCTTACGGGGACGTTAATCACATAAAAACATTTCGTTTATAAACTCTAAAACGTACAAATTTGAAATAAGGTATTTATCTTTCTTTTGCTGAGTAGATATTTACTAAGAATGGGTTTATAACAGAATTCGAATCTCTAAGGGGTTTTCGACGGGCTTTCGGGTGGTGTTGATAAAACTTCGCGTTTTAGAGTTATTAAAACTACAGATTTCAAATTTGTGAGGCATGTTTATTTTGTTGAGTGTACATCTGCCAAAAATGGGTTTTGAGGAAAAAGGCTCTAGAGGATGGGTTATGTGTGCGGATAAGACTATTATTCTTTAGAATTTCAAATTATCATTTTTAAACTTAAGAGACAAGAGTAATAAGTATGTTTCATATACACTGCTCAAAAAACTTATGGGAACACATGGATTTAACGATATCGTACAATTATTCATTCTGATAACTAACATAAAAAAGACATCCATAAACTAAAGGGTAGCATAAAACAGAAGAAAAAACTTCATATGCAATTTAACGTTCATGACGACAAAAAAAAAAGATATAAGTGCAGAAATCGTAATTTCGTAGAAACTGTTTTTATTTTTCGTTGTATTAGTGATGAAATTCAAACTGTTGATTGTTGTTTTGAGTCAAGGTAATAAGAAAATGTGATCTATTGGAATCAATAGCTTGGCGTATTATCGGGAGACTGGAATTCGGGCAAACACAAAGAACTATAGTGGATGCAGTTGGAGAGGTAATAAGTGTCCTTCCAAGACTGTGAAATTGATTTAAAAAATGGCGTATTAGACATCGGCTAGGACAATGTTGTCCACGAACTACCACAGAAAATAATGACCAATACATCATCTTAACAATTCGTTGAGACAGAAAAAATCCAAAGTCATACAGATACAAGGAAAAATTACTTTTGGTAACTGGACGAAGGATCTTAAACCAAATAGCTGAATTAGGCTTCATGCGAGTGATCTGTATGTACGCAGGCCTATCGGTGTGTATTTCATTGGCAGCAAGACACCGTGTGACCCGAAAAAAAGTGAACTGCTCAACATCGAGATTGGATGCGAAGTGATCAGAGTCAAGTGCTGTTTTTAGACGAGTTCAAATTCAGTTTAGTGTGTGACGACGTGTTTTAATACGGAGATAAAATGTTATTCGAAATAATCTTATCTTCATTTAAGTCAGAACACATTACAAACGATGCAGTTTGATGGTATGTACTGGAACCATCATTGGTGAACGTATTGAACTGTTTATCTTTTAGAGTTTCAATTTGACGACTCACAGAAATGCAGACGAGATCCTGAGACCCCATGTCGTACTTCACACTGGAACCGTCAGTGATTCTTTTCTTTTAGGCAGGTTAATACTAGATTTCTTACAGATAATCTTGTGGAAAGCTTTTTTAAAGCTAAAAAATTACAATATATGTAGTGACCAGCATGCTTACCTGATCTTAATCTGACCCAGCATGTATGAGACACAGTTGTACGATGCATTGTCCCGAGACCAAGGGCCCTGTTATTGACCTTATTGTCCAAGACATGGCGATTGCACTTCATAGAGAGCGAAACAGTATTCCTCAAAGTCTCCTCGATAACCACATCGAATCCATGCGAAGCAAGTGTGTGATAGTCTTAGTAGTTTATGAGGGGGCTCAAATACCATATTCATTATCATATCAGGCAAGGCAGCCCCTGGTGGGCCAGTGCCTTCCTTTGAAGTTTCACCGCAGTAACTTCTTATTCTCCTTTGTTCTCTAAGTTTTCTCATTTATAACCTTAAAGTCTTCTACCACTGAGTCCGTCCATCTCAGCCTTGTTCTTCCCCGTTTCCAAATCCCAGTGAACTGCAGTATCCTTTTGACAACATTATCATCTGACAATTCTATATTTGATTATGTCGGGTTGCTTATAAATTCTATATAATTCAAACTTGTATCTCCTTCTCCAGCTATTATTTTCGATTACACCTCCAAATACACTTCGAAGTATTTTTCTCTTAAAGGATGCTATTTGATTTTCATTCAGTTTTGTTATTGTCCAAATTTCAGATGCATATGTCAGAACTAGTCTAATAAAAGTTACAAACCATTTTAAAGATCCTGTATCACTTCCAAACAATAAGTTTTTATTATCCTTTACATGCAACTAAATTTTTGCCCAGAAGCATCATTTCATGCTCTTTATACCATTCTAAAGAATTAAAATTCTTATACAATTGTTTTTCGCTTCTTTATTTGTGTATTTCATTTTCATACACCCATATTCTCCATTTTATGCCCATGAGCGGGTATCAAGCAACGATTTTCTCACTTTTTTTGCTTGCTTCCATATTGTTTTTCTTTTTTTGCTGTGTGGTTTAACATCATAAAATGTACCCAGTTAAGAGGCCAGAAATGATATATATCTGTCGCAAGAAAATGATGAAATTATTACGTTAAATCCCTAAAGGAGATGATCAATTGATGGGAGTTGTTAAAATGACGTTTTTTCAAGGTCATTTCCCTATTAAAAGTAAGAGCATGTTTCAGTGAAATGATGAAATTAATACTGTCAAGAGTTTAAAAGTGTTTATTTAACAAATAGGGTGCATTATTAAGCGTAGAAGTAAGTAATACAACAATAGGCAATGAAATACAAATTATTTATTCGAAACTAATTAACATAGAATTAGAAAATTAGGCTGGTATATTTTTATGAGTAGCATCTTTTCTCTTGGTTGCTTACACACTAAAATATCAATCCCTATGTTAATTCTATGGTGCCCTTTTTTAAAGATGTTGAGTTGATATTTAGGGGATCTCCAGGTGCCTTCTCCCTCCGCCCCTTCTGGAGAGCATTTTGCCAATGGAAATACTGACTAGTTCATTTCATCATTTCACTGAAATAGATTAGGGATTTGTTAAAATCTCTTACTTTTATCATGGAAATGACCTTGAAGAGACGTTATTTTACCACCTCCCGTCAATTGAGCCTATCCCTTGAATATTTCATGAAATTCCTAATTTCGTCATTTTCCCGCGACGTATCTATATTAAATGAATAATGTAATTTGTGTTCCTCCATCTGAGTTCAGTAACAGATTCTGATGGTTAAATTAATCATCAAGTTTAGTAACTGGAAAATAAAAATAATAAACTTTATCATATATTGGATAGTAAATCCTTCCACGGATTTAAAAATTTCTTTCAAACTTTAAGTTAAAAATCCCTTAAAAATATTCCTCCCAAAATATTCCAACAGTTACAAATAATGTCGATTCTATATAAAAAATTCAATACAAACACTAACGCAACTTAACATTCGGGCCCTTTAAAGAATAACCTAAGATATAGAGTTTCACTTAAACTACTATCCTCCTGAGCGATGCGAATAGTGTGCAATGAGGCGAATGGGGGCACTTTTTGGAGGGGAGGGGCTTGTTTAGAAAACCGCTTTCATGTTGCCTGCGCGTTTATCCGTATTCGATATCACCCTAATACTATTTTTTTCAGTTTCTGGCGATCGAAAATTCCTTATGCATAATGCATAAAGCGACGGCGAACGCTTCATGAGCTTTTTTTTCCTCTTCCTTTTCTTCTTATTCCGCACATATGGAGAAAAATACATAAATGCTGTTTCCTGGCGGAGATGGTACAGAGATGGAATTTTTCAGAATGAATGTCAAAGTTGGTTAGGAGCACATGTGTTGTTTGACATGAGTTCTCAAAGACACTTAATTTTTTTTTTCTTGATCTATGCAGCTGTTAGTGATGCCGGGAAGTTTGTAATATAAGAATTGAAGTTTAAGTGAATTGAGATCCTGTGAATGCATGAGGGAATTCGTAATGTTTCACATTGTACTAAAATTTGTATCAAGTGTAATAAATTATCACGGGACCTTTTTAACTATAAAGAACAACTTTCTGCTTTTTAAAAACGCTTTATAATCGTGAAATTAAGATTTGTTATAATTTATTGCCATGATATTAGACTTGCATGAGAAATGCATCTGCAAAGAAGTAATATTTTGGGATTTTATAAAAATCATAAGAATTATTATTTAAATTTTAATTTGAATGAGATTATTCAAATTAACTACAAAAAGAATTACCAATATTCAGTACGCAATATTACCTAAAATACTAAATTATCTTTCAATATATATTATGTTTTAGAAGAATTTCTCAATAATATTTCGTATTATTAATAATCCTGATTTAGCTATAATGTGCAGATCTGGAAGTTTTTTTTCAAACGATTAACTGAAAATTGACATTTATTTCTTTTCTAATTCTTCAACATGCATAGTGTTATGTAACAAAATTTAAGATTACTCAGTTTCTTGATGAGTTTAATTCTAATGCTTGCAAATATAAAACACTCACAAAGTCTTCGCATAGTGCAGTATGGAAATTAGGAGAACGATGTACCATCATAGGTATTCTACTTGTCATTTGATCACGTGGTACAAAAACATTTTATTTCACAAACCATTCTGGAGTAACGATATTTCTATTCCAATCACATCTCTTATATGAGCTCCATCCTCATTTAATGGACTTATGGGTCATGGAAGATTTTTTTTCCTAACAACTAACTACAGTTTTGTGATCTAAAAGACCGATTAAGTAAAGTTGAGATCAAACTAACTAAAGATGTACAGAAGGTCGTTCGCACTTTATGGAAATGATTCTGAATCAATAAATGCCATATTTTTGAGGAAATTTGCTTTTATCTGATAGCCATGAATCTTGACCATAACTCTAGCTCGAATGTTTCAGGAAAGTAAACATTATGTTAGTACTATCATGAGAATTTTGCTATAGTCTTCTTGAACATTTTCCCAAACTCCGTTCAGAGTTCTTGGACGTCATTTTCCTAAAGCTCGTTTTAATAAACCGAATTCATGAAAGTTCATTGTAGAAGCATCAGGTGATTTAACAGATATTTCATCAAATGGTCTACACTTTATGCCTGTTTCAGATTAGTTCTTTACTAAATATAAGCGGCAGTTAATTTTGAAATGTAACTTTCATATAAGATCATAAACCTTTTCACATAAAGCTGGAACATCTTCTTCCAAAATTGGTTCTAAAACATTTTTCTGATATTAGAAAGAATTAGGCCCAGTGACCGAGTGGTAGCGTATCGCGATTCCACACCACACGTCCGGGGTTCTATCCTCAGCCTAGGGAAGGTCGTCTCAGTCTTTCATTCCATCAGTGGGTCCATAAAAGAGTAGGCTTGGGAACTAAACACTGATGTTTCAGGTCAGACTAATCACCTGAGTGGGACATCTGCTCATGCACTTCAATGTCAGGTCATGAAAAACTGATATAAGCGCAGTAGGCCTTAGCTCTCATGGGCTGTTGCACCATTAAGTTTAGTTTAGTAGAGTGAATTAATTTTTAATTTACTTGAGACTGTTTTGATGGTTTATTTGCCTTTGTAACAAATTTCTGCAACTATCACGAATCCCTTTGGGAACTGTTCATTAAACTGACAAAGCCATTATGTACGATCGTTCCTGTCAATTGAGAATTGGAAAATTGATTTTTTTTGCAGTTCTTTAATTATATCCATGCATCATCGAGTGTTACCACAAATTTCCTTTTTTCAGCAACTGGGTGTTTTTACGTAATTTTCTACAAGTTGCTTTTCTTTCAGCAACATGATTTTAAAAAAAAGTGTGTGCGCTTCTGACCACACGATAGAAGTGATAACTGCAATTTTTGTAAAGTTATTTCAGGAATTAGTTCGGTGAATAAAAAACAAAGGGATATATTAGTGTCCTATAAAATTATTTATTAATATGCCTGTATTCATAAAGTAATATTTTTTTGCGAATTGTACAATCCTATTTGTGAATTTATTTTATTCTAAGAAGGAAACAATCGGTTTATGGTAGCTGAAATAGGTTATGAATACTCTTATACAAAATTTTATTTTAATATCTATAAAAAAACTCCGTCAAGCATTGTTCCATACTTCCTCGTGCTTTCATTTGGATCATTTGACATAATTAAATTAAATTTTTAATTTAAAAAAAACAACTAAAGGCTTTGAACTGTTTTTTTTGGAAAATCCCCTTTAAAATTTCCATTTAATATCATAGGTAATTTGTTCAGAAGACCCGATCCGGCTTTATGAATTTTGGTTGTATAATTTAGCAATATTCAATTTTTTTCATGAATTAATTTAAGCAAATGGATAGTAAGACAGATAGTTGATTGGAAAGAGCGGAATCTACGGCAAAACCTTTAAAAAGGGATTTAATCAGAAGATTTATATTACATTAGCATATACTAGCTCTTTTCTCATTGTATGGCAGTTTTGTACAAATATAGCCGGTACTGCTGCAAGGTAAGACTTCTTAACTATATTATATTTTCTTGTATTTAAATTATTTTCTTATTACCTGGATACATAATTTTGTTATTTTAAATTTTTAATTGTTTTAATTTTCTTTTTAAACTCAAAGTATATTTAAGTAATGTGATTAATAGAAGTATTTGTTCATTGCTATTCTGATTCGCTTGCAAAAATAGATTTTTAGTTTTAAATTCATTGCAATATCACTAATGATAATTATACTATTTACTTAGTTCTATAAAAATTGTCTTTTGTCTACATTTTGTTTAATTTTAGTGTAGGTTTTCTTTCTCTCTCTCTCTAAGCCTATTTTTTAAACAAAATATTACATGTTTCATTTTCATGCTTTGACTACGATCATTTTCGTAGAAAGAGGTGATGAAGAGGGGGGGGGCACTCCACTTAAATCGAATCTAGGAACTTTACTTTTACGGCGTATTGGTAGGGGGATAAAATACCTTTTTTCAGAGTGGTTGGGGGTGGAGGGGAAATGTCCCTACTTTTCTGTATAGCGGTGTGGACGGCCTTGTACGAGCAGGATTTCCGACTCGAATTGGAAAAAGCCGAAGAAACGTTACATACCCGAGCGTGACGTTCATTCAAGTTCACTTTCCGTCAAAACACCCCAATACAAGTTATCACTTCAAAAAGGAAACGGATTTTAAGATTAAACAGCAATGTTAACTTTGAATCCTTATTAATTATTTTAATTACAATGCCAGAAAACATCCCTAGTTTCGATGCCATGAATCTTTGAGACAGCGAACGTTTTTTTAGGATTAGAGACTTCACTACTAAGATAGTTGCCTGTATTTGAACAGTCTTAGGATGAGGATTCGTGGTCATTTCTTTTTAAATTTTTACTTTCAGCTAGATGTTTTTTTCCCTTTGAATTTAATATATTATAAATACCTCTTTTTGAAATTCAATAATTGAGATTCTTATACCGCTTTATAATTTGTTGGCACAAATATTTCTCTTTGAAAAGTGCAGTTACGTAACCTTCAGATAACTATCAATTTTAGGATCAATTTTCAAAATATATCTTTTATTTTACCTTCCAACCAAAAGAAAACATTAGCAGAGAGAGAAGAGATAGAGAGAGAGAGAGATTATTATTCTGAAGCTGCCAAAGTTTATCTCTAAATGCAAATGAGAAAATAAATTACAAAATCATTTCCATAATGTACCAAAGATTTTTTGTAAAGCAATATTAAGCGTAATAATTTTTTCAAAATCATTGTGATTATATAAATAAATATACATATATATATATATATTTCTTTCTAGAATAGTATATATAGTATAAATAGAATAATATATATGATAATAGTATAACTAGAATAATATGATACCTTGCTAGATAGATCTAGCAATATATACTATTCTACTGATTGTTTATAAGCATCACGTTTCGGAGATACACGAGGACTAACGTAATATGATCTCATAATATTGAATGACGTGAAAGACGCCTGAGCTATTTGCGCACTCTGTCAAGCTTCCACACCATGCAAAATGAAGTACTTTCACTTTCGAACAATTTTTCGTGTTTTTCTCCGTACACGTCGGTTTTTCATTCGCTATGAACAATACCCTAAAGGAATTTCTGAATTCGTTTTACTCCTTTATTATTACCCAATTCTTCGCCTCACCTAAAACTTTGTAAACCAAGTGGTTTTTTAACATTTTGTGAGCTTAAACGGCTAAAATGTAAGAAATTTTTATTGATTTTAAGTTATCCCAAATTCTTAAAAAGAAAGTACAAGGGAATTTTAAGATCTATTTGTCTAGGTTTAATTTATTTGGTAGTGATATTTCTTCTTGTGGTCAGGATGCTAAAACTGCGGAACATTTCTAGTTGTATTGTATCATAAATTTTTGAAAAAGAGAAAATTTTAAAAAAGGGGTTGAAACGTTTAGGTATTTCCTTGCCACTTGTTCTATCTTTGTTGGTGAATTGTATTGAAAGCCTTAATGTCTAAAGAAAGTTTATATACTGCATAGATTTTCAAAGTTTTATAGGTACCTCCCCCTTTTATTATTTTTTTGTGTATTTCTTCCCTTCTTGTTTATTTTATATTTGTATCTTCAATGTATTTTTAATTTTATTTTCAATCAATCAGTGCCGTTAACATTTAGATGTGTAAGCCTTATGCTATGCAATGTGAAGCATGGGGAATTTTGCAAATAAATTAAGTAAAAGAAAAATTACACTTGATTATTTTATTCAAGGATAGAATAAAAAGAAATAATTATGTTAAAACGGTGAAAGTTACATATCATGTGTGTTAATAGAATCTTGCATAAATTAATAATTGCAGTAAAAGCATAACATTAGTTCTAGAACGTTCTTAGTGAATTGTATAGACAGTAAATGCAAGCATGACGTTTTCTATTATAGGAGTTTTAAATTACCCATTTATACATTTCCTTCGAATGAATTCACAAAATTTGTAAAATGTTACTTATTTTTTTAATGCTAAAGGAAAAGTTTATTGAAAATTCTTATAAATGTAATATTTTTAAGTTTTAAATAAAAATGAGATTATACAGTAAAAATCAGGCCTTTAAAAAATCCTAAAAGTTGGTACCCGATTTTTTAATCATTCAGATTTCTTAACTTTTTTTTTAAATCTTAAAATTAATCTAATCTTAATCTTATTTTGTAATAGGATGATAATAAGATGTTATATTCTTTAATGCGATATTTATAATATAATACCCTTATTAATGAAACGCACACACACAATTGCAACATTACTAATATGATAATAATATTATTAAGGTAGTTTAAGGTATCCGACTACTAGCAACAGCGTTACTTTTTTTTTAAAAAAAAGAGATATATTGATTTTTTGTTTGTGGTTTTAAGATTTATTTAGTTTATTTTAAGAAAAATATGCTAAAATTAAGAAGAGAAAAATAAATTATTATTACTAAAAAAGGAAAAAGTGGGTGACAATATTCAAAAAATTACATAAATTTTTCTGTACAAAAAGTTTATTAAAAATTTTCAGTTTTTGAACTTTGATGGGTTGCCTTGCTATTCACTTTTGAAATGCCCTTCAAAATAAGAAGTATTTACATTTTTACAAAAACTAGACCACTTTATCTTCATTATTATATGAAGTTGTTTAAAAAAAAGTGATTATGTTCACATAAGGGAATGCAATTATTGTGATAAAACAGTGATTGATAAATCTGAAGGTTAAAATACTTCTATAACTATACAAAACAGACACATAGTTTTTCAGTCAATCATTTGACTGCTCATCAAACTGTTTGAGCAATTGCAATCCCTGTTTGACGATTTTCAAGAAAAAAAATTCGAATAAAACGCATTTTAAAGTATGACATCTTGCTTAAAGTAATGACATCTACCTTTACTAAAAGACTTGCCGTTTTTGTGCTAGTGAATGGAAACTAATTAACGTGGTATTTTATAAAGCTAATAAGATAGGATATAAAAAAATCATACAAAAATGTCAATTTTTGGTTAAATTCACGATTTTAGAGTAGTCGCGTTCATTAAATATTACAAAAATAATAGTATTAATGTAGTAATAGCAATAGTATCGACATTGATAGGTAAAAAGCAATATCAAAGTGATAACATCTTTTTTTTAAAAAAAAACTAAATATAACATGTAAAGATGCCATAACCTATTCTCGAAATTGCATGTGTTTCTGAAAAAACTCTCCAAAAATGGTTTAAAATATTTAAAGCAGTATACATCATAATACCGTTGAAATAATTTTTGCCAGGCATAAACTAAAATATCTGTCTTTCTAATTTGTTTTGGTATTTCAGTAAATGATATTTTTCGGTATCGATAGAGGGCACCATTACAGATTTAAGTTTACATCTTTTTCAGTCAGAGAAGATAAAATTTTGCATACCAAGCTATTTTGAAAAAATTATCAATTTATCTTTGTCGAACACTCGGAATTTCTGGACTATCTTTGATGTGTAACCATATACTATTTTTTAAACAGCTTAGAAAATGCCGAGTTCTCAATGTTTCGAACTAAACTGAGTAGGCGATACACTTTAGAATTACATTACGCACTAAAGTGGAAATCAAATTACTTTTTATAGTCAAAGGTTTCGGATGTTTATTCGAATTTTCGTAGATACAGAAGACTGGGCTCTTGAATTTCAATTACATTTTTCATCTATGGAGCTTCTCGCACGCAGTTTACTCTTTTTAAGCTGCAAATGAAATGAATTTGTCAGATCACACATCTATGCCGGTAGCTTAAGTGAAATATCACTTCCAAAGCAATTCTAATACTTTAAAATGCAGAAAAAATTTAAATACTCTCATGGAATTTAATTATGGTATCCAACTACGTTCGGAACCATGATTTTAAAAAAGTGCATAAATGAATAATTTTCGTGATATTTAGCGTCACTTAGATTAGGACATTTTGACAAAAAAATTGATTTAAATAGAATATTTTGGTAAAAAAATTAACTTAGAATAATCTTTTTTTCAAATGTTCTCCATTTGTGAAAAATTGTTCGATTATAATAATATTTTACCTGTATATAGCTCAGACCTCTCTATAGAGGCTCAACTAGAATTTTTGAAAAGTTCACATTTTCAGAGTTACCACCAATTGAAATAATTATTGGTGTTTTTTTCTTATAATATATTGCTCCCCTCTGTTGTCGTAAAATATGAATAAACCCACTTCTGAGTTATATATTTCAAAAATCCTTGTTGAGCCTCTGTAGAGAGGTCTGAGAAATATACAGGCAAAATATTATTATAATAGAACCTTTTTCACAAAAGGAGAACTTTTGGAAGAAGAGATTATTCTAAGTTAGTTTTTTGCCAAAATATTGTATTTAAAAAGATTTTGTGTCAAAATGTCCTTAAAACACTTTTATGCATATATTCTAATCTAAGTGACACTAAATATCATGTAAATTATCTATTTATGCGCTTTTGCAAAGTCACGGTTCCCAACGTAGTCGGATACCTTAAATATTCTTTTTAAATAATGTTATGTTTGTAAATCAAAAACTACTTAGAAGTTATGAATTACATTTACATTTGCATTACATTACAAGTTTTAAAGTAAATTATAACTTTATGATTTTTTGCAATGTGAAAATTATAGTATAGTAGTCTACCCCAATTAAATTTATATTTTGCATTAATTAAATTTGGTGGAAAATCATTACATATTATTTTTATTCTGATTCTTTTATTCAAACATCTGCATTAATTTTAACTATTTCTTCCTTATTGGGTTCTATTTTAATAGAAATACATAAATTAAAAAAATAATTTAGGTGAAATAAATATTACAATATTTTTATGATAATTTAATAACTGCTTGATTGAACAGATCTAATTTCTAAAAAAAATATCAATCAGTATAAATCTGAGCTCAAAATAATTTATTGTATAAGGGTTACACAAAATTTCGGTAAAACATTAGTTATTATTATTTAGCACTTTTTATCAGCTTTTATAATTATCTAGTTAATAAAACTTCATCAAAATCCGAAACAAAATAAGGGCGTATGAAGTTTGATTTCATTTTAAATTACAAAATAGGGATTCAAGCGGAGTGTTCGGAAACATATCTTTTTTTATAATACCAATATTATCCTTTTATATGAATATCAATTCTTTTTATAAGTAAAAGTACCATCAACGTTCATTTTTCTTAAAAAATGCAACAAATATTTCCATTTTTGAAGCTAAATAAGCAAATAAAATCAATAATAAAAACATTAACATCTTCGTAATAGTTATTATTTTCTCTAAGGAAATCACATGACTTCAGTTTCCTTATATTTTACTTTAAACCTGTTGATTCTCTCATGAACATCCTGTTCTCAAAAGGGTTCAAGAATAAAAGGGTAATAAATCATATATTTTTTTAAAATATTAGGCCATGATAGCATACAGCTGTTTCAACACTCTTCATATAATCCCAGCTTTAACAATGAATTTGATCTCATAATTATTGAAACATTGTGTTTAGTAAGAATTCAAATAAAAATTAATTGTATATGAGGGATAAAATGATTAGTAAATGATAAAATATATTTCTCAAATTTTAGAAGCTGGCCTCTCAATTGGTATTGATCCACAATTTCATGGTGCATTAGCTATGTTAAGTGTACCTTTCATTTGAGTAAAATTCTGCATCAGGAAGTATTCAACAAACTATTCATGAATGTGCACTGAAGAGTCAAACAAACTGGTACACCTGCTTAATATCGCGTAGGGCCCCAACGACAACGCAGGAGTGCCGCAACACGGAATGGTATGTATTCGATTAATGTCGAAGTAGTGCTGGAAGTAATTAACACCATGAATCCTGCAGGACTGTCCATAAATCAGTAGAAGTAAGAGTAGCTGGAGATCTCTTCTGAACAGAACGTTGCAAGTCATCTCAGATGTATTCAATAGTATTCATGTCTGTGTGTTTTGGTGGCCAGCAGAAGCGTCTAAATTCAGAAGAGTGCTCCTGTTGCCAATATGTAACAATTCTGGACATGTGAGGTGTCGCATTGTCCTATTGAAATTCCCCCAGTCCGTCGGAATGCACAATGAACATGAATAGGTGCAAGTTATCAGGCAGGATGGTAATGTACCTGTCACCTTTCAGAGTAGTATCTAGACGTATCAGAGGTCCCATATCACACAAAGTGCACACGCCCCATACCATCACAGAGCCTCCACCAGCTTGGACAGTCCTTTGTTGACATATAGGTCATGAGGTTGTCTCCATATACGTACACATCCATCAGCTCGGTTCAATTGGAAACGAGACTCGTCAGATCAGGCAACGTGTTTCTAGTCATCAACAGTCCACCGTCGGTGTTGACGGGCCTTTGTGAGGCGCAAAGCTTTGTGTCGTGCAGTCAACAAGGGTACACGAGTGGGCCTTCGGTTCCAAAAGCCCATATCGAAGATGTTTCGCTGAATGGTTCGCATGGTGGCACTTGTTGATGGTCCAGCATTAAAAGCTGCAACATTTTGTAGGATGGTTGCACGTTTGTCACGTTTAATGATTCTCGACAGTCGTAGTTGGTCCCGTTCTTGCATGTTCTTTTTTCCGTCCGAAGCGATGTCGTAGATCTGAAGTTTCACCGGATTCCCGATATTCATGGTACACTCGTGAAATGGTCGTACGTGAAAATCCAAATTTTCTCGCTACCTTGGAGATGCTGTGACATATCTCTTGCGCCTACTATAACACCAATTAAATCTTGAAAACCTGCCATTGTAGCAGCAGTAACCGATCTAATAACTGTGACAGGCACACTTTGCCTGATATAGGCTTTGCCGACCACAGGGCCGTAGTCTGATTGGTTCCATATCTTTTATTTGCATACGCATTTTTAGACTCTTCAGTGTATTTTTCCATCTCATATATAATGATTTAGTTATCACTAAAGCTTTTCGACAGTACATGTATATGTAAATATTACAACTTTTTTTTCTAAGCGATTTATTAAAAAGATCTTAGTTTTATTTAAGAAATTAATGAAATGTACAAGCATTTAACATATAGAATGTTTGAAAATCAATATTTTTAAATTTTATAATGGCGATAAACTAATCAAAGTTTTCAGCAAAAACATAAGAATTTTAAATCAAAAAAAAATTTCCCTCCCATCATTGAATCGAAAATATCGTGTAGACATTATCCGAAAACCATGATGTATTGCGTTAAAGATGTGAAGAATTTATATATTGCAATCAAGTTTTATATTACAATGCTGTGTGTGAGAGAGAGTGAGAGAGAAGTGAAATAGAAGGAAAGTACGTTTAACACAATAAATTTTAACCTACATTTAACAATAAACTTTACGTAGCATTCTTAAAATTATTCAATTCAAACATACAAATTTTTAAGAGATTCTTTATAAAAAAATTAAAGAAAATATATTGCAACAAAGTAGTGGATAACATTAAAATAATTATGCAATTTTCATTGATACATTTGGGGAATCAACACATTGTTACATAGATTAAAATCACCAAAATATCTATTCAGATTTCTTTACATTGCATCTTTTCTGCATAAAAAAGCTGTTGTGTTTAATGCTTGCCGTGCATATTGCTCAAAGAATAAAATAGGCTTCTAATAACATTTTCTACCCGCCATTTAAGCTCTCACAACAGGCTTTTTTTAAGAATTTGCTTTTTGTACAGCATATACATTTTTTATACGTGCCGTCGTCTCGGAGCTAATTTCTTCCATAGCCAGCAAGAAAATTGCACCTGACTGTGAAAGATGACATGCCGTAAAAATTTAATTCAGTTTGTGTGGCTGGTTATTTTGGGAAACTTAACTCAATTTGCTGAAATACAGCATTGGTAGTGAAATAGTTAAAAATAACGCAGCTAACTTTACCATAAGACGCAGTTGCAGCTTCTTTCTTTTTTATTTAATATTCTATCTTTTTACTTAATGCATATCTTTTTAGTATGACATGATAACTAAATTGAATTTGATGTTTTCAAAAGTATACATATTATTCATGCAGTAAGTTATCATTTTAACATTGTAGCAAAATAGATTTAAAGGAATCTAAGTGGATTCATAATATAGTTAACATTTTATTCAATTCGTCCGGATTATTTTAAAACAAGATTATTTCCCTTAAGGGAAATGAAACGAAATGTAAGAAATCATTATGATATCCGAGAAAAGGTAAAAAACCATAACACAGTAGGTATCATTTCACATCTAAAAAATGAGTTAAATATGTTTATGAAGTGTTGCTGTTTAACACCAGTATTATTTAACTGGTGTTTTTCGCATCTACTTTATATATAAAGGTCTTTCACATGAGAATTAATAAATTTAATCCTGATCGTACATTCGATCACATTCATTGTTTGTATGTAAAATATGGGGAAAGCAAAGAAGTTCAAGTGAACTGTGTAGTGGTTTTGAACCAAGAGAAATTACGATATGTTTGTATAGAAAAGCTCATAGAGTTGATTCTTGTGGTTTTTTTCCCGAACATTTTAGTTTGAGATTTAGACATGGAAGCCACATACTGCAAATGTAGTAAGTTAAACTTGTTTATTTCAGTGTTGCTGATTCGTTAAAATTTTCCTTGAATAATCAAGGGATTTTTTTTTAATTTTAATGTCAAATGACTTGCTACAGCACTGCTAAGGTGTAGCGCTGTTGAGGCCGCTGTTAAGGCCAGTTTACTCTTGTGAAAGGCTGCGTTAGGACGACATTAGGAAGCTCGTAAGGGTGAGCCTTGATAAGTCTCTGTAGGTCTAAGAGGGTCCATGTGAATCTGTAAGTCGATCGGAGAGATAAAACATTAGAGTGTGCTGGGGCATCATAGAGTGTTGGAGCGTGTAGAAGTGTCTCTTTAGTGTCTGTGAAGTTTTGTGGCGGATCTATTCGTGATCCTTCCACTAATCCCCTTGGGAAAACTTTGGGTTATCAATTCGCATTATTCTCAATCAACCCTTTGGAAGAAGAAAATCGTGATATTCGAATTAAGTTAATACACATAGTCGAAGTTTTCTGTCTAGAATAGGGAGTAGGAGAAGAGATAAACCAGAAATCGGGTGAGATTGTTACCGATAGGTATCATTATTGTGAATAAATATTTATTAGGAGAAATATTTAAAGAGACGATTCATCACTGAGATTAAATTAATTTCAGATTAAATCGGATAATATATAAGATCCTATATAAAGTAAGGATAGAATGTGAAAGTCTCCAAATCTTAAGTGTATTTCGTCGTTGTTCCACTTTTGCAGTTAGCACCGAGACATTCTCTTACTGTTATTAATTGAATTTGTGCCGTTATATCGTGTGATCAATAAATAGATTGATTGGATCATGGCGAGTGTATCTTCCGTACCTGCTATATATCTAGGTGCCCAGGAAAGAGGTTGAAACCTCTCACAGTTTTCTAAATTGTTTTCTGAATTGAGGGAATATGTGTTTCCTCTTTTGGTGTCTATTTAAAGGTGAAATACAACACGCCCTTCCAAGCAATGCAAAACCACTTCTGTTTAAACGTAACAGGGAATACTATTCGGCTATTAGCGCTAGTCACCCCTCACGCGGTGGACTGCCCCAGTGGAATTGGTGTGAAAACTTCCCCGGTCTCCTCTCTGTCGGCTGGATAAAGCGAGATCAAAGGTTAACTTGCCTTAGAAGATTTGCAAGGTCATTTTGGTTGGATACCCATCTTTTAGATTATAGGTTTCATTATTAGCATTACTGAACAAAGTGACTAAATAGGAGCCGTAAAAAGATCTGAGAAAATGTTAATATTGTGTCAATACATTATGATGAACTAAAAATGTATCGAAAAACTCATTAAAATATATATATATATTTATGAAAATAAATTAAATGAAATTGACAATTTTAAAGGGGTTCACTCGTACTTAATAAGTTCTATTTCACTGAAGAAAAAAAAAATAAAAATAAATGCGCGCGCGTGTGTGATTGGTTGATTGAATATTAACGTCGCAGTGTTCAGCTACACGAGGGCTTTTGGCGACGGACCACGTAATTTTGAACCATGGTCAACTGACGTGGACGACACCTGAGCTGGCATCCCCCTCTCCTAACTACCACACCACACCAACGGGAGGACGTTTCAGCTCTCGACAGATTTAACGTGCATCGCTGCCCTACACGGCGGGTCTTTAGTGGTACTGGGTTCCGAACCCATGACAAAGCAAGCCACGGTCCGATACCTATACCACTCGGCTACCGCGACCACGCGCGCGTGTGTGATTTCAGTATTATATATTGCATCCATTAATAGTTTCATCAATAATTAATAAATAATAATTTTAATAATTTCATTTCCTTTCTCAAAACAGACAGTAAGACGTCAATTTCTCCCGCAAATTTTACAACACCTGTTCTCCAATCTCTATTGAAATATACATGACTATTCACTTGAAAATAGTAACTTCGTTATATACTTTTTTAAACTAGAGAAAGTGATATTAAAAGTAAATGAATGATATAAAAGGGAACCAGAAAAAAATAAATAAATAATTTTTTTTTTATTTTTCCCCTTCTAAAGGTCTGGCTTTAAATATTATACAGATTCACACACATCCTTCATTTCTTACACAATCCGCATAAATAAATGTTTTATTCTGAAACACAATTTGGAATCATCTGAGGGAAAATGAACGGAAAACTCGATAAAACAAATCACTTGTTTCTCTCATTACTCCAAGAATTCTTACGATATAAACATTTTTCCTAAATAATCCTATTTATTTTTATTTTCTATTCAGCATTATTACGAAGATAAAAAAAATCTCAGCCACTTCCCGAATTCGATCACATATTTCTTAGTCCCCGAAGGTATGACGTAACTGAAACAAAATATTACCAGACAATTCCCAATCATGTTGAAGCTCAGATCGCTTACGGAAGAACGGGTCCATTACACCCACCGCCCCCTCGCGTTTGTTTCATATGTCCCGCTGTAATATCGTCCGGCACGGGGTCTCCCTTTTATCACCTGAAGGAATAACGCTCAAAAACTACCTGAGACCGAAATGAGGGCGCATAACGATCAGCCGGGGTTCTATCAGCGCTGTTGGCGCCAGCGATTTTCGCCTCAGCAATCAATTTCGGCCATCTGGTGTCCAACATAACGCCTATTTGCCAGAGAGATATTTTTAGTGCTTTTTACTGGCGGCTAGCTGCCACCTATAACCGAAATATCACTTCGGGTGTGATTTCTTACCAACCGCTTTCTTCATATTCCTTTCCCCTCCCCCCACCGGGTTCAAGGTGTTTCGTGGACTAATCAGATATTTTGGTCATTTTCCGGTGTTTGGTCATATGTTTGGACATTTCTTAGCTCACTCATATTGAAAAAATAGTACGAGAAATTTGTTTTATAGTAAATTAATAGTTAATGAAAGCTTTATATAAATGAAAATTTGTATACTAGTAACACACACACACAATGTGAGCAGTGTCCATTTAGATATTTACACAAGATTCAAATTCGGAATCATTTTTTTCTTTCAAAATGGAACAATCTAATGATTTTAATACTTTAGTATCTTTAACTTCTTCCTTCTGGCTCCCGTCAAAATCACGGGATAAAATTTCCTCCTCTACTTCTCGTGCCAATGATATTTCCGGGGTGAAAAGCTAAAAAGTAACGCGCTAAAAAAATATTAAAACTATCTACTTCTAATGCTCGGAGTCATGTTTATTTCTCACCAGATTATCAGCCACGTGTTTAGAGATAGTTATTTTATTTTATACTAGTTTTAGAGCACAAGCAAACACATATGTTAACGATATGTTTTCTTAAACTTAATTCAGTTACTTAATTCCGCTCTTCGTAAATACACATGGGTTGCGTTCTGTTATAATATATAGATATATATTTTTTTAATATTGTATACATTTATGGAACTAGTCAGGAAGTGAATCGGATTCTTCTTTGTGTACAAATGCATTTGAGAGGGATTCTGAAGCAACTGATTATTTTGAAAGTTCGGTCAGTGAATCTGAAGGATCTGCTCTGTTACTGGTGATGTTCGCCTTACATCTCATGCTTTGAAATTTATCTCACAAGAAAAAATTACTAATGTGTATTTACATTATGCATAAGTGTAATAAAATTCTTCTTTCAATAGTCAAAACAATTGTTTTTTAAATTTTTTTTGCTTTGCAGGAAAACCAAAATTCAGTTATAATAACCCTATTGTATATACACTTAGTTTTATATAATTTTCTTGAATAAAAAGAAATAGGTGCTATTATGACAATCTTAAACAGAATTTTGCTATAATTAAGGGGTTAATAATATAAATCAATAGCTATCAAATAATGGTATAGCCAACCCATGGACTATATCAAACACTTGATATTTGGTACGTTTTACTGAGGGGGATGACATGAGTTCATTCATTATAAAAATATGTTTATATGAATTTTAATGATGTTGTCCTCTGAGAATGTAAAATCTTTTTAGTCTCGATCTTAAAGGAAACAATATACATGAGATCATGACCATGTTGTATAACAGACCATGTTGTTTATTTATTCAAATGTATTTCATTACATGCTTATTTAGGAATAGTTTGTTTGTTTTGGTTATATCATGAAATGAATGACTAGAAAAATAAAAATTAACGTTTAGGGGATATTTAGCAGTAGATACTAAAATTCTTCCCCTTTCTGCGCGTGTTAAGTGTTTCTCATCATTGAAGAAACTCTCTCAAATGGAGCAGATGTCCCATGCAAACTCATAGAATAACTCGAAACTTTTAGAAATATTGCAGCCTAAAAATATCGGTTTTTTAAAACAACTTAAAAATTCCTTTCCACTTCTCTTTAATAGTATTTGACAATATTTCTGAGCTTGATCCCCAGTTATTCAGAGCCACAGAACTTCAACTAACAAACTTCAACCTCCCCTTTAGCTTTGAATTTTCTACGACAATGTGCATGCATGAAATAGGTCATCAATGTTCATGAATTTCTTTAATTATTTCATTAACAACTTGTGTAATCCTTTGTTGTGTGTTGCCCATATTACGTGTTGCTAAATAACTAAATCAGAGGGTCGTGTCGACACCTACAACTACGTCCTTCGTCAAAATCAATACCAGCACATGTTCCAAGGTAATTTGTGAGATGCAGGGACGTAAGAGAATGCTTAAAAGCTCGATTCTTAACATATTGGAAAAAACTATTAAAAAAATCATCGTCAGTCAAAACATTCTAGAAACCCCGATCATTTTTGCAACCCATAGGATTATACCAAACAGCAATACGAAACTAGGACTGTCCGTACTAATCCCAGACATATGGTAGGCAGACAATATTGTCCAGACAATGTAATTCATTATACATTGATGTAATCCAAGACGATGATGTTATCAGTTACTGTAGAGTTAATTGATATAACCTAATACATTTATACTATCTATTATTAAGTAGTTACTGATATAAAAAAGCGCACTGATATTTATATGTAATCAAATCATACACAGATATAAACTAAAAATATATTGATATGACTAAGCGTATTGAGCAAATGTACATTAAATTATGAGAATAATTACATAAAAGAAAGAAAAACTAAAATCTTATAAATATTTTTTTTATATGTTACACTAAACATTCTTCCCAAATCAACTAGGAAATTACGCGGAATACATATCATTTAATTGACATTAGTATAATTTTCAGAGTCCAAATTTAATTACTGTTCTCAAAGACACAATTGGTTAATCATTGGTTTTGTATTTATTTTTACCTTGACGACAAAGTAGTATCATAGTTGTGCGCATTGGTACGTTCAATTAATGATTCCTTTGACCTTTCATTCTATGATAGACCAAGTCTGCATCATGACGTATTTTCTGATTTCAATGAAATGCTAATTTTGCTACCACACCGGAATGCAGGTTAGATTTCCCAGAAATTTTGGCCATTGTCCATATACCAATCTCTTTGGAAATCCCCAAGGGATAATGATCGGTCTAGAAAGTTAATTGTAATGGGGATAAACGTTAAAATAATTAACGCTTAAAGCAATAAGCTCGTTTCTGTACAGAATCCGATACAAAGCCTATGTTGCTTAGGAAATTCGCTTGTACAATGTTGAATAATTTTGTACAAGTTAAAATAAATAAAATATTCCAGACCATGAATTGAAACATAGAATCAAATTAGTTTGTATGTTTAGACACATATGTACATATATAGTGTTGCTTTTGATATCTAAATTTCATAATACTTAATTATTTATTCCTTACAAATTAAATCGTAAAATGTACCTGCAGATTAAGTTCAACATAAAGACAGCGCATTTATATTTACTTCTTAATGAAATATTAGATTGTTTTGCTGTATAAAAAAACAGAAACAATAATTATTTAAGTTATTAATGTTTTAGTCTTAATTTATTTAATGATTTCAATGCAAATACATAACATGGATTTTAAACCTAATATTATTAATTTCTCAAGCTTACAAAGTGTAATTTATGTATCATCTAAATGAAAAATAATTTTATGTATTGCTAATTGTAAATTTGAGAAGGAGGGGGGGGGGAGGATTTTTCAGAACTCTTAAAAAATGTCTAAATTTTAATATATAAACATACCAAATTATTTCAAAATGTTTTAAATAAATTTTTAGTTTGAAATTAATAAAACAGTATTATATAAGACAGTAATAAAAACCAATATAAACTGATCATAATGGAGTGATCTTATATAGTAAATTCAATACGCAAAGGTATATAAAAATACTAACCGTTACCCATTTCCATCCCTGGGTTTTCCTGATGTTGCATGAATATATACTAATTTTTAGTTATTCAGATATCTAATAAATATCATTTTGTTTTCGATCATATATATATATGTATATATATATATATATATATATATATATATATATATATATATATGTAATCAATATAAAAAATTCAATATATACATATATATAAATATACATATATATACATATACACAAATATATAAACGAAAATATAAAAATAAACAGATAGTTATAAACCTAAGATAACTATAATTAGGAAGAACGGCACAGTAGTATAATGACAAACTCCTGGCCTTAGGAACCAGGATTGCAGGTTTAAACATGTTTTGGGGTCACCTTGTGAAATTGACCATTGGACCTTCACCTGTAATTTGTCATACTATGCACCAAGAGGAAAAAAAAAAGTCGAATTATATATGAGGAATTTAAATATTAAAAAATCATTAAACTAAATAACATATGAACAAACGAAACATATAACCTACTTTTTTATGCCAACACCGAGCAACTACCATATCGCTCCGACCAGTGTATTCGATGTATACGGTATATATATATATATATATATATATATATATATATATATATACATTCTTGCCGAGTTTCGTTTATATATATATATATATATATATATATATATATATATATATATATATATATATATATATATATATATATATATATATATATATATATATATATATATATATATATATATCCAATATATTCAATATCTAAATATATATATATATATATATATATATATATATATATATATACACAAATATAAACATTATATATAGGAAAACATCTCGCCTCATGATTTAAAAGAGCAGGACTTGAATTCTGAAATAGAAACATATTTTCTACGCCTTCGTAACCTCTTTAGGAATCAATATCCGCAAAATTCAGCTTATATTACTTCTACTCATTAAAAGAAACAAGACTGCCAAATTTCAAGTAAATAGGTCAAACTGTTTAAGAAACGGAAGTTCTTTTTTTTTTACTATTCTGGCCTCGTAATGCCCCTTCTTGTTCTTCGATGTAGATTTCTCCGAATTAGTTCTTAGTGGATCGCTATTCAACCAAAGAAATATGTCAGCCAAATTTTATTCTATAGGTTTTATAGTTAAAAATGGGATTTTTTCAATTTCACCCCATAACCCCTTTTAGCAGTCGATTTTCTTTTTCGATCTCTGCTCAACAACAAAAAAAACATGTCTACCAAATTTCAAGTTGTAGGTCTAATAGTTTCGGGGAACTTGCATTGAGTGAGAGTTTCCATCTGAGTCACTTTTCTCATGTGTGTGCACGCATTAAATTATCCATGAACATTAAAACTATAATTGGTGTGACATTTTTCTAGAGATTAGTAATATCAATTATTAGACTTGATCATTTATACGATTACTGGGAAAATAATCTAAAATTAACGTTTTCTACAAATATATTATATAAGTAACACTTTTTGGTGGTATTTCGCAGTTCGATTACAGCTTCTTTAAGTACCTGTGAAGGGATAATGATACACTTTATCAAAATGTATTAATCCGGAAAACCAAATTAAAAAAAACATAAAGAATACTATAAAACTCTTTCAAGGATTTTAAATAACTGAATCTTATGAATGATGGCTTTTGGCGTTGTCTCTTAATGTCCGATTACAACTTATTCAAGTGCGCATAAAAGAGAATGATACTCTTTTTAACACGTCAACATTTCTCAAGTTCATTCTTCGCTTTTTTTTAATCCAGGTGTTAAAACGAAGAAGTGAAGTAATTTCGCTTCTCCAGCAGTGCACACAGCATGTGTTAAATTACAGAAACCTCTGAAAGGAGCTCGTGACAAAGCCGGAGTGCAATAACTTCTGCCAGAAATCAATTTCCCTCATAAAAATTTCTCCGCTTAAAAGATAAGTTGAAACACCATTTGGCAGCCCTAACCATCTCATCCAAAGTATTCCAAACCCAAAATAAAAGAGAGAGAGAGAGAGAGAGAAAGAGAAAAAAGCATCGCTATTATAAGGCTGTATAGAAAACTAAAACTATTTTCCGTCGGCTAATGGTTTACCGATACGTTAAGGAGTTAGGCACTGAATTACTCCGCCATCTTTGCTTTGTTCTCACCAAACGGCTTTTCTGCCAATTGTAAAGTGATGACTCTATTACACACTGTTAGATCTCGGCTCCAGAAAAATAGGTTTTTGGCATCATCTTTGGCGACGAGGAAGAGCAGTTTTAATGAGAGAAAAACTTTTTGACTGTTAATGGATCTGCCAAATGAGGCCACTTGCTGATAATGCCCAGCAATTTAAGAAGACATGAAAGAGTTTGGGGGCAGGCAGTACCGTCTCTCATAAATGACACTAAATTAAATGGTTCTTAGTGTTTTGGTCATTATTTTGAAAGATAGAAGTTGAAGTTTCTTGAAATCATTACAGAAATTGGATAATGGGCTTATATTTTACTGGAAGATTGTCAAATGTGTTCGAAATCGAAATGTGACCATCAGGTTTCACTTGTTATTGTACAGACTTTATATAGCAGTTAAGAAAATCAAGACTGTAGAAAATTATAGGAAAGATATGACTGTTAATTGTAAGCGATTAAGAAACTTTAACACACTAATATATATTATTCAGATGACATGAATGGATATGCTTAAAGCTAAGTAAAAAAAAGTGATAATCTGGTTTAGTTAAATTAGTAGTTAATTTTAAAGTTCGTCCTTTAAATCGCTGTGTAAAACTTTGTTCAATTCTGTTGACGCTGATCTTACACGCATAAAGAAGCGGTTTCGAGTTTGGCCTAAGGCGGTGGATTTTCACGATGAAGAAAATAAGAAGTGCCCATGTCGCATGATAATGCGGCATGTGTAAGATCCCTAGAGTGTCTGTTTGGCTTAGGTGCTCTAGGAAAAATTATATACTTGTGCATGTTCTGATCACCATGGCTCAGATGTCTCCCTCTGGGAAAGGAAAAGGGGCATCAAAATTACCTGCGACAGTTGGTATTCGCCCATATGGTGCCGCACTCAAAAGAAATATAGGTCCCAGGGAATGTACTAGGTCTACAATGGAAAAAAAAACAATCAGCATTAGAAACAAAAAAAAATGTCTAAACGATACAAATGTATTTTTAAAATATTTCTATACAATTCAATAGCAATTTGAAAGTAAACGTACCCCTTTTTACTCACAGTTTTTAACAGAAACCGTATGTTTCTGTTTATAACTGATAACTCTTGGAACTTTTTTTTTAAAAAATAATTATGTAAAAGGATTGGTTAATACACTGAGATCCGCTAATCTGGATAAGAAAGAAAGTTTTGGAAAAGCGACTTTTTTTCTTTTAAACATTTTTCGTTAACCAAGCGCAAGTGAATTTAATCTTTCTTCCATTTTGAGTGCTTTGGATAGCACTTTATCTTAAAAGAAAAAAGAAGTCACATAAATCATTTGAAGTCTCCAGTTTGAATTCTAGTTTTTCGATTGTAAGCAAATTCACATTCACTCATTGCGATATCTGATTGAATAAAATCATCATGCATAGAGTTTTTCTTTCAGAGCATGAGACATAGGTCGACGATCACGTTCTACATACCATTTCTTTCTTTCACCTTATTTGTCAAAGGGATTTTATTTTCAATTCGGCTTATGTATGAATTTTGAGTTTTGAGTCAAATAAAAAAAATGTCTTAAACATATACCGAGTTATATTCGAAAATATATGTGATATTTCAAATAAAGAAAAATATAATTATTTTTTCTATTTAATGGATATTGTTTTTATCTTACAAGGAGAAACATTAAATATTAAAGTAATTTTCCATGACTGATAATTGTTACTTGATTAAAATGACTGTTTTGAACTTTTAATAACGTTTAAGGAAAATGCTAATAATTACTTACTAAAGAGCAGAACGTTTATATCACTCATACTAAGGTATAAATTATACTTATCGTTTAAAAAGGTACAATTGTTCCGTAAACTTTACTTTATATGTTTTTTTCTTTAAATCATAAAATAATTTTGCAACACAACAAAAAATGTATCTTATAAAAGTATATATATGTTATTTACACATATGTATGTAAACATTTAATAAAATATATTTTTATCACAGTTCATATAATTTTGTTAAAGTGATGCTATAAAAACTTATTTACATTTTACAAATGTGTATGATATCCCAAATAAGAATTTTTCTATACGAGTAATTTTATGTAGATTTTTTTTTTCATTTAGAATCTGGACCAAAGAAAACTTTCGATTTTCATTTGAAACTGAATGAAAAAGAAAATCGTAGTCTTAATGTAATCTATAAATTTTAGAGACAAATTCTTTCTAAATGGCAATATTATATATATATATTATATATATATATATATATATATATATATATATATATATATATATATATATAATATTTCATAAAAGCCCTATAAAATTCCGTAGTATCACTAATGAATACAATACATATATCACGAAGTCTGGGGAAGATCTTACAATCTTTTCTTCAAAATCTAATTGATAATTTACAAAATACGGCAATAATTAAAAATAGCTTAGAGATTGCTAGAGTTACTAAGGATATGTTATTTTTTTCTATGCATGGTTTTGATTTCGAGGACCTTTTAATTCTATAGATATTGACGATATGATTAAGGTTCTACAGTTAATTTATGATAAATATGAATTATATACTTCAATGAAAAAAGAAAAATTTGATATTCTTGTTAACCTCGATTAAAAGAAAATTTCATTACATTTGATCAGAATATTTATAAACAGATCAAAGGATTACCTCAGGGTGGTCCAGCTAGTAATTGTTTAGCGAACCTATATTTACATTTTTTTGAAATAGATCATGTTGTAAATGATTCTTACTTAATTTATCGTTATATAGATGATATAATAATTTTTGGTAAAAATAGTGAATACAAACCAAATATTACGTTCTACCCTGATTATCTCAAGCTCCTTAAAACTAACGTCAACTCTAATATGGTGGAATTCTTGGATTTAGACTTGCATCTTATTAACAATAATGTAGTCAGTAACATTTTTGACAAAAGAGATTCGTTTAAGATCCATATAATTAAAATTCCCGAATGGAATAATAATTAACATATATCAATTTACAGAAATATCATTTTGAATTTTTTATTTAGAAATGATAACTTAACTACCCACAAAATAGATAAATACAATAATATAAAAAAAAATTTCAATGTTGTGTTTAGATCATGAATACCCTTTTAATTTCTTAAGAACTTATATTCATCACAAATACATTAACCGTCTTGCTACTTGAATTCCAAAACGACCACACAACAATAGGATTTCAAAGTCAGCATGTTAGTGGTCTTGCTGAGAAGATTATATCATAACACTCATATCACAGTTTACATTTTTTCCACACACATCTTGAACATCTTACACATTGTTGACAACCAACCAAATTAAAGCCTAGCAAATTTACATTTTTGACAATCAACCAATTCAAATTTTACCATATTTGATTGTCGTCATTTTATACCTGTCTTTGCTGGCTGGTTTAAAAGTCAGCTCAAAAGATGTGTTTATGTATTTCGAATTTTTTAACTTGGTGAATAATTTATTTTCATTAATGGCAAGACGCTTGATTCTCTTCGTAAAAGCTTTGTGAGTAAAAGAAATTTTGTTAAATTATTTTTTGAAAGATACTTTTCTTATGTAATTGTTTTAGCATTTTTCTACTTTTCTTACGTAATTATTTTGTGATTTTTCTGCATTAAGAATTTGGGAGAGTTTGTTACATATATAGTGATTGGTTTTATCATGCTCTCTGAAATATCCAAACTCTGAAGTTTTGTTTATTTTATTTTATTTGGTTTTCCTACCGAGTTGCAAAGGGGGAAGGTTGGCGCCTTCAAACTAGTTTAACCCCACTTATTCGGTCCTAAGTCCGAAATTGCTTTCTGACTCGCTAGGTTCTTTTTTGTAGTTTTTTTTTATTTCTCTATAATTTTGTTCTTCATGTTCAGCTTTTATATTTTTATTACGCTATTTCTTATGTTCTTTATCTATTATTTCTTGTTTTTGATATATAATACATATTCCTTTTTTATATATAGAGAGATATATAAATTCATATTTGAACTGCTATTTAGTGCTAAATTTATCATCACAAGCAATAGTCTGTATCTTAAAATATAGTTTTTCTTAAGGTATCCGACTACTTGCGACAGCTTTTTTTTTTTTAAAAAAAAATAGAGATAAGGAGATTTTTTTGTGATTTTTAGGTTTATTAGTATATTTAAAGGAAAAATTCCTAAAACTGAAAACAGAAAAAATAATTTATTAGTGCTAAAATGGGAAAAAACGGGTGAAAATTTGCAAAAAATTACATAAAAGAGGCCCGTTTTGTACAAAGAGTTAATGAATAAATTCTCAATTTTTCAATAATTTTTACTTTGCTATTCATGTGTGAAATGACCTTCAGTATAAGAGATATTTTAATTTTCACAAAAACTAGAGCACTTTATCTCTTAGTGATTACACGAAACTGCTTTAAAAACAGTGATTATATTTACATAAAGGACTGTAAATTTTGTAATAAAACAGTGATTGATAAATATGAAGGTTAAAAGACTTCTATTCTTATACAAAACATACACTCAAAATTTCAGAAAATTATTTTTAAAACTTTTTCAGCAATCGCTGTCCCCGCTTATGCTTTTCGAAAAAAGCGCATTTCGAGTAAAATTCATTTTAAAGTTTGACATCTTATGTAGAGTAAAGGCACTTGTAGTTTTTGTTCTAGTGAACGGAAAATAAAAAAAACTTGGTATATTTATTCATCTAATAAGATGGTCTATAAAATAAAAGCCTTTAAAATATGTCAATTTTTGAAAAAAAATCATGATTTTAGGGTAGTCGCATACCTTAAATTATAAACTCGTATATAAACATATTAATTTGAAAATCAAGTATTGTAATATAATTTTCCGAGAATTTTCTCTGCCAATTTTTTACACAAAATATTTTGTATCCTTTAAATGTATTATTCATTGGTTATTTATGTGTAAAAAACATTTACTTTTCTGGAGTTTATTCAGCATAAATAATATAATCTGCTTGAAAACGTCTTACGATATCATCACATCTCCGAAATAGATCCGAGATCAATATAATTTTCGGTAATAGTCCTTACCTTTAAATCCGTAATAAATGCCCTGCCACGGGAAGCAATGACCACAAATAACGCAGAACAAATAGCCTCCATTCCTTACCGAAAGCCACCGTCACCCCCAAAACAGAAAAATAAACCAACACAAATATACTTCATTCGTATTGAAGCTTTTTCAAATCCCGCAGTCCTTGTTGCCACCGCTGATCTATGATTTCCAACAATTCTCTTTTGGACGGAAAACGGTTTGGTTGTTTACTTGGGTCTCTCTTATCCCCTCTACCTTAAAGACGGACGGGTCCTCATTCAGTCTGGTTTATTTCTAAAATATATTAGCTCGAGAGTCTCGTTGGTTAGGACTCTATTTTTCGGCGTCATATCGCCCAGTAGCCATTTTTTATCCGGGGCTCATAAGCGCTCCCACCGGTCAGGCAAATGTTGGCAAACTCCTCAAAATTTATGTACACCCCATTTTTTCTTTGATGGCCGGATTTCGAAAAAGGGTGGGGAAGGGCCTAACTTTATTCGAATTCGTTTCTTCTTGCTGCTGCCATTCCACCCTTTATATTTTCGGAAAATGTTGTCTTCCGAAACCTATTTCGGAGTTTAAAGTGTATTGTTTGTTTTCTTTTGGGGGAGAGTCTTTTTATCCGGCGCAGTTGTTGAAATTGAGTTTATTCGAGAATTTAATGTTCCGAAATTATTCCTGATAGAATGATATATTAGTTCGGGGTTGATTTTAGCGTGTATATCGAGATACTGCATTGAAGTTTTTGCGATTACAATAAAATTGCATTCCGGATCTTTGTACAAAATGCTCATTTAATACAAGTTATTAAATGAAATATCATTTTATCCGCAGTTATTTGACTTATATATACAGAATAAATGAAATATATGTTATAAAAATGCAATGATATTTTGATGAAATCTGCATCTACAAATTAATCATTATTAAATATTTTTATTTGTAATATATAAACACAATTTACAGTTATTACTTGTTCCCGCAAATTGATTGTCATCACATTCATACCTATATTAAGGCTGCTTTCGGCTAATGTTAAAGAGTAGGACCCGAATTTGGAACCTTCTTTCAGATATAAAAGAAACGAAAAATTTATATAATATTCTGGCTTCACTATCCTTTAAAGAGCAGTGTTTTATTTTATCATACTTTCCATTTTTAACCGAGAGGATTGATTTTTCTGGTATAAAATATGTTTCGTGTTTTTTCTCCTATATCGTAATGTTAAATGGGCTACGCCTTCACGTATTAAAATGAAAAAGAAAATATTCATGAAATATTTTGAAATTTTTAAAAACACTATATTTTGTTAATAGAGATATTGTAGATTTCCATGGGAAGTGAGGCATTTTTCTGTCTGAAAATGCGCTTGGTGTTTAGCTCAAGCTCTCGTACTTTTTCCGAAGACAGCCTTAATATTTCGAAAATTATCTCTCCTATTATTTTGAATAAAGTTATAAGAATGAGATGATTTTCCTTTATATATGCAATGATATATATTTTACATGTATTTCATACTAAAGAAAATTGTTGTTGTTGTTGTTCTCGTGCCCATGAATAAATGCAGTAGATATCAATAAATTCCGTCGAATGTCTTGATCACTGCCTCTGCTATCCTGGGAGCATCCGGGCTGTACAGGAGTTCCCGCAAAGAGTCCCTCAGAGAGACCATTCCCATTTTTAGTAACTTTGTTGCGACGTTTCGGCATTCCAAGATGTGATTGGGCGTGAGTTAAAGATCTGGGCAGTGTTTGCATTGAACATATGATCTTGTCTTGTCTGGGTGAATCTTCATGCCCTTAAGGTGTTCAGTTCTCAATCTGGCAATTGTGGATGTTATAATTCGGGGACCATCAAATTCCGTAACTAGGGTTTTTTTAAAAGTGTGATTCATAATTCTATGTTTTGCTACTGCGTTAGCATCATCAAGTGTGATGGTGGTGCACTTATGTTCGATGTCTCTAGCTTCTTTGGCGAGGCTATATATATATATATATATATATATATATATATATATATATATATATATCTGCACATTCATTACCCTCAATGTTGACATGTGCGGGTATCTATTGCAGGATACATGATTTTTTTTGTTGTGTAGCTGTTCTAGAAGGGTAAAAATATCACAGGAGATGTTGGACTCTTCGTTTCTTATGGCTTCTATAGCTGATTTAGAATTTGAGAAGATTAATAATCCTTCTGTATAATCAATAACATGTGGGTCTTGGTATAATATAAGGGCCTCTCTAATTGCCATGAGTTCACTTGTGAAGTTTGAGGCGATTATGCCTGTGTTAATTTTGAGTTTGTAGTTATTACCATCTGGGAGGAGTAGGATGATTCCGGCACCTCCATTGCTGAGGGATCTTTCTGAGGAACCATCGGTGTAGGCGATTGCAAAGTTATCTTACCCTCGGGGGAGCCTGTAACCCCTAGAGGGCGCGTTCCTAGGTGATGGATAGGGGAACGCCTCCATTGGTTTCAATGGGTGGTAGAAGGGATATATATATAAAATACCTTCCGTGGACCAACAGGTAGATGTCCAACTTTCTGGAGGCTATGGCACCTTTTTTCCCATGAATAGTGCAATATTGAGCGATACAGATAATGTTACCGCGTTCGGGGTAGCCGACGCTCCACGGGTTGAAGTCCGGGCCCATGCGAGAAGTATGCTACGAGGACCCTAAACATTTTGCAGTTGAATATTAATGGTACCCAGAGAATGATTGAGGAAATCACTGAGATCCTCAACGTAAATAAGGTACATACTGCGTGTCTACAAGAGACCAAGCTTAACCCAAATCTGAAGCTAAAAATCAAAGGCTTTACTACTCTGCGAAAAGACAGAAAAGACCGGCCAGGTGGAGGCCTTGCTTTCCTTGTTAAATCAGCAGACATAAAATTTAGAGAAATCACACTGCCACCAACTACAGATTACGATGAGAACAGCACGGAAGTATAAGCAATCACTGTACTCTTGCCGCAGCAGGAAGTAACAATCATTAATGCCTACCATCCAGAACACTCTGACATCAACTTAGATCTCCTTAACATGCTTTTGGAAAGAAAATTGTTTCATGAAGCATTTAACAAAATTGATAAAATAATTAAATGTGCGTGTGTGTGTGTGGTGTATTATAACTATTTCTTTTATTTTTAAAATAATTCCATGACTTCAAAAAAATCCCAATTAAATGTGTATTTCATATTTCTCTATAAATGTTTATCTCTTAAATAAACATGCAATGCTTAACGTATATTATTCTGTGATTACTTTGTGTATATTTATATATCCTCGGAATACTAAACCATTCTAAAATCTCTCACAAAAAGTCATTCAAATACAGAATATATTATAAACCCCGATGAAATTCATTCATAAATATACAAGAATTAATTCAACAATCTCGTTTGAATAGCATTTTAAATATTTTGTTAGGTGTGCATGTAATCTTCGTCCTACTCTTATTCCGCTAAATAAATAATCATGAACTGTCTTGAAGGATTATTATTTCTAAGCAGTTATTTAATTCGGGTTTCTAATACGTCTTTTATTTTAAATTTATTAAAACACATCGTACTTTTATCATTTTTCTTTGAATTAATGTATCTGATTACTCTTGAAAAAGTTATTTTTCAAAAGTGTACAAATGATTTTTTTTCTATTTTTACTGTCACTTAAAATATAATACAGATATAAAATTGTTTTTTAAGAATATTATTACAATTAAAGATTACTAACATGCAATTTCTTGCAAAAAATGGAGTAAAAAATGACCTACCTTCAAAACATTCTTCTTTTATTTAAAATGCGTCTACGATTGTAATTCTTTTGCCTATATTTACATAAGAATTTTCTACAAAGGCTGGATCAGGATTTTTGAAATATATAGAATAGAAGTGGATTGGTTTATTCATACATTAATACATCAGAAAAGAGAAATTTTTTATAACAAACACCGATTATTGTTTCAATAGATAATATTCCAGAAAATAATGTGAATATGTCAAAAATCCTATTTCAGACACTGTAAAGAAGTCTTAGGTACAGACAGGCAAATAATTATCATTATTGGAACAGTTTCAATAAAAAGAGAATGTTTTGGAAACATGTAATTTTGTCTTTATTTTTCCCCCAAAAATACATTTAAATTATTTTTGAGGTAATAATATACTTAAAAAAAATTTTATATGTATATTCTAATTCAAGTGACACTAAATACCAAAAAGAAAAAAAAGTATTAATTTGTATGCTATTGACAAACAGGGTTCCGAATGTAAGTTCAAGAACAACAATAAAACTTAAATAAACAAAACCTCTTATGGTAAACTTGATCCGACTAGCTTGAAAGAGTGATTTTCAGGCATTTGATATTAGGGTAATTAGAACAAAAATATAAATATAAATATTGAGGAAGAAGGAGTAATATATAAAGCTAGAGAGTGTTTTAAGATGTGTTTGTAGCATTTATCTAACATATATAGAAACACATTTTATTGTGGTTTTTGAAAAATGAAACTTTCACGATAATTTGTGCACGAAAAATGGGATATATCCAAAACAATCCAATTGAATTCAATGGAATATGCAAACTATATATTATGAGCCCTTTAGAGTGTAAAAGCCGTAGGGGGGGGGTTAATATAGTTACATTTAATTACATTTTACAGCCATTTTTAGCGTAGAACATAAAGTAATTTTGACGAAAAATCATTAACATCAAATTTAAATGCTTACAAAATATCCATTTTTTTAAAAAAATTCGTTTATGTCATTTTACTTAACTCTGAAATTTTGCTAAAATTTCAAAAAAAATAATTTTTTTTTCAAAAACAAAAGGGAGATACTGTTTTTTTTATTTATTAATATTATGACTGTTGGAGCCTATTTATACTATTAAAAGACTAAATTTTTCTGAAACTCAACTTTTAAATAAATAGTCTTCGGACTTAGTCGGAAGCCTTAATGTGATTTGTAAATATTCAGTCACATCCTGGCGATAACCTTTGAATAACCTTTTCTGTAGCGTTTTATTCAGTTTTACAAATGCAGTTCGTTGATAGCAAATGTCAAAATTTAACGTAATATCAAAGTTTCGGTGACATTCATAACAGACAAATATAATTAGATATGTCTGAAATAATAATAATTTCAATGCGTCGACAGATCTGAGAGGTCGTTAACAATTAAGTCTTCACTCTTACCCATTCTATTCAATAGAACAGTATCAAGGCAATAGATGTCCAGCAATTCCCAGACTCGCCATTTGATTTGCAGTGGTCGGATGATATTAATAAAGGGTCATCCTAGGGGCCAAGCGACCAATCAAATGGACGAATGGGGTGTGGGTGAGTCTACAGTGTCTGTTAGAATCCTTCGGATAATATTCGACAATTGTTGGAAAGAATAGGTTTGCAGAAACTAATCATACTGGGAAGACTTGTGAAGGACAGCCTTCCTCAGTCCCTCAATAAATGAATCATAATCTTGTTGGATGAAGACTGTTGTTGACTTGTCGATTGATTTTCATTGGTATTCCCTGGAGGTATATACATGCATTATGAATTGATTTGAATACATAATGCAGGGAGAGATAGAGTGCATAATGCGTGTGAAATTTACAATTTAATATTAGTTGAGTATACTTTAATACTGAATTATAATTTTAAAAAATTAGGAATATAGGAACTTTTATTAATGTATTATTGAGTAAAATATATTTGAATAATTCTTTTACTCGATGTAATATAAAATTTTCAGATTTGTTTTCACAACAATTTTTACTTAAGATATTTCTGCATATTTAATTATTTCTAAATAATGTTTTATTATTTAGAAGTTAGTAAACAAGGACACACACTGATATGTATGTCTTTCAGTATTATTCATCTTTTTTTATACTTTCTATTGAAGCATTATTTGGGTTTCGAAGACAAAAACATTATTTTTTGAAAGTTTTCAATTAATTCATGAAGGAATTATTGTAACGAAGCACATGTAAGACCTTAAATTCATAACACAATTTGGTATAAGTAGAAGCATGATTTTAAAGTCAACTTCTATAAACATTTTAGCTATTAGATGAATCAAGAAACGCAACAATTGAGAAAGAAAGATAAAAAAATTCAATAATTGCAATTTAAACTCTAATGGGAGAACAATATTTGGCAGATAACCACACACACACACACAAGAAAAATAAAATAAATAAATTTGAGTAATATAGTGTTTTTTCCAGGTTCATCCGTCAGTCAGTATATAAATATTATACCTTACGCTTTTGAGGGAGATGATTTCTTCAAACACTGTTAAAGGAACTCTACTAAACAAACGCAAGACTTGGCTGTTGAATTTCAAGTCTATCAATCTAGTGTCAAAGACCAAAATTGTGATTTTATCAGTTCCGTAATACCCTATCTGTATCTTTCAGGATTCTTTTCACAGAAAAGTCGATATTAACGGATTATTATTCAGAAAAAGAAACATGCTTCCCAAAATTTCAAATCCACAGATTTAATTATTCCGGAGATCTCGCGATAATCGGGCTTTTATCCTTGTCACATATGGGATGCATGGCACTCTCTCCTGCACCAGCAGCTTGTTGAAAAGTGGAGAACCTTACACTTGGTAACCCTGTGACAAAGGATAAAAAACTAATTTGCTAGAAGCCTGTTAATCAAATTCAACGACTATTCGGTTGACTAACGATCATCGAAGTTTTTGGTTTAGTTTTATTAATTATGATGTGTAAATAAAAGTTATATATATATATATATATATATAGTCTAATTCTCTACAAACAAGAGATAAACTTTCACATCAATCACATTCGAAAAAAACACAGAGACAGTAAAGAGAACATACAATGAAGGACACTAGATTAAAACTATAAAATGGATGCTGCAGTATTATAAACATTGTTGACTTAAGACAGCTAATATATATAAAAAAATTATATAAAAGTGGGGTTGAACATATTTTTTGGCCAGCCAACCTTCCCTCCTTTATGTAAATAATACTGAACAAAAACCTATTGAAAGTAATGGATAGAAATATCTAAATCCATTACAAAATAGAGGTAACTTACCTAAAAATTACACTTGAAAATGCAGAGCCCACGCTAAATCTGAGTGCAATAAAAAAGTTATTGCCCGATTCTGGACCCTAATAAAGTGACGTGACTCAAAGCACGTGAATGGCTGAAATGTAGCACTTAACAAAAGTATAAAAAGAATAGAAACAAAAATTAATAAAAGCGTTACAAAAAACCATAACATTAGATACACTACAGTATATATAAATTTAATAATAATAAGTAATTTTAACTAATAATAGAATATAGAGGTAACTATAACTATGAAATGTGTAAATTTATAGTATTAAACTATAATTAATCTAAGAATTTTTAATCCTTACAATTTTGAATAGCTTTCTTTATTCATACAACTATTAATAAATTGAATCGGGTATTGCTGATTTAAGCAATATTTAATAAAATGTTTATAGTTATTTATAATTTCTGATTTTTTGACACTAGAAATTTATTGCGTAGTATATAATTAATAACAATATTTCTGAATATAGAAATATGTGCGTTACTCTCCCAATGCGGAACTTTCATTATATTGAAATTAAAATCTTCTCTTTTATCATATAAACATTAGAAACTATTACATTATCTATTAATTGAATATGTATGTCAAGAAAATTTGATTCATTGTTGTTACTATTTGTCTGTATTAAATTAAGATATTGTGGATAAATATTAGTATTAGGTATAAAATTGACTTGCTTGCCAAAAATGATTATATCATCTATATAACGATAAATATAATATTTAGAATTCTTAACGTAACTACTTTCAAAATAATGTAAGTATAAATTGGCAAGACAGTTGCTCGCAGGACCACCTTGTGGCAAACCTTTAATTTGCAGATAATAGTTACCCATATGAATAAATATATGAAATTAATAAATAATGTTACTACTCTTCCCTTATCTGGCATTTTTGCTGCGACTGATGCTATTTCAGTAAAGTTAGTTTCGGGTGTACATATTATCACAGATTGCTGTCAAGTTCCCCAGATTTAATTAAATTAAATCCAAAAATTCAATAGGCATGCCATAACATTGCCTATTATATTGAGACAATAGGGTTGCTCTTACACCATAAACCCAGAGACGAAAGTCCAAAAATATACGAGGCAGTGAAACACGAATTTCAATTTATATTAGAGCAGGCATTCTGCCGGCCCTCTAAATCGCTGTGGTCGTCTCCACTAACTGTAGTCGCTAAGGACAAAGGAAGCACCCGACCGGTAGAGGATAACCGAAAATTATACTTAGTTACAACTACCGATGGGTACCCAATTACCAACATTCAGGATTTCTCCACGCGCTGTATAACGAAAGTATTTTTTTTTTCAAAAACTGATATCGTCCGTGCTTATTTTCTTATCCCGGTACACCCAGACTACATAAAGAAAGCTATAGTGTGTACACCTTTTGGACCATTCGAATTTTCTTTTTTTTCAAATGTTGGATTATGTGTAGCAGCGCAGACTTTTTTTCAGAGGTTTATAAATGAAATTCCGGGAGATTTCTATTTTTGCTATGTTTACCTCGATGACATTCGAGAGAGTAAGAAGAAGAGCACAGAACACGGATTCAGATCGTATTTCAAAAATTAAATAATTACAGTTTCACAATAAATGTATAAAAATCTGTGTTTGGGGTGTCAGAAATTGCATTTTTAGGACAATGGGTTACTAAAGATGTCATAAAACCTTTACCAGATAAAGTAGACACTTTTTTTAATTACTCACAGTCTAAGACAATTAAAGAATTCAGGAGATTCCTCGGAATTAATGATTTCTTTAAAGGTTCAAAACGCAACGATAATTTTAAGATAAATTCGTCGGAACAAGCCATAAGCGAATTTCCAAACTGCAAAACTCTTTTAGCCAACGCTACGCTGCTCATGCATCCTAACCCTAATGCAAATTTAGTATTGCTGGTAGATGCATCGGGCTTTGGTATTGGTGGTGCTCTATTTCAAATAGAGAGGGTGAACATTTTCAACATTTAACATTCCCTTTGCGCAAGTTATCCGAAATTGAAAAAGGTTATAGAGCTTATGTCAGAGATTGCCGAGTATGCTTCGATTAAAGAACGAAATTCACAATCACAGACAGCTCACATATACATTTAAAGAGAAGTTGGACAAGTGTTTATCCCGTCAGACTCTTCAATTGGATTTTAAATTCCAGTTTACAATAGATTTTACACACATAAAGGGTAATGACAGTTGAACTGCAGATACACTATAGCTTCTATACTCATGCCTCACCCAATAGATTGTAATGAAATCGCGAAAGCTCAGGAGAATGACTGGAAATTGATTAGTTTGATAAATAATCCTCAAAGATTAGAGATTGAAAAAGTATGCCAGATTCAAACACTCTTTTATATTGTGACATTTCCACTAAAAACGTTAGACCAATTATTCCGATACAATAGCGTAAACAAATATTTGACACGTTTCACAATTTATCGCATCCCGGTATGAAGGCTACTAATAAATTAGTAAGCATTATATTTATTTGGCTTAAATTAAATAACGATTGAAATAATTGGTCTAGGCAGTGCATCCGAGGCTAAAAATTTAAAATCATTCGACGTAAGAAATCAACTATTTTTTCTTTACAAATCCAAACCAAACGATTTGACCATATTCACCTTGATATAGTTAGACCCCTTCCTCCCTCACGAGGATTTTCTTACTGACTAAAAATGATCTACAGATACACCAGAAAAATTGGAGCTGTTCTCATTCCAGATATAATAGCTAAGACCGTCGCAGGAGCTTTCTTCAAGACCTGGATTGCTCGCCACGGAGCATCTTCGATAATAACCGATGAGGGTCACTAGTTCGAGAGTCGACTTTTCAAAGCTTTAGCACATATCTTTTTTATCAAAAGAATTTGAACTTCTCCTTACCATCCGCAGACAAATGAGAAGATAGAAAAATGGCACCGTTCATTGGAAATTGCTCTGAAAGCCTACAACACAAAACATTGGTCAGACGCCCTTCCGGTGATACTTTTGAGTTTCCGAACTGCTTATAAGGAAGATGTCCAGTCATCAACCGCGGAACTTCTCTATGGGACAACAATCCATCTCCCTGAAGAATTTTTCGATTCTTCGCCAATGGACTTGTCTCCAATCCAGCTTGTTGAGTATCTAAAACGACATTTCGACTCCATCAGACCATCTTCAGCTTCAAGCCATTCCATGAGATCAGTATTTGTCCATCCAGCTTTACAGGATTGCAGTCACGTCTTTATCAGAAATGATACCGTGGGAAAACACTTACAAACTCATCACGATGGACCTTTCAAAGTCCTTCACCGAACGGATAAAACGTTTGATGTTGGCATTAATGGTCGAAAGTCAACACTATATATCGACCGAGTAAAGCCAGATTTCCTTGAAAGTGATTCAGCTTCTGAACTTATCCGTGACATATTATCACCTTCAAAGTAGTTTTTTCAGCATTCACACACTTTATCATCCGGTGCTGCCATTGCTAGTAACAATTCATGAACGAGGTTTTTAGAAGATCCTTCGGAAGATTTTCCCTTTTGGCCTGAACATCTTCAACTGAGGTAAAATGGATTCCTTTTGAGCAATATTTAATTGTAGGAAATTAAAAAAAAGTCACTAAAGACTAAATTGACCAAATTAG
This sequence comes from Trichonephila clavipes, assembly GCA_019973935.1. Classification (NCBI taxonomy): domain Eukaryota; kingdom Metazoa; phylum Arthropoda; class Arachnida; order Araneae; family Nephilidae; genus Trichonephila; species Trichonephila clavipes. Next base: position 180,665 of record BMAU01005793.1, read on the forward strand.
GTGAATAAAGAAGATGCTAAATCACAGTAATGTTTCTGGTGGTCAGAAATTGCTTAGAAAATAGGGCCATGAGAGCGGGTGTATTGTCTCGGTGTAACAACCATCCATCACTCCCTCACCTTTTTTCTCTACTTTTTTCTCGAAGTCCTTCTTGTAGCTCAATATAGTTGCGTTGATTAACAATCTGAACACTGATGCAAATGGAAACCCACTCACATCCTAAATTTTGGCAACGTTTTGGTCAATAATCTTTTACCTTGGGCGCCAAGCACGCTCCTCCTCTTTCACACTGTCCCTTCCGCTTGAAAACCGCTTAGACCACTGAAGGTGTAGGAATAAAAGAAGAACTAGAAGTTGACACAATCTTAAAATGATTTTATTAAGATCTTAACTTAAACCTTTAACATATTAGGTAATAATATGATATGTGAGAGAGTCTACGGTGGCTAAACACACAATATATAATACCGAAATAACATAACTCGGACCACTACCAATAACTAACTCGCCTAAGCTTAATTCCAATGCTATCACATATCCAAATATTTAAATAGTCACTCCTACCTTAATGTCGAATTAAGTAGCGATCAATCTAATCCTAGTTGAAGTTGCGGTTCACTGATGTGCACCTGGACCTAAGAGCTCCCTTTCACAGGTAACTTCTGTTTGATGTCACTTATCCTCTCTTGAAATGCGGACTATCATAACATTCCCCAAAATGTCACCTAGCTTACACTAAACTTATGTTATTTAAAAGCTACCTAATTTGCATCTTTCCTTCACGCTTTACTTCTTGGTTTGGTTGGAAAAGAGTTGCCATTCATTTTGGCCCCAAAGAACCCAAAAGGACATGTTAATGAAAAGACGCGTGAGCTCGTCACAAACTTGATGTTGATTCGACATTTCTGCGGTAGAATGCAGTTGCATGTGTTAACTCAATGACACAATACACCCAACTGGCATGATCGGGTTTGACAAAACTGGCCACATGGTTAAAAGAGAGGTGTGGAAGGAGATCATCAAAACAGTTGTTGAGAACTTCTCTCTTTCTTTCAAGCTAACATTTTTCTTTATCACACCGTGTTTTAAGAGAGTGATAGAGATGAGATGTTTTCTATTTAAAAGCGCCGTAACCCCTTCTTGAAAGTTAATTTCTCAAAAACCTGTTCTAACCAGATCTCTGCTCAACTAAATAAACATGTCTATCAAATTTTAACTCTGAAGATCTAATAACTCCAGATACCATGATGAGTGAGGGAATTAAAAAAGCTTTTCTCCTATATATAGAAATACATAGGTAGATAAAATAACAATAAGCAAGTCATATATTATTTTAAGAAGCATACTACATATAGTAATATTGAAGAATATTAAGTATTTGAATCGATTAATTTTATCAAAAATATTCGGCTAAGGTAAATACATTGTGAAGTAGACTAATCTCTGTCGTAATATCAAAATAGATGATACCTAAACATGCATTGACGTCATTTATTCATTTATATTCTTGTCACTCTACTAAAATTTATTATGGAAGGTTGTTTAATGTTCAGTATATATTAATGATGGTGTATGCTGCATATATATATTTCATGAATAAAAATGTGTGTACCTAATTACATTATAACTTTTTAAGATACAAGGAAGCTAGCCCATGGGATTAATGGATAACTTTCACAGCTTTAGTCTAGAGAGAATACTGAAAGGTTTTGTCGAAGTGTGTTTCACTTCATATTATAATGTAAATAATTACATTAACATTTCATTAACATAGTAATGTAATCAAATATTTTCTTGTCGTGATATTTTTTCTTTGGGCTGTATCTTGATAGTGTCATATTTTAATTAAAAACGCATAATATTTAAGAGCATATGTAAGTAAAGGGATTGCATATTTAAATTTTTCTTTAAAATAACTTAATTTATCTGTACAAGTTAATTAATTTTTAATTTTTTTATCATCTTTTTTTCAAAATATTTTCAGAAATAAAATTGTTTTTACTTGGCGGACATTTTAAAAACAATTCTGATCAAACAATTAGACATAATAAATTGGGAAAAATTTGATAGAATATTTTAAACAAAATCCAAATCACATGACATCGAACAGGTGCGTAATAACTAAAATATCCAGAATACTATATAAAACAAATAAACAAAAATTTTGGAAGAATTAAATAAAAACAAAATTAAAGTTTGAGGAAAAATATTACTTAAAAATATTACTGCATTTTAGAAGTCGACAGAAATATAAAATTAAATAAAAATACGTATAATTAATTTCAAATTATGATGATATTTCGGTAAAATGTATTTCACGCAAAAGACCCAGGCAGTTTTACATTCTTTCAATAACTTTGCAATATTATTTTTATGTACATATATTCTAAAAAAAATATCTTTTCACTAATATATTTTTCAAAACTCGTCTGTCTATTCGTTCATCTAATTTGATCTCTAATGTATATATATCTAAAAATATCTTCCGTAGAAAACATAATTTAATTATATATTTTTTTATTTGTTTTACAGTATTTTTATGTATGCAACTGGTAATGGAACTTTATCTTTGTGTCTTTTTCTTATAGTTTTAGAATTAATTAAATCAATTCTAGCTTGAAATGGAAGAAAATGGTTACTCTATGATTTACTTTGCAAATCGATTTTATTGTGTAAATAGCATTGTATGTAATATGAAAGGTAAATAATTTCAAGTATTTATCAAAGCCATTTCTTTATTTTAAGAAGCATATATGGATTTTTATTTAGCGTCAGTATTTTTTTTTTCTTACGAATTTTGCTTTCTGATTTTAAATTCGTATTTTGAAAGAAATGGGAGTAAATTAATTTCATCAAAATATTTAGTACTAATGACAGAAGGACATAATCAATTTAAACACAATTTATGTCACTGATTACAGTATTTATAGAAATACTTAAAGGAATGTATCGTGTGCGTGATGAATTTCTGCAGTAATTGTGAAACTTAATCCTTATAGATCCACTGAACAGTTAGTGAGAGGAATTATAATTTAACGTACTAAATTAGAAGCTCTTCGTTAGTGCTTAAAGCAGAATGTAAATCGAAAGATTTTCTCGTCTAATGATTCCATGGACAATATCAACTTCAAATGATTACAGCTCTAACTTTGCAAGTTTTCAACTAAAATTACGAAATGTTCAGCAATAATGAATATCATTTGATTTATTTAATTTAGTGCTACTAATTATTGTATACTAAAATAGATTTTTGATAATTCATTAAGTAAATTATTGTACTTGAATTTCTTTCCACTTACATCATTATTAAAATGTATTTTTTTTCTCGTTCACATGTTAAACATATATAATACTCTCTTTAAAATAGAACTGTTTATTTCTTAAGCTTGAGCTTTCATTTTTAATCACTAACATAAAATATTTTAATAATAATTTATAATTGAAATATCGCCCTTCCCTCAAAAAATTCATCTAAAAATGGGGATGATAAAAAATTAAATACAGGGGGAGAATATTATTCACACACACACAATATGAGAATGTTTCCATATAATTCCTTTTTTACCTAGTTTTCTAGATTATTTTTATAATGTCTTTTAGAAATCCATTGTACTTTTGTTAGTGTTTTGGATATTCAAGAAAATATGTAATTCTGTCCGAATTCTATAATAACATATCAGCATATGCGTAAGTATAAGAAAGTTATTAAAATTCTGCTTATCTTCGTTAATGATAAAGATTTTTGAATTTAATCTATAATGCTAAGTAAAATATGGATGGAGAATATACTTTTTTCATATTTCTAATTAAAATAAAGATAACACTACATGTGAACAAAAAAATTGAATTTAATAACTAATAAAATAAAATGAAAATTTCACGATTTTTGAGAATATACTAATTTACAAAATCAATGTTTTGCATTATTGAAGAGTATACTGAAAACTACAGTTAAACCTAAAAAGTAACTTAATGCAAATCTTCAAGAAATAGTGCAATGTAGCCAGCACACATTATTAATTAACTATCGATTTCAAACTATAATGAATATAAAAAAATGGGCTTTTTATCAGCTAATTGTAGAAACATTTTTATGTTGGTAGAAAAGTGGAAAAAAGTAGACTATGCTCTTGGGAAATTTTCTTGCTAGGTGTTTTTTTCTTTCTTTCTTTCTTTTCTTTTTTTTGTAGTCCCTCTTTTTATCAAAATTTTTTTTTCAATTAATATAACTAAAAAGTTTAATGATTTATAAGTTATTTTTTTCATTTTTTAAAAATATGTTACTATTTTGAGTATATATATATCTTTATGAGGAATTTATTTTTGTACTTATACTGTAACGTTGGAAAGAATAACGGTAGCGTATTCTTGGTTAATTTAAATATTAAATTTATTTACGTCACAACTATTGAATATTATTTACTGAATTATACATTAAAGTTATTAAACTTAATTAAAGATTGTTAGAGTCCAATAATTTATGAGAGGATGAATCGTTGGCCACCGCTCTCGTGTAAGTTCAAAGCATCTATCCCTCTCATATTCCGGTCGACGGTGTTCGATACCTCGGGGGTCAAAAAGGGGTTGCGCTGCAGCTGCAAGATACACCGATCGCTGTTGGGAGTTACTACGTTACAATATGGTTTAATTCTTAACTTTAAAAAAATATATCATGAAGTACATTTTGCACCAGACACATTGAAACCTGTTTATACATTCATACTCCTGTATACTTTTGCACATCTTTTTATGCGTTATATTCATTTCAATATAATTATTATTCGCTTTAAATGCTTTTTAAACTATTTAAAATATATGTGATATTCAATTTCATAGTATACGCAAATTATATGTTATGGATAAAAAAACCATTTTACTCTAAATCATTATTCGGTGATCTAGGTGTCCCTTTAGTGAAAATATCGCATTGCATTCTTTTTGTTTTCATTTAAAATAATAATATCTTCTGTTTTACCATAGCTCCTTTATGTAATTTAATTCGTAAGTTTATGAGTACCCTTTATTATGGCTATTTTTACTATGGATTATTTCATTGTCACATTTATAATTCTCTGAGAAAATCTTCATGTAATTATATTCAAATATTAAATTTAAGGAAATATATTAGGCATGTTCAAACGAAAGTGATTCGTATCTTTGCATCATAACAATTTCCAATATGTTTTCTTGAAACAAACACGATAAAGGCTGTATCACACGTACACGTTTCGAACAATTTTTCGACCAATCCACACAATTTTATTCGGCTACCCCAGCTTTTGAATAACTTTTTGCTAGTGCGCTCAAAAAGTTGTTCCAAATAAAAGTTGCTTGAAATTCCAGCCAATGGGGTTCTTCGGCGCCTTACGTCATAAACAAGATTGCGGCTTCAATTTCGTCAAACGCATCAGACATAGCGTATAATATTTTAATGGTATATACTATTTTAACGGCGTATAATATTTTAAATAGAATTGTGCTTCATTTTTGTGTATGACCATCAACAAAAGCGCGAGTGAAAAAAATAAATTAATTTGGATGTTTGTTAGCCGAAGCAGAAAAATCGGAGAGTAATTCATGAATGTGGAGATAGAACACGGCTGACGTCAGTGTGCACAAGTGTGCGCAAACAGATTTGTGATCACTGCATTCGTAAGAACGTGATATAGATTTAAAAATGGCCGGAATGGATGCAACTGCTTTCAATCGGATCAGTAAGGTGTAATAAAGGTTTTAAAACTGGAAATATGTAACCCGGATTGGGCCTGCGCTTACAAAATTGGTTGTGCGACAGAGATGAAGATGATTGCAGCACATAGCGGCAGAGGAGGAAACCTGGTGTCTCCATTTCCAGCAGATACTCTGTCAGCATCCAATGGATACATACCGACTCGCGTAGGCCATAAAATTCAAATCTCAGTAATCTGCCGGAAAAGTCATGTTGTTTGTTTAATGGTTCAACGATTTCACTCCGACGATTGCGTTTAGGCTGTAGATTTGTGTGGTTCCATAATCAACCGACATCGTCTTCGCGGACGGAATTCGCTACCTTTCTAACCAATGAGACGCCTGCCTAAAACACCCTCGGTGATTCCTTATAACAAACTTTGTATGCATTTCCTACATTAAATATTGCTGTTTCTATCGATGTATATGTCTCATTTTTGACCCTACGCATCACATGGATACTCACCTCGAATCACTTTCCCTTGAACACTCCTCATAGCATACGCATGTAAGTATAAACTTTTTAAGATTTAAAAGAATAGAGATATCTAAGTAATTAGCAACACTATTGTCCCTTTATTAGTTTTATCAGTTTTATTTATTTTACGTGAAAAATATTTGTACATATTTATAAAAAAGTGAAATTCAGCTAAAGAGATCTTTCAGTATATACGCATTATACCTTCCACCAATTTCGCCAAATGAAATACGTTACTAATTCAAAAAAAATGTCGCCAAATAAAGTCAGCGTTTTTATTAGTGTGTTTGAACACGCATGCTAATGATTTTCTTCTAATGGCTGTACATCATTGCATTTGACAACGTTTTTTGAATTGAAGAAAAAGTTCGGCATTATAATGCGTTAAGACCTACATTCGTTGCAACACCATTTGTAAAATTAAAAGATATAGAACTATTAACGTACACAAGGCTATTCATCAATAAAAATTCTGTAAAGTCCTAAATTGTATATTAATATAAAACTATATACAAATTTATGTCTCCAAAATGTAAAAAAAAATAATATATATTGAAATATAATAATAAATAAACTAGTTCCTTATTAAATTAAATAAATAATTTTAAACTTGATAAAAATGATTTCACAATATAGTAACACTTATATATAATTAAGTACTTTAATATAGCTACACTTACAACTATTTCTTGAGCTGAATGTTTAATAAATCTTATAAACTTAAAGGATTATATATTGCAATTAAATATTTCCTTTGAAATATTTGTTAAAAACTAAATGAAGTATTTCTCCTTTTTTACATATACACAATTAATCTTCTTTCAAAACTCTCAAGAATAGAATCCATTAAAGTGAATATCATACATACAAAATAACACACATTCTTCTACAAAAATTTATCTCTTTGGTATATTGTTCGCAAAATATAATCAAAGTCTATTTAATTAACGTAAGCCCCTTGAAAAAATAGCTCATTCGCTGTTTTGCATTAATTTTCATTCCTTCCACAAATCAAATAAGAGGAGAGGGAAGAAAAAAAGGGATTTGTCTTGCAAGCATTTTCATTTATTATTAAAATTCCACCATTAGGGTAATGAATGCGTAAAAGTGTTAAATCTGTCAAGGCTGTCACGAAGTATTATTTATGAGAAGTGTAATTAGAGCAATTACAGAGAACACAACATTTACGTACTTGTTATTAAAATAATATTAGTCTTTGATCTCTTTTACGTATAATGACGTTTTGTGTGAATCTAACGAGAAAAATTTTGCGTACATCAGTATGCAGTTTGTTAGTAATTTTCTCTCAAAGGAAATTCTATAACACAATTTTTTTACACATCATTCGTGTGTGTGTGTGTGAGTTAATATCATCATTCTTAATAAAGCTGAATTAATGAATTTTTAAGTATTTCAAATTTAGACAGTATTTGAATAGTATGGATTAATTAGTAGTATTAGCTGTGGTTCAATAAATCAAATGAATAAAATGACTGGATTTCGAAAAATAATTGGATACTTACGTTTTATACCGCCCACCCATTTCGCCAAATCAAAAGCTATCGCCAATTTTAAATAAATCGCCAAATACTGTGCTTATTATTATTGTGTTTAAACACTCGCAGAAACGGTTTTCCACTATTTGGCTGTAAATCGGGTATTTTAGAGAAGTATTTCCTTTTGAAGAAATTGGTTAATGGTATCATATGAAAGCTCATCAATAATAGGTATGGCGTGACAAATTATTTAAGATAAAATCTGAAGAAATGTCTTAAAAAAATTGTATCCTTCGCTCTCAGACTATTGCCAAATAGCTTTAATCGAGAAATGTAAAATAAAATAATTTCAAGCGAGAAGTAGCTGGTGTATCCATAAGAATGAACTGCTGAAAACTACAAAATAATAAATTTTGAGCTTAATTTTTAATACGTCATCTTTACAACTCTTTGAGTAATATATATGCACATTTTCAAAGATATAGATTAATACGAGGTCTAGGACAAACGTCGATTTCGTAAAAATCAGATATTACAAATAAAATTTTCGCAAAAATACATTCCTCATAAAGATACCGCATTTACTTGAATCTAAGACACTATTTTTTCATTGTTAATTCTACAGAAAATCGGGTGTGGCTTAGAATTGAAGGCAAAATATTTGTTGGAGGGAGAAACTGAGTTTCTACCTTTTTCAAAGGTGGAAACTCTTTAATCGCCCATCCTGTCTACTTGCATCGATGGCTTATACCATTTCGCAGTTTATTTTCTGTATTCAGTATATCTTAAACATAGTTGTTTGCTTGTATTTAGGATAGATTTCTGTATGCGCTTTCTTTTCATCACCTAAACAGCAAAGCTATCGGTAATACCATCAAGACGAGTTCATTATGACGCAAGTATGAAAAGGGAGTAAATTTTATTTGAAGAAAAAAAAAGCAGTTGCCACTGAAAATTTGACGTGGATGACAGAAATATACGTCGATGGTGTAAGCAAAATAATATATTTTGTGCTTGCAAATGTGCAACAATCTTTAATAATTCTTTTGAATCCTTCTGTAATGCATTCTTTTAAAAAATGGTGTATAACAAGGGCACTGGGTGACACGGAAGACGACACCGTGAAAGGTAATGGCAACGCCGACACCAATTTCAAAGTCACCTGCGACAATGGGGGAGGCGAAAAATTTACAAAACATGATGCTAATGTAAGAGTGATTATAGAGAGTTTAATATACTGAGAGTGAAAGTTTTTAATATACTGGCAAAAAAAAATACATGAATTAACTTATTATTATTTCACACTAATTTTTTTTAAGTATTGGGTATCGATGAACATTTTACACATTTAAAAAAAAATTCTCAAAAACGAGTAGAGAATCGGAGATGAAGCTTAGAATCGATGGGGGCTTAGATTCGAGCAAAAATAATAATTTAAAGTTTTGATTTTTACAAATATATATATATATATATATATATATATATATATATATATATATATATATATATATATATATATAACGCTTATTATCAGATAATGATATTTCCCAATTTCTTATTACGTATGTTTTTTTTTTCTTTATCTCATTAACTCTTTTTTTCTTCCTAGCAGCTTGCTTGCTTTTACCCTACTTCGTTTCGTAAATGAAATACTGTTTCTTTTTTTTGCAATGCGATGCCACTCATTGTCAGAGTTATTATAAAATTAGACTAAAAAGTGGTATGGAGTAATATGTAATTCATTAAATACTATTTTATACAAAAGAAACATCGAGTAAGCAATGAAAATGTTAAAATTGACGTTTATTCACTGTCATTCAAAAACCATACCTAATTATTACGGCTTGTCAATACATCATGTTTATAAATTAATTTTTAACTTAGCTTGTTTTTGTATTTGGTACAATAGTTTAGAAAAATCAGCTTACAATTACTTTATGTGACACTTTTGGTTTCCTTTACATCTGGTTTGTTTTGTAAAAATATCTTTATTTTTTACTTTCATTAATCGCTGAAATAAAACAAAAAAAGATATTTAAAAAAACTGGTGAACGGACTTTACCATAAAAAGTAATCGAAAAATATATCAATTTCCGTCAAAAGTTGCATTTGAAGCTAAGACATGATTTAAGCCAATAGCATAAAGAATTTCATTGCAATCGATTTGTTTTAAGAAAAAAATCCGCATGTTGTTGTCAAAATTAGTACAATAATCCATTAAAAGATTTTCTTATGAGAAAAAATAATAACTCGCCTCTTGAAAAATACACACATTCATTAAAATATACTTGTTTGAGTTCATATTTAAATTTAAAACCAAGAAATACATAGATAAACTTTTTCAGACCTAAAAATAAATTTTAGCCATTTTGTATTTTTAAATAAACTATATTGATCCGCGTTGGAAATTTATTCCCTCATCAATCTTCAAAATCATATGTTCTCATTATGGTTCCGTTTTTTTAACGTGATACTGATTTGTAATGAAAATTTTTAAGCTGTTAGGAATGGCAAAACATACTGAAAAACAAAATAAATATGAATATATGCTTCTTATTTCTAAATAAGAAGCATCAAATTAAAAACTTCAGTAATAAATTATTTAATTTCAGGGGAAAAAATCATATTGTGTTTTCCCCACAAAACACTGAGAGGAAAAATCATGTTTCGTATAGCATATCATACAAATATACATAAAATATATGCTTCTTATTTCAAAATAACAAACATCAAATTAAAAATTTCAGTAATAAATGATTTAATTTTAGAAGAAAAAAAATCTTTCGATTACAACAAATTGTGTTTTTCCCACAATAAACTGAGATAAAAAAATCATGGTTATATATTATACATTCTAAAACTCTGTTATTTTGTAAATCTAAAACATATATTTTACCGCTCTAAATTATTAAAATATAAAACTATAATTTTATTCTTAAGTGTAAAATTAGAGAATTCTCTTCAAAACTAAAAAAAAAATAAGAAAGAAAAAGTAGACATTACTTAACTATTCTCATGCATCAAACAAATCACGTTTCATTACCTTCAAATAAATCAAGACATAAAATAAGCCAACTTTTCGAAAACATTCGCTACTTAAAAGTATTTTTAAGATTAGCTACTATTATCCTTTAAAGAGATTTCTGTACTTAATTTTATCATGTAAACTTTGTTTTTACACTTGGAAGACTTCAAAGCTGATTACAGCATCAACGCGCTGGATTGACTAAATTACAGCCTGCGTCAAAAATTGTAAATGCGGCTTTTATCAAATAGACAAAGCCGGTCGGCGAATCAATAATTCTGAAAAGGCAAATCAATACTTAACTGAGTTTTCACTATAGATCAAACAACGCCGAAGAGGGAGGCGAGACTCATCTTCCAACGAATGAATTATTAAATCAGAAAGGTTTAATATTTAAACCATTTTTAGCCTTAAAATACTTATTTTCGTAGATGTTATATTTTCCGCTTTGTGATTTTCATTCGATTTTCTATTCTTACGCTGTGAAGAATTTTATAATACAGTACAGTAATTGAACATATAATTCAGTTGAAAACGTTCATATTCATTATTACTTAAAGTATAACAAAAGTTTTTAATTTACATTTCTCAGAAAATAATGAAATATTGAAGGTAATATGATTATATAAATTGTGACATTAGTAGGATATAAATTTAATCTAAGGGGAATATTTCGACTTATTCAAATTTTAACTCCATAAAAAATGCTTAACAAAAAGAAGCATTTCTAATTTTTAGTACTTATTGAAGGGAGATAAAAAAAAGTTAAAACAGCTACGCAAAATGGTTAACAAAAATATATTCTTAAATAAATGTTTTACAAAAACTATTTTCAATTTATTATTTCTCACAGTAAGACATATGCCATCACACACTTTATCAACTCACGGAACCTTTGAATGTATAAACTGTTTACGAATAATCCTATTCAAAAGAAAAGCTCCCCTTAGAACCATATACCTTAAAATAATATTTAAAGTAGATCAACATGTAAAGGGTACTTTAAGTAAAAAAGTATAAGAAACACTACTTTTTTTTAAAAAAAAGTTAACATAATATCCACACACATGCAATTTACTCATTAACTTGTGCTACAGGAGTCATCTATCTCTACATTATATTTAAAAACTAGGATATGTGATTGCATTTTTTACACTAACAATCGTCTAGGTAGATAGAAGTTATCAGTGGTTGCAGTTCATATTCTGTTTTAATTTGCTTCTACATTTTGTTTATGTTATAGCACGTTGAGAAATATTTTTAACTTAAATATATATGGCTCAAAATGGCATTAAATACTTAAAATTATGTGGGGAACCTTTGAGTTATCTGCAAATTTACAGACTAAAATTTAGGAGCTATTCCTGATTAAATGTGTACTTTAAAGTAGAATTTGTTGGTAAATCGATAAATCGTTCTTTCTTCATTGGCTTACCTTCTGCTTTATCCAACCTTGCTTAAAATCCATAACTTTAACGGAATTTAAGTTTTTTTTTTCCTTTTCTCATCCATAAAATATTTATTTATGTATATATTTACAAGCAAACTGAATATTTAAGACTAAAATATTTTACAAATATTAAAGTTTCATTAAAATATAGGCATTTTGATTAAGCAAAGACTAATTACTTGCAGAAACAATAAAAGCCTTTAACACATAAAATGAATGACACATTAAATAGTAAATGTTCAAGCAAAGTAATATCCTAGCCAATAAAGCATTGGTCTTGGCAGTTTGCCATCACAATAGAATAAATTAAGAGATATTTTAGATAACTTTAAAAAGAATCATCATTTTAAAGTTTACAACAACAATGGATGTAACCCATTCATTTTTTGTCTTAAAAATAAAATAAACATAAAGACTGAAAAACCATTTACTTTTATCGCATTTCCTACGTAAAATGACCAAGTTAAATGATTATGTATAAGTATTTCTGATAAATGATTAGTATGTTAGCGAGACATAAGATATAAATTTTAAAATTATTTTTCTTTTTTAACTCGATGATTAAGAATGCAAACATTGTTAAACATGAACCAAACCAATTACGAAACTTTTATTGTTCATCTTTTGGTTAGTTTAACTTTATTTTAATGGAAAAATATATAGCCACATTTTCACAAAATGAATTAGCTATTGTGTTTTAAGTAATTTTTGCGTTACTAAACATTAACGCTCATATTCATAAGAAAAAATGTAATGAGCACACCAACCATATCGTGCGGTGTTAATTGGTTTAGTTAGAACACAGCATTATTGTTATAATTTAAAAACTTTCCTTCGCTATTGTATATTACTGAACATCTCTCTCTCTCTCTCTCTCTTCTCTTTTTCTACGTGCATTTAATCTTACGTAAGGTCTGTAAGCTCTTTTAAAAATATCTTTTCCAAATCGTCTTCAGCTATATATATAACCACCAATTATTCTCTTAAAATATTTCCATTTTAGTACACCTGCACGGAAGAAGTCCCACCGAAAAATTCGAAGCAAATAATTCTAAGATTCAAGTTCACTTGGCAGAGCTCTCATGCATTTTTAAAACCGATCATCGATTGCTGCCATCGATGCAAGAACATTTCGCAACTTATTTTTCGCTCCTCTTATATTACCTCTTTATTTTTTCTCTATAGATTTTTTTTCTGTATGAGAGGAGAAAAAAAAATCCCAGCCCATTCTTTCCGTTGTAGAGATTATGGTTCGATATTTTCCAAAACCACATTCTCCACAACCGATAGTGGGATGTACCGTTTTATTCCCCAAAATGGCATCGGGTTCGCATTTTTGTATGAATTTTTAAACGTTAACACGGAGAAGGAAATGTGTAGTCTCCATTTTAATGTCCCTCGTGCGCCGCTAAATATCACTTTTCCTCCTCGGCGAGAGAAAGCAGGGAACATGCTTTTTAAACATTTCAGTGTGTTATAATGGACATTTTTTCAAAAGATGAGATGGGGTACTCTTATGTGTGCATAAATATGTACCGATCAATATCACTTTTTCAATTCAAAGGATAATCTGGCTCGTTATAGAACTTTTATCAGTAATATGGAACTCTTTTAATGCAAATCACCTTTTACCAAGAAAGAAGTAAAACCTCATCTGCAACTAAATAAAATACGATACATATTAGCCATATATACGAAAAATACTCTATAAACTTGATTGTATTAAAACTCTACAAACTTTACCGTATAAAAATCCATAGATTCTGTTGTAATACTCATGTATCCTGGCAGTGGCGCACACGTAGGTGGTGTCCATGGGTCCTGAACACATCTTCGTATCTCAATCTTGATATTTTTTTTATGTATGTAGTAATAGTATATAGTAAATAAAATTTAAGTAAGTATTTGTTATTACTAATCCATTTTATTAATTAATGCTAATAATGTATTCTACAATTTATTTTTTACTGTTTTTCGTTACCGACAATCGACAAAATCTCTCAACCCCCTTGTAAAGTTCCTGGGTGCACTACTGTATCCCAGGAATATTAGTTCCAGGCCATTAGTTCCTCGTATCCTCATCATCTCAGAAAATTGCCAAATGTCGACAATTCGGAAGCTGTTGTTACGAACGAATTCTATGGTTTCCACTGGATACCTGGCCACAGAGGCCTTTTGGGGGAATAAGCAGTCCAATACCTTGCAAAAAAGAGCTCCGCTGCTACACCAGTTAAAACCTTCAGCGTTGTATTTCCATTCTTTTAAGCTGCGCGTCAAATATATGACGGCAAAAGATGTTAAATCTCAAATTTGCGAGAGCATAAACCTAAAACGCTAAAAAATAGAGAACTTGCTAGTTATTTTCAGCAGTCCACGTCGGGAGGCAGTTTTTCGGCCCGACTCCTGACTGGACTGGACTGTTTGGTGCGGCACCTTAATCGTAGAGGAATTTCTTGAGTTCTATATGTTCCCTATGCGATTTGATTGATCAAATGGATATGGATTACTTTCATCGTTGTACAACACTTCATGTCGACACCGAAACGATGCTTAATTGGGAGCTAATGAACTTTTAAATCAATGACTTCAGTCAATTATTTTTTTGTATATAGGTTTATTTGCGTGTTTTGGTATTTTGGCACTTTTGCATAGTTTGTTGTATACTCGCCTTGCCATTGGAAGAAAAAAAATGCACATGCATACCAACATTTTTTGATGCAGTGCCAAATTCACTCAATACAAAAATAACTAGCAGTCTGAATGAAGCTGTAACATGATTTGTCCAGACTTCTCCATCATAAGTCCATTTCCTGAAATAAATCTTAGCTAATATAGTCCCCCCAAGGGACTGCATTTTAAACTAGAAAATGGAACTATGAAAAAATAATGCCACATACAAAGGAAATAAATAACAATAAAAACTAATTTTATAAAATCTAGTTTTTTCATATTTTTTCTATTTTCTTATGTCACAAAATCGGGAAACTAATATGCACATCCAATTCACATAAAGAGAGAGAGAGATTACTACATTATTACGAAAGTCATTTATCTGTGTGTGTGTGCTAATAAGCTTTGCCTTTATAAAATTGGAAACGAAATATGTAATATATTTGAGTTTATGGATATCAGTTAATGCTTTTTTTATACAAAAAATCCTATGAAAAAGATATTAATATCAATAAAAGAGTTTTGTCCACAAAAATCGTTTAAAAATCGGAATATATTCCTACATGCATTCAAATAATATACAATTAATGATATGTTGCATTCTGTAAGTTTCATATTTATTTTTTGTATAACATACATTTTAAATTGTTAAGTAGGAAGTGTTATAAGAATCACTGAACTGCGAAAAAAATTTTCAGTTATTTTTTCTTTTTAAATTAAATAAAATTGCTGAGAAAAAAAGGAAAAATTGCTTTCTAAAAAAATTTCTAATCAGTAAATACGAAACACTATTTATCTACTTCTAGAATATTTAAATGTAGTGTAGAAGTAAATGCAATCGAATTCATATTCAAGACATGTTTTTAAAAAAATTAAATATATTTGTGATTGTGAGGCATTATAAAAATTACATTTTACTTGTATTTTCATAATGAATAGCATAATTTATGAAATATAATTAATTATTTTATTTTTTTGTGTTTGTATTATTCCTTATAAATATCATTTAACATTTCTATGTCTATTTGTTGTTGTTTTCTTTTAAATTCTTTCATGCCAATATATTGTAATCATTATCAGTATCTTTCCATAATGCAACTTTATACACTACTGGGCATTAAAATTGCTACACAAAGAATACGACATGCTGCAGACGTGAAATTTAAACGACAGGACGAAGATCCTGTGTTATGCAAAGGATTAGCTTTTCATCGCATTCAGACAAAACAGGCGCCGGTAGCGACACCTAAAATGTGTTGAAATGAGGAAATTTTTCAGCCAGTTTCTCATACACAAATTGCATTCGAACGATGTTGCCTGGTGAAAAATTGCTGTGATGCCTCGCCTAAAAAGCAAAAACGCGCACCAGCATGTTTCTGACTTTAATAAAGGTCGAATTGTAGCGTCTCGCGATTGCTATTTATCGAATCAGTTTTGCGGCTTATGTCGGTCGAGATCCAGTGACTGTTAGCGGTATATGGAATCGATGGGTTCTGGGTGATAATACGGAACGTCGTGCTGGATCTCAACGGCCCCCTATCACTAGCCACCTAGAGGACAGGCCTGTTATCCACTTGGCCTTAATGGAATGTGCAAGCCCGTCACGAGCTCTGAATCAAGAATTGGGGTCCTTTGTAAGAAAACAAGTGTCTGCAAGAACAATTCGACGACGTTTGCAGCAGCATGGAATCTCAACCCAGAGACCATGGCCTGGCTATCCTTAACGCTGCATCATAGACGGGAGTGTCTTCAATGCTGTAATCTACGACGAACCTGGGTGCACGAAAGGTGAGATATCATTGTTTAGATAAATCCAGGTTCTGTTTACAGCATGAAGATGGTCACATCCGTGTTTGTTGGCAGCGTGCATTCTTCTTCACCTTATTGGCTCATCCCCTGGCGTGATGGTATGGGGTCCTATTGGATACACGTCTTGGTCACCTCCTGTTCGCATCGACGACACTTTGAACAGTGCAAGTTGCATTTCTGGTGTGTTACGACCCATGGCCTTGCTATTTATTCGAGTCCTGTGAAACCCTACGTTTAAGCAGAATAACGCACGGTCACATGTTGCCAGTATTTTAAGGAGCTTCCTTGATACGGAAAATGTCCAGCTGTTGCGCTGGCCTGCACTTTCACCCGATTCGTCGCCAATAGAAAATGTCTGGTCCATGGTTGCCGTGCGACTGACCGGTCACCATACGCCAGTCATTACGGTTGATGAGCTGTGGTGGTGTTGAAGCTGCATGGACATCTGTACCTGTGCACGTCATCCAATCTGTTTGATTCATTGACCAGGCGTATAAGTGATGCTACTACTCCCAGAGATGGTTATTCTGGGTGCTGATTTTTCAGGATCTATTCACCCAAATTTCTTGAAAATTCAATCACTTGTTATTTCTAGTATAGTATATTTGTCCAATAAATATCATTTTGTTATCTGTATTTAGTCATGGTGCAGCGATTTTAATGGTCAGTAGTGTACAAAAAAGTTAGGGGAGCATAATAAGTTACATTTAACTAATTTCTACATAAAAATATCAATGTTTTACGACATAAATATTTATAATTCAGAATCATTAATCTTTCAGATATTTAAACACCTCGAAATCTGGTGTATGACAAGCACTGGCATGTAAAGCATATATATACCTTCAAGATGCATTTTTTTAATTTTTAGGTCCATTAGCAGTATAACGCGCACCCATTTTGTTTTTTACAAAGAAACCTGAAATGTGCGTATTTTCTTATGCTTGGAAGTCATTAATTCTAAGTTTTATCCCAGGCTTTTAGAGAAATAGTATACTTCTAACAAAATAGAAATTTAAGCTCATTCCTTTTAAATAAACAATACTTTGATATATGTGCGAATCTTAGGGTTTTCCTTTTTCTTTTTTTTTATTTTTGACCATCTGTTTTATTTTTAAAATAATCATTTTTATACCTTGCATATAACATACACCCGTAAATTTTGATCGTGTTTTTTTGTATTAAAACTACGTGTAACACCCCGGAATTTACAGCATATAAATAAATACAAAACACAATTATCAATTTTCAACAGTACTTTGATTTTTATGCGTCGTAAATTTAACAAAACTTTTGCCGTTATATTTTTAGCTAATAATATCCTTGTTTGTATGTTTTCTTTTTCTGTACAGATGCTCTAATTCATAAATCCAGTAAACATGAGGAGTTTTATAAATGTAAAGATCAATCAGGAATTTAAAAATTCAAAATTTAAATATAAAGAATAAGTTATTTCGTCGAAAATTCAGGTAATAGCTTTAAAAATATATTTCAATTTTTTCATTCCTTAATATAGTTATTTAAAATATGAAGAAAAATACTTCAACGAAAAAATACTTTATTGCATGATTGATTTCATACTTTCTGTTTTTTAATAAAATTAATGCTCAAGAGTAGTTTTCTTCAACATACTGTTCATGTATTTAAATTTTTGGGGCTTGTCTTTGTTCTAAAGAGAAAAATACCACAAAATACATTCTTAACCCCATTCATCCACAGTTTCTTTCATTTTATTCAAAAAAATCTACCATTCTCAGAACTTTTAAAAGAACTATCCATCGCAATAAAGAAGGGTTAGGAGTTTTTAGTCAAACCGACGTTCTTTTTCTCAAAGGGAGGAGGGAAAGTGGGGGAAAATCAAAGCATATCAACAGCAGCACGCTACAAGTATATACACTTATTTTTAAAAAGGAAAAAAAAAATCACGATGCGTAAATCGGACATGAAAAAGAAAACGTCGACAATCGAAGCAGGCAGAGAAAACAATAAGCAAGGCGCGCGAATTGCCGTTGCTCATTCCAGTTCAGTGATCAGGAGAAATCCTCTGACATGGAACGGATGTGAGGTTGCAGGCGCCGCTCTTATCTTCTGCTCGACCCCCGGGGAACAACCCCACCCCTATTCCAATCCTCCCAAGTCTGATATAGACACAAATGACTTGAGTCCATTGCAACTTGTATTTATTCGATTGGAGAGGGCTCCCTTCTTGACAGTTTCTCGAAATCTAAACTTTCTGTAGAGACTTTCATCATTTTGTTTGGGTTTATCTTATTTTGATAAAGCCTCCCTTAAAAGTTTATATGTAATCTTTTTTTAATAAAACCTTTCTAAAGATATGTTTAACGTAAACATATAAAAACACTTATATGTGGTTGCTTTGATAAAAGAATGCTAAAACGTTTTATAAACATTTTGCTTTAGTAAAATCATGCTGGATAGATTTATTCGCAACTTGACTTTGAGAAAAACATGCTCAAACAATTTATACGCATTTTATTCTCATAAAACCATGCTGAAAAAATTATACGCCTTGTCTTAGAAAAACCATGCTGAACATTTTTAAATATACTTTTTGTCTTAAAGTTTCATATTTAACTAAGAAAACGAAATTTGAAAATATGAACAAACATTCCATGTATTTAATTAAACTATATCACACTACAGTTTGAGTATTCAATGAATCTATTGTAAGGAAAAATAAAAAAATGATGAAGTTTATTATTTATCGAAAAGTTTCTTTTTATTTAGGATATCTAATAAAATTCCACATTGAGTAACATTAGTAAAAATATTCGTCAAGTTCAGCTATTATTTTTAAAATATAGTATCAGAGATATCTAAGCTTTCGCGTGCAGATATTTTATACTTTGGATTGATTCTATGTAATTTTATTTAAATAAAAACTTACTGAACATTTTTGAGTAAGCATTTATTTTATAATTATGCATATAACTGATCTTACAGTTATATATTTTATGCATAAAATAAACTAAGATTTTTGTTCTTTTATCGAGATTTAAAATTTAAAGATACAAAATGATAAAGAAGAATATTTATTAAACATTTTTTATTACAGCTTCGTCAAAAAATAATTAGATTTGGAGCATATATATATATATATATATATATATATATATATATATATATATATATATATATATATATATATAAACTGTATACTTCAAAATTTGAACTTTATTCAGAAGTATTTTAACATTTTATATGAAATTTACGAGATTTTGTTTTAAGAAAAAAAATATAGTGAGGAAAATAATGCAGTGCATATTATATAGAATATTTTATAGATTAACTCAAGCGATACGTTTAATTGCGGAAAATTGTAATTAAAATATAGTTTTTGGTACTTTTCCGTTTCACATGCGCAAATCTTTCCAAGTTGGCGTTATTGGAGACAACATACAATATACACATAAAATATTTAGTAAATGATAGTTCTCATTGTTTCTTCCTTTTTTATGTATTATGGGTGAGTGAGTGAGTGAATATTAACGTCACACTGTTCAGCTACACGAGGGCTTTTGGAGACATACCACGTAATTTTGAACCATGGTCAAGTGACGTGGACGACACCTGAGCTGGCAACCCCTCTCCTAACTACCACACCACACCAACGGGAGGACGTTTCAGCTCTCGACAGATTTAACGTGCATCGCTGCCCTACACGGCGGGTCTTTAGTGGTACTGGGATCGAACACATGACATGCCTGCCATGGTTGGATGCCTTAACCACTGGTCTACCGCAGCCCTATGTATTATGGGAAAGACGTTACTCATAAGAAAAGACAAAGATTTGTTTTGCATATATGTTGGTATCAGGTTATCAGCGCAAATATTCCATTTGATGTCGGTTGTATCAGTTTTGGCGACTTAATCACTTACGCCGGCGAAACGGAAATGTACCTATTTTTTTTCTTAAGATACACTTTGAAATAATACATAAAAGAAAAAAAAAAATACAAGGTTTTAAAATTCATAGTCTGCGATTTGAAGGATTAGTTACAGAATAGCTCTGATTTAAGTTTATTTATATATGGTTTATACTCAAGCGGCAATACTAGGTAGTGTTAAAAGAAAAGCACGCTCTGAAGTTATAAGTAATTATCCATGATAATCACGAGATCCTGCAATTCTTATAATTGGATATTGCTTAAAATTCTTCGATATATCTACAGAATCATGTTGATAGAATTAAGGAATGAATTAAGGGCTGCGGTAGTCTAGTGGTCAAGGTATCGGATAATGACTGGCTAGTCGTGAGTTCGATACCATTACCACTAAAGACCCACTGTGTAGGACAGTGATCCACATTAAATCTGTCGAGAGCTCAAACGTCCTCTCGTTATTGTGGTGTGGTAGTTAGGAGAGGAAGTGCAAGCTCAGGTGTCGTCCACGCCACTTGACCATGGTTCAAAATTACGTGGCCCGTCATCAAAAGCCCTCGTGTTGCTGAACACATTGCGACGTTAATATTCACTCACTAAGGATTGAATTAAGTAGAATATCAAGAATAAGCTAGATAGTTTGAAAGTATTATTACAATCGTAAAAAAAATAAATGTTAAGTGTTTTAATGACGATTCTTATTACATTAGTGAGTATATTTCTTTGGTTAAATGAGCAAATTTTGTTTATATATAATTCAGTACTCTAAAGGAACAAATCAGGTGATCTACAGATTCACTGGTAGCTGTAATTTTTAACGTACCCAGTAACATTTGCTACATTCCTCTATTCATTCGAAATGGTCATTTCGAATGAAAATGTGAATATGGTTCTGAATATATGTCTTATATTATTTAATAAGTTCTGAATTATTTAATAAATTGTCATAATGATGCTAATTCTTTTGTGTTACTCGTTCTTTTTATTTTCTAATGTTTATATGACTAATAGAACGTATCTTATATTTTTGTAAACTCAAAATATCGTATTCTTTTTAAAGTCATGACACAGTGTCTATATCTACTTAAACTTCCTGTTCCGTAACTCTTTTTTCAGAGGAAATAGAAAATCCATTTCATCCATTAGTTATATTTAATTTACCGTCTGTCTGCATGAACGTCTGCTTCTTTGTCTGGACTTTTTTTTAGAGATGCGTATTTCAAAAGATTATAAAATATCTTTAAATAATAAATACTATTTTGAATGATGTCAGGATAAAAGTATTTATTCCAACAAATGGAAAACAAATTATATTTATATAAAATAATGTTTCCTTACATTTAGTCATAACTTAAAATTTAAGTGTACATAGATGAATGTGTTTTTTATGAAATATTTTTTTTATCTCATGATTAAATGTAAAATTGAATAAATGTAACATTTTAAAATAACTTCTCTAGGTTTGTGGAAATATTTTTACAATAACTAAAAATAATGACACAGTTAAAATTTTCAAATTAAATGCAGACATAATACAAGCATATAATTATATTAAATCTAATTTTACGTAATTCATATAGGATGCACAGTTTGTTTGCTTTCCAGAAAGCTTATCAAGAAAGTATTTAAAATATGAATGTGACGTATATTTAGAATATCTTGCAAAAGAGACCGAAACGAAACTAATTATATTTTTCAAGTTTTGAGGTTATTTATAGCATGATCACACACACACATATATAGAATTTATCCACATACTTTAAAATTCATAATGTACATAATCAGAAACTTCAATACAATATATATATATATACTCTATAAGGAAAACAATTTTCTTTTGTTGAAGATATAATCCATATATATATAATGCTTATAATACTGCAGCATCCATTTTATAACTTTTAATCTCGGTTGCTTATGTGTCCTTCATTGTATGATTTTCCTACTGTCTTTGTGTGTTTCGAATGTGATATTGTTGGATATTATTTCTTGTTTGTAGAGAATAAGACTATATATATAACTTGCTCTGAAAATCGTGAGGGTAAAAGTTTTATTTTTAAATAGTTAAAGTATAGTTATTTTCTTTGGATTATGGATTTTTACAAAGTTGGTTCAATATTATTTAATGATATAAAAACACAAATATACATAACTCATTCAGAAATGAAATTCCTTATACCGTAATTTTGTACATAAAAATTTAATTATTTGGAAATCTTTGTCTCGTTGAATTCATATTGCGTAAATATATAATGTTAACTGATTTTCAAATTAACTTTATATCTCATTTTTAATAAAGCAAGGTAAAGGTCTTAATTTAATATAAAATTAACAAAAAAAATATAGTTTTCCATTTTTTTTCCTCTTATACAAATTATATCTTCAACGGTGCTTTAGTTCCGAAAAATGAATTTCATTTATATATTTGTCAACATTTTTATTTTTTATTTAATTAAGCTTCCCTTTTATATTTTGCACAATAAAATTTCATTTGAAAATATATTTAATCATTATATTTCCGAAGCAAAAAAAAGTTATATTAAAGCTGTAGAGTAAATTAATCTATACCGTGAATCAATAAGTATTCTTTTTGAAAATTTATAATGCTCGTTAGTTATAAAATGGTTAAATACTTTGAGGAAATATTTATCTACATAACGATATTAATTCATCATACTTTGCGATAAAAATTATTAAAATTTTTCATACATTATATACATTATTTTCTAAATAATCATTCAAATTAAAATCTTTTTTAAAATTCATGACTTCTTCATAATAACTATTAACTATTCTATTTATCTCAGTTATATTAAATAACAACAAACTGTTGCCCCTTTCAGTTATATTACACTCTCTAATTAAACACCCATTTATCTTGAACATTAAGATTTTAAACCTACTAACTTTAACATTAATAAATTCCAGTTTATAAGTCATTAAAAGTGCTTAACAACAGATTTTTTAACGTAAAGAAATATGTTACATTTGTCCTTTTTTTACTCAGTTGTCTTAATTACTATTTGAAAGCGAGATGCACTTTAACTAAAACTAAAAATAAAAAGTTACTAATTTTAAATCCATTACACTGAAATTTATCGTTGTCGTTATTTTCTTTATAATTGTTAATTTTTACATATTTATATAGGAGATACAATTAAGCATGAGAAATTTTACAGCATAAACATGATTTATCTTACAACAATTTTTTCATTTAATTTTAACCATTGTTTTACATATTTTAACTAATTGTACGAAGTTAACAAATGGTAGAGTAAATCCTAAATGGAAAAAAATCACCGTT
The DNA here is from genome assembly GCA_019973935.1 of Trichonephila clavipes. Lineage (NCBI taxonomy): Eukaryota > Metazoa > Arthropoda > Arachnida > Araneae > Nephilidae > Trichonephila > Trichonephila clavipes. The sequence goes on from BMAU01005793.1 coordinate 204,526, forward strand.
GTTTAAAAAGACAGTAATTATAAGTAAAATATTTCAAAATGCAGGAAAAAAATAGAAGATGGAAACATAAAAATCAAATTTTTGATAATCAAGTCTTCTTAAAATTAAGATTCATAGTTGCGGTAAAAGAGAAGAAAAATGTATTTATCGACGTTTCTTGTATAAGTTAAGTGTGAGATAATGAATATTAACATTTTAAAAAGGAGATTTATTTTTCGAGGATTACTCACATTAAGTCACACTAAGTAAAACTGATCACGATCTTTGAAATATATATTAATGCATATATAAGAATTCTAAGGCATTGGAGAATTTAGAACTGATGTTTAAGCAAATATAGGACAAAATGTATTTACTGAATTTAACTAATATATATATATATATATATATATATATATATATATATATATATATATATATATATATATATATATATATTATATATATATTATATATATATTATATATATTATATATATATTATATATATATTATATATATATATATATATTATATATATATATTATATATATATTAAAATATATTATATTCTATTGGATTTTTACAAATTATGTAACTAATTCTGAAATTCAAAACGGTTAATAACAAAATATTCAAAACTCACAGTCATTTAAATGTATTTCTCAAATAATTTCGTACAGTTTATTAATGCATCACTCACAAAATAAAATAATGCTTCAAAAAAGTTAAGGCATTTTATTTTTATACGCATGCAATTGCGAAATTTCAAACTAGATAAAAGCCTTTCTTTTTAAAAAAAAACTATGTTTTTTTTTAACGTATATATGAAACAAATATTAAATAAATGTAAATATCACCCAATATTATATATATACCAAATATTATAAGTATAAATATCACCCAATATTACATATTATACTTTCCCTGTATTTATGGATATAATAAAATGTAATTTTAACCAAATTATCACATAAGAGAAATTATATTATACCTCTGTAACAAATACTATGCTCTCTATTTCTTAAAATTTATCAATAAATGCACTGCTACAATCAGTTTTCTATGAACATAAATTTTGTAGGGATGATACAACAGTTATTGGTATTTTAACGATATTTATTTGCAAAAGGTGAGATTAATAATGATGGATTTTTTTTGTTGATTTTGACTTAAAAAACCTTGCTAACTAACGAATACAGCAACTGTTTTTTGCTTATTTGTGAATTTCTTTGAAATATAGAAACATCAAAATGGACTTTGGAAAGCTTTTGACAATTCAAAGTGGTTTCTTTTTTATGATGTAATAAAAGTGATTTCTCTTGAGCGTACAAACATTTCAAAGGGAACTGGAATTCACTAATGAACACTTCAAACCTGTCAAACGCACGCTCATTTACAATTCTCTTGCTAACGATGGGCTTTAATTTTTATACATTAATTAATAAGGCAGCAAGCTCAGGTTTTGAGTGTCAGTGAAAGACAAACAAAAAATATCCTTTTTATCTCTTCAAGTTGAACATCAGAGCTAGTTTATACTTCAAATCTTTTAACAATTTCTCTAATTTCTTTTCCGCTTTCCGTCTCTAAAATGGCGTCTAAACAAACAATGCTTGGTTTATAAGGCCAAGTGGTGGAAAAAATAATGAATTCGTTCTTACACGAAAACAAAAATAAACAAAAGTGTCAATCTCCTTAGATGTTTTTATAACTCCTTAAAAAAAGAAAAAGGGAGAAATTGCTATAAACAGACCAGCCTAGAGAGAGCGGATTATATTTTTTTTAATTAGGCTATATTTCTCGGGATTGGGATGTAGTCGTTTCCTCTAATTCCATATAATTCTTATAGAAACAAAACTATGTGTGGGAATTTAATATTCTTCCAGATAACAATTCCGTATTTGGATTTTTTTAAATTAGTGTTATCTTTTTGTAAGATTATTTAATTAGTTTTTTTATAAAAAAAATTCTTGTTTTTAAATGTTATGTGAAGAAAGACCTAGAACCTATCAAGAAACAATTAGTAACAATGATTTATATTATATAATAAATTTTGAATAAATATTGACCAGTAAAATGTATAAAACGTTTCAGTAAACTTACCATTATAGTCAGAATTGTAGAGACCATTTCTAAGAAATTAATGTAAATATTTTAGTAATCTACTTATAATTTACTTCTTCTTATAAAAGAATTTCTATTTTAGTTAATTTTGAGGCAGACATAATTTAAAATAAAAATATGTAATAACATACTTTTTTTTAAATTAAATTTTTTTGGTTCTTATATATGCTTTTTGTGTGTAAACTTATATATGTATTAGGGCGGGTTGAAATCTTGTTTTCCGAGTTTCAAAACCTGCATATGTGTAAAGGATGTTCTGTCGTATATAGATGTAGAATAAAAATTTTAAAACAATTTCTAGAATTAAATTTAAGTTCTTGAGATTTTTTAAGGTAACATTTCAAAGCGATTTTTTATTAGGTAAAACAAGCATTTTTAATGCGTTTTAACATTTATTGCGGTGTAAGATAAAAATATCAGGTACATTTAACAGTTTTGATTGGATCAAGTTTTACATAATTCCAATGGTTAAAGATGAAAAAAAAATTTGTAACGGACGGATTCAGGATTTCAACAAAGCAGAACTGAATTATGAATTGTTGAAGTAAAATAATTATTTTGAGTTTACAGTCATCTAAACTTAATTAATTTATTTTTCCAATTTTGTTTTAAAATTCCAACCCCTTTGTTGACAAAATTTTTGGAAATTATTTTTCTCTTTATATCCATATCATAGAACAATTTTTCTGTGTAGGTAAGGTGACCAGTCTTTTTACAATGAAAAGGAGGACGCGCGCGATAAATTTTAAAAAAAGTTACAACGTAAATGCTTGAATTTTTTTTAATTCAAATAAAAATACGCTAATTACACTTGCATTTTTTTATTATTTACTTAAACGAGTATTTTCCCATTTAATATTTCTTTCTTAATGTTCATTTTATAATACATCGGAAATTTCGGAGCAAAAAATGTTCTTTAAGTGCTGTAGCTAAAGTATCAACATTCAATCTTCATTTATCCTTTGTCGAAAAATCATTACCAACCGAAAAAACTATTTCAATTTCTGCAATAGTTCCAGGTCAGCACAACATAAATTCAACAAGAATTACGAAATTATTATCTGAAAAGTGTTCATTTTTGAAATGATTAAGTATTTCTACTCATCTTTTATCAATTTCAGCATGCTGATTTATCAATTGCTCCAATTTATTAGAATTTAAATATACATTCAGTTTTGTAATTTATTCAAACAGACAATTGTCATTGATTTTAATATCAGGCATTTATTTCGATAAAACTCGACTCATTTTTTATATCTGCCCAATTTACTTACGATGAAGTCAGAAAACACCATTAAAAACTGTTATTGACTGTGATATTTGTTTTAGACTATTCTTCGACATATTGTAAACATATTTGGTTCATCTCTGAATAGAGATTAACAGATAAGAATTGAAAAGGAGAACAAGTAGGAGGACACTTTTCAAGGAAGGACATAACCTATAAAAGGAAAACGATTAGTCCCCTTAGTATGGGAAGTTTTCGATTAATAACACATTTTTCCCCATAGTATTGTGAGCCAAATTAATATATATATACAATATGAAAAAAAACATTATAAAGAAAATTCTGTTTTAAAAGTACTTTAATTTATTCAATTTAAAATTGAATTTATGAAGGCTACATTTTTCAACCTTAAACTTATACAAGATATTAAAAGAAAACAAAACAAGGAAATATGTCCACTTTAAATTCAAATGTAATTAGTTAAAATGACTTAAGCCGATTTTCAGGACAAAATAATTCCCTGTATTAACTTCTTTTTTTTTCAATCTCATGGTAAAAATATTTTCTTTATTAATGCTTTTAGTTTAGATTCACATTAGAAGTATTTTTTCAGCAAAATTTATATATTCATCCAAAAATAATGTCGACGAATTTTAATTTGATTTTTATATAGTAAAAAAAATAGCGTTAAAAAAATCAATTCAAAAAATCAATCATTGAAACAAATTCCAATTATTAAAACATTTACCTATTGTTAAAAAGGTAATGCAAATTTGTATATTTAACGATGGAAACAGATTAATAAATGTATATCAATAATCATCAGTCAAAACAATAATCTCATTTGATTTTACTAAAATAAAATAAAATCTTTTAGCTTAGAGATTAGTTGTACTTTAGAAATATTCCTAATTCTAAAAATAGCAGGACTTCAAGAAAAAGTATAATAGAAATTAATTTTAAGACAATGAAATGTCCAATTATAATTTAAATTGCCTTACATAAACTGAAATTTGAATTTTTTTCTACACTTTTTTTTGTTACATGGCAAATAATCCTTTAACTTATAAAATTAAACATTTCCTAATCGCTTTAAAAAAAAACCAAGCTTAAAACTTCCCAGTAAGCAGTTTTTCTTTCTCATTTCCTCGCGAACACGGATAAAACATTTTGAAATACAATTACAGAGCATAACTTTATAAGTTTTTAATTCTCCATTCGGTAGTGGGTATAGGTAGGGAAAAAACTCCCTCTTCTGGAAATTATCTGAAAAGTATGGGGGAGTGGAATAAGGCCGCAATTATGAAACGCAAACAAACTGGGAAGAAAAGTAAACTTTCCGTGGAATCTGCATTTCAAGGAGGTGAAAAATGTGTAACTTGCTGACTCAGTGTTAAAAAGAGTAATGACTTCTAAGAGCTAACCCTGACGGTTTTCAGGTTGCAATTTTTTTTTCTTACTCGTTTAGCGGCTCACTAAAATGTGTCATGGAATATTTGCTTAAAAATTCAATTTATTTCCTTATTAAATGAATTCTAATTTTTTAAGCGGTATTTTTCTTTCCTTTTAAATTTCAGTCCCCATGATAGAAAAAAATATTCTTTAAATATAAATTTATTCTAAAAGAAGATTAATCTAGTAGGTATGAAATTTGTTCGAAAGGACTTTATTGGTCGAGAATTATGTTTAAATATATTACTCTTTAAAAATTAATTGTATTTATCTACTATTATCAGTGATCAAAATAAAGTTTAGTTATTCAATCTCTATAAATTAAATAATGAATATTATAAGTAAATTATGCATATATCTTATTTTAATTTATATCTCTATCTATCTATATAATGAAATATAAACAGATATACGTTAAATTGTAAATAAATTAATAAGTATGTTAATTAATAAGTATATGTCACATAACTTAAGAAATTATAATGATGTAAGCAGCAGTCGGATACCAAAAATTTTTGGTTAAATAGTTTATTATAACATTTAAAGCAATTGCAATTACGAACAATAAAGGACAATGGTATTAAGAGCTAAAAATAAGAAAATTACGAAAACTACCAAATTTAAATTTATAACAATAAGTGGAGAAATAGGTTCTACACGTTTTACATGATCCGATGGACATGTAAATGTAAATGCCCGATGGACTCCCCTTCGACTCACGGCTTCTCGAATGGTCGACTAGATGTGGTTGTTCACATATTGGTTTGTTATAAAATAAATCTAGGACTTTTACACCTTTCGAAAATCAATTATGAATACAGTTTCGAAAAATAAATACAAATGTTACCAACTAGTTACCAAATGTTACCAAATGTTAGTTACTTTTATGTTACCAACGTCCAGTTGTTATGTAATAAAGGCGGTGCTTTTATTGGTGTTTGGGGGTTGGAAGAAAGATCAGCCACACATAATCAGTAGAAATTCTGATTTATTGTGCGCTTAAATTAACAATCCAGGGGAGGAAATGCACACATCTACTTAGTATAGGAGCAATTAGATGGCCAAAAAGGAACCTAATATTTGAGTAAAATTTAATTAATTTATTATTGGTATACTTTGGACGTCTACGGTCTAATTTACCTCAATTCCGTTCTTAGCTGTGCAACCTCCGGTTGTTGTTATAAATATACGTCTTATTGACTAAATTTGCAATTAGTAACCTTTGATCATTCAGAAATTATTCGTGGACTAACTTTTGACTAGCTCTCAATTACTCTTCACTAACTTCAGGTACCTAAAAACTAATGCTTATATAGAACCTTTCACTTGCATAAACCGAGTCTTCTTCTTCGGGAGAATGTTTTCAATACAAAAACAGTTAAAAAGAAATAAATGTACCCCCAGTGGATTAGTAACAGGCTCGCGGATAGACCCGTTCCGTTACATTAGAAAAAAATGACAGAAACGTTGGGACAATGCTATTAAATGGATTAAATTTTATGCTAAGTTTGTCGGTTCTACGGGCCAGAAAACCATTAGAAAATGGCCTAAATTTCAATCCAGGTAAGCCATTATGCAAAATGCAGCGGACATATTTCGATCCATCTTTATAAAAATGTGTTTCAGTGGTTCTTACGACACTGATAGATTGGGGAACTATGTGACAGCAAAAATACATGAATTTAAAACAGATTATCTTAAGAATATTTTGTTTGAATACAATTTCTTTATAAATAATAGTAGAGTAAAAATTTATTAATTTTTTGTCGACTGCTATTTAGTTTGATATGTGTACGAGGTATGTCCAGAAACTAGTACTGTTTCGTTCTACCGAAACCGTAGAGATAATTTTGAAGTTCAACAGTCCAGTTGCGCTACTACAGCCAGGTATTGCATTGTTTTTACACATGCTAGTGATTGTTCAAACTGTTTAAGATGATTGTCGATCCCACCGTTTGTGAAGTGCGTTCCGTAATCCCTTTTTTTGAATTCAAGGAATGTTAAGCCAGTTTTCATTCATTGTAAAGATTTAAATACAAAATGTAATTATAGGTGAAAGGGAGAAAAAATGAACTCGATAATTCAATGATGCGTGCAAAAATGTTCATGATGAAAGCACGGACTAAGTGGATTTCTGCTGTCAGTGATGGTTTAGTTTAAAAATACAATGAAAAAATCCATGAAAACAGTCGGTTCACAATAAAACTACTTTGTAATGAGTTTCCACAAAATTCAAAAACATTTCACTGGAGAGACATTTTTCTTTAAACGATGTACATACAAGTTGGTTTTCCGATACGAAAAATGTTTTTACAATGGTCGTAACTGCGTAGAAAAGAAAGTTTCCGACATGCTTTTTCATGTAAAAATAAATTATATTTTGAAAAATAAATTGTATGCGAGTTTGTCCAAAAAGGTACTTAATTTTTGTAGACACGCTCCTTAAAATATCTTATATCTAATGAGGAAATAAAAATAATTTCTGCTGTAAAATAACATTTAATAATTTTCACAATTTCTGAAACTGATTTTGTAACTATTAAGTATAACTATAAAAATTATTATATGAAATATAGATATATATATATATCAAATATATTACTTATCAATTTTGTTCAGCTTGCTAGTATTTCAATTTTTTTACAATTAGAATCCATAAGCAAATTTCCGATAGTATATTTTAGTAATATAAATATAAATAATAAAAGTATTTAAGCCAAATTAAAACACAAAACTTAATTCTAGGAATTGTTGAAGAAAATCATTTCTAAAGGTGCTAATTTATGAGCTTGTCTTGACGATTGAGCTCTTTTTTACGCACTTCTACAGACTACTTTTATTTTATCTCTTTCTTTTCAGCGCTTTTGAAACCAACCTAATAACTTTTTTAACTGTTAGACGAAAGATGACATACAATCTTGATCCACCTTTTCCATTTCAATTTTTTTTTCGAGTTCTTCTTAGGATGGAACTCCCCCTCCCCCTTTCTTTTACGTCAGATGAGACCGTATATTTTTTAAAGAAATTCCTTAAGCCTACTGCGTATTAAATCTTTAATTTTAAAAATATGTATGCCCTCAAAAAAATTATTAAAGAGTATTGTATAAGCTGAATATTAATTACTTATGCCAAAATTAAGATTCATTGTGTTTTAAAAAAGTAAAGCTAGTTGAATTTCAAAATAAATATAATTTCAATCATAAAATATAGTTGAATTGTTTTGCTTTTTTTAAAAAAGAAAACAGCTAAAATGTATAGAATACTTTCAATTGAAATATATAAATATAAATTTGTGTTGCTCTAAATAGTATGAAGACATTATATTCCATAGAATTATGGATATTTCATTTAGATTACGAAACACACAAACACACACACACACACACATATATACACATATATATATATATATAAACTGGTGTGCAAAAAAATTAAGGACGAGATGGTTTTTTCAATATAACTTTGTACAAAAGCTTTCCACATCAACACATTTAATACCGTAAGATCCCCAATACGTAAGGACATGTGTAATATGTAAGCAACACTTACTAAAAGAGAAATCAGAGGGATAAAAAGAAGCTTGATTGAAAAAGTAGCATGGAGCGCAATGCGACTGAAGGCCGAAACATCCCTGTGATAGTTGTCCAGCAAGAAACATCCGGTCTTTAGTAGGGGATATGATCTCCCCTGACTGCTAGGCAGGTTTCACAGTGTCTGCCCATGCTGAGATTGAGGGTGTCAAAAAGTTGTTGAGGCATTGCTGCCCATTCGTCTTGCAGCGCCAATCGAAGCTCCCGAATCGTTACTGGTGGTAAGGTACGAGCTAACAAGCGTTGCCTAGAAAATCCCATACATGCTCGATGGGATTGAGATCCAGAGATCGTGCCGGCCAATCCATACGTTCAATATCCTCACTCTCTAAGAGATGTTCGGCAGCTACTGTGCGATGATATTGTGCATTGTCGTCCATGAAAAGGAACTGCAGACCCATAGCGTCTCTAAAAAGACGCACATATGGAAGAAGAATCTCGTTACAATAACGGGTCCCGTTGACTAAACCTGGTTCGAAGATGTGAAGGTCTGTACGACTACCAAGCATGATGCTCCCCAAACGAGAACACCGCGACCTCCATACCTGTCCTTTCAATGGTGTTCGAGGGATGATTGCGGCTTCCCCGCTCTCTCCAGATGAGTATGCGTTGAGAATCGCTACACAAACAGAATCTGCTCTCATCTGTAAAGAGTACTCATCCCCATTCATTGTCTCTCCAATTCCGGTGTTCCCGGCACCACTAAGAACGCCTTCTCCGATGGGCAGGCGTTAAATGTACACCCCGTACAGGGCGTCGTGCAAACAGACCACCACCGTGCAGTCTTCTGGCCACGGTAACACGCGATATCGGTCGTCCAGTCGCCTGTGTCGTGTGTCTAGCGATTTCTCCCGCTGTCTGCCGCCTGTTTCTTCTGGCCTGTAAGACAATGTACAGGTCATCTGCGGGTGTGGTTCCCCGTGGACGACCACTACTGAACCCCCAGATAGCTGTTCTTGTAGTTTGAAATCGTTTTCAAAGTCGTGAAACGATGCTGTGAGCAATTCCGAACTCTGCAGCCACACTTGTCACACTGCGGCCTTCTTCCAACTTCCCAATGATTCGACCTCAGGTAAAAGCATCCAGATGTCGTCTAACAGATTGATTATTCGCCATTTCTCTCTGAGACAGCAACTCGGTGTGATTTTAACTGCTATACGGCATGCAATCTTTTTGCCAGAAATACTGATCTTACACCGACAACATGCTTTATACTACTCAGACACTCCCCCATTACGTCTACCTGCATATCTGCGCATGTGTTACCGTACATCACCTTACTTAATCTCCTGATTGGTCTTTCTGTCCGCTCTGCCTCTTCGTTCAGCTGATATGCTAATTTTTCCACTTCGTCCTTAATTTTGGCACACCAGTGTATATAGTTCAAGATATACTTTCTCATATATTTCCAAATAAAAAAAATTATTCATAATTTTTTTTTAGAATAATGATGAAAAACCCTTTTTAGCAGTGAAGTGTTTTATAACAGAAAACCTTCTGAGCCCCTATTACAATTATGATGTATATCTAACTGCTTTCATTTTTTAAGGTGACTGCCTACCTTGAAAATGTCGTTTTTCGTCTGCATAAGGCATTTTTTTTATTTCAAAATCTTATAGTTTGAACATATTTCTTTCCAAGCAGTTTTCTTTTTCCTTTACGAGAAATTGAAATAAAGTTATAGTGACTTTAAAAAACATCACATTGCAAAATAACCCGGAAGTTGCAGAAAATTTCACTTTTTATATCAAATTCCATTGTTTCTTTCATTTTTTTTTAACTTATGAAATATATTTCTGTAATTTTTCTAGTGTTTCAGCCACTACTATATTATAAGTATAGTTATTTCTTGCTAAACATTGGCAACACAGACAGTCTGTTTACATTATATCTTGTGTTTTGCTCAGCTGTATGTTTGGTCGTTTTTTATTACAAAAAATTATATCTTACATTAAAAAAAAGTTAAAAAATTTAAAAAAATATTTTAAATATGAACATAATAACAAATATTCCTCAAGAAAGCGAAAGTTTACTGGAAATCAGTATACTAAAAAACGCTCAAGCGTTTATTCAAGTATAGCTGTCGTTTATTCAAGTATAGCTGGTCCAGCTGGAAATGATACACCTCTGCTTCAAATAATATTGAACTGAAAACTGCAAGTGCATCAAAACTTGAATATCTGAAGGACACTTTTTTAGAAAAAAGTTCCGGGAATTGTAATGAAATTTTCGGACATCGAATATTTGGTGTCACCACATTGCTTTCAGTGTTTGCAGTACTTTGTTGTCCAGTTTGTTTACATGAACTCAGTTTGAAAAATGACTCTAGGTATGGAATATGCTCAAACCTTTTCATAAGATGTAGAAACTGTGTGATTTCTTAAAAGGGTTTACTTCATCTGAAAAAATCAACGCTAACTTTAAGTAGAATATTCTGATTGTTTTTGCCTTAAGAGTAATTGGAAATGGGTACACCGCTGGAAATAAACTGTTCGGTATGTTGGGCTTGCCTTTTCTTTCCAAACAAGCCTTTTGAAATCAAGAATTAAAGATTTCCTATAGAAAGCATGAAAAATGCAGCAACTCGGGGGGAAATTTGCACAAAGAATCAATAAGATGCTATGGTGTGTCGATGGATGGGAACTTGGCCAAAGCGTGGTTACTCGTCTCACAATGGTTGTGTCAGTTGCATATCCATTGACACAGGAAAGATTTTGGACATCGAAATAATGTCATATTTTTGTAGAATATGTTCAAATAAGGCGAAAGTTCCTGGAAAGAAGCAAACGTGCTTCTAATTCACATGCTTGTTGCAATCATGTATCAAGTATGGAGTTGTAGGAGCACATCGCATATTTGAGCGATCAGAGAATCTTCGTAAATTGTAATACACTGATCTATGTTCATCAAATGCTTGTCTGAATTTTGTAACCAACTGGTTCGATAAAGTCATACGGAAATCAAAGATCTACATAGACGAGTCATCGTAAACTCAAAACAATATGAATTTCTAATAAGAATCAATACTTTATTTTGTACATTAACATATCAAGCACAGCATAATACATGAATTTATAAGTGATATGTATGTCAAAATAATTATTCACTCTGATAGCAGAATAATAAAATTTGGGCATGTCAAGCAGTGCAGTGAAGGTTCGGTAGGCACTGTTTTATCATCGTTTACTAAAATAGAATAACGGTGGATAAATGTTTGGTTTTCTACGTTGAATCAATTCAATACGTTTAATAACAGTATTTCGTTATCTATAATTATGAGTTATTAAAACTAAGTATTACGCTACGCACTTCTTAGTACAACTTGTGTTTATTGCTGTTATAGAGGCTAGAAAATGTAATTTTTTTTTCAGAATATTTTCACAATACTTGAAGTGCGAGGTTAAGTTTTTTTTAAATAGATATTACCCCAAAATTCCTCTAATAGTAAAAATAACGTTTTCTTAAAAATATTTAATTATATTTCTAACAAACTTCCCCTCTCTCGTCCGTTATGTAAGAAAGAGTCATTATTAAAAAAGCACAACTTTCTTTCTTAGATTTGCAATTACTATTAACGCTAACTTAAGCCAATAAGAAGCAAGTGTTATTAATAAATTACTATAATGAAAAAATTGGTATCGAAATACTAACATTTCTTTAAATATGCAATATTTAAGCGTATTAAAACGTAACTGAACAATATGTGTGTGCGCGCACGTGCGTGTAAATGCGTGCCCATATCTTGCTTAATTTTAGATAACTTAGAACTATATATACACAGCTTGTGTCATATTAAATATATACTAAACTTGCATTGGTCGATCCATTACTTCAAGGCTTAAAGGCTATGAGTCAATTCTGAATCCATGTATAAACTCCAGTCACGTCCTGTTTTAATGCAAGAAGCATGCGGCTAGAATCCCTCTAAACCTGCATTAAACTAAGAGATAAACCGAATGATTATGAGGTGGGGATGAGTCACTGCGCTTACTTTGATTTAAAGCTGATAACAAATTTAGATTTAAATCGAAACTGAATAGAACAACGATAATACACAACATTATTTATTTCTTTTTGTTGAGTTTTATTACAAGATATTTCTCACCACCTTCATCAGATTAAAACACGAATAATAATACCACAATGCATCTTTTTTATAATAAAAATAGTAATGAAACATGTACTTTTAAAATTTTTCTGATTCTTCTGTTTCTCTCCGTTGATTTTTCACTGTTTTAGCTTCAAATATTAAAATAATTTTTAAAAAAATTCTGTTTTAAAAGATGTATCGTATTTTTTTATTTTAGAACGTAATATAATTTATAGATAATATTTCAAGATCATTTGAGTTTTATTACTCTGTTTTCTTGCAGAATTTTTTTTTACATCTTTCCAAACAGCACACTGTGAAACCATGCAACGTTATGCTTTTACGCAATTAATACTTGTATTTTATGTAGTTGATAAGGCTAATTATGTTACATAACTCATTAAAAATAACATAAATAAATAAAAATTAATTTTAGTTATGATAAACCTTTAAATATTGCTTTTCATGTAAATAAGTACTTTAAAACTACTCACAGACAAAATCTGAAATTATGACTTTCTTCCTTTGAAGTAAATCATTTAAACTAAAAGGTAAAAAAAATTAAAAGAATGTACACATTATTTGCCCTGTTTGGAGTAAATTCAGTTAATAAAATAAGTTAATGCTGCTATCTATCTGATACGTTCTTTTTTGCAATTAAATCTAGTTATCTATTTTACAATGATGACTTATGTATTTCAGGGATATTTTTCATTTTTTTCTGTGAAAGAATCTGATTTACAATCTTGTACGATCTGTTTGATCCAATTTTTATAAATATTACGTTATGTATTTTTTAGTATTTAGTATTTTATCTGTGTGTATTTTAAATTTGAGTTTATACAATACAAATGTTTAAATTTTATTTTTCTTAAAAAATTCAGTAACATAAAAATTTCTTTTAAAAGTTAATATTTTAACATATTGCCATCATTAATTATTCGTAATTTATTTAAAAACAGCTTTTTATATGCTTATTCACATGTGTTCTGTCATTATTTGAATATAATTTTTTGTTAAGGTAATTTTAATCACGATTTTTACTATATCCAAAAAGTAATATTTTACGGCAAAAACTTACAGAAAAGTATGCATTTTACATTTGTATGTGGAGCATTAGATTTTACTTTACTAGACTTGTAAAGGCACTTACATCTAGGGTGCCAAACTGAAAGGCAGACTTCGGACAAATAAACGACGTTTAAGGTAGATTACAAAGAAAATCAAAATTCTTTGAAATGTAGGTTTATATATTTCTAATACTATTCATTACAATAAACAAAAATAAAAAAGTAAGAAAAATTTAATATGTACTTCCTGGCACTTTAAATCTCTTCTCCCCTACTGTCTTTCCTTTTCGGGTGAAATTTTGATATTTTATTACATATTATTGTGTGCCAATATATTGACTTTGTCTCTAAAATGGACTTTGTGGGTCGCAAGTTTGAGTCCCCTGACTTACCTGAAGAAATTATTTTTGTTTTTGATTCAAGCTTTTAATTCATAAGAACTGAAATAAATAATTCAGTCGAAATGGAACTAAATTTGTAAAATATTTATAATTCGTGAGTTAAATTTAAGAACAAACTTTAAAACCATTTTACATTTTTAAGACAAAATCTTATATCAATTATTTAAAGAATGTTTTTAAAATAAGTAACAAAAAAGCAAGAGTAAAGAGAAAGTTAATTCATTACGGAAAAATAGAGAAACACAAACATAAAACCCAACGCATAAAAGCTATACGAAAAAGAAAGAAAACATATGCATGTGTGTGTATGAATGGCGCCAAACATTATACTGTAATTTAAGTATCGTCTGACATGAGATACCTTTCAAGTAAATAACATAATTACTGCACAATAAATTATTCAGCTCATCTAACATTAGCAAAATGTTTAGTCTTCTCTTTCATATCCTTTATGGAGTATTATTTGTATTTTTTTAATTTCATGACGCAAATAGACTGATTGTTTTAGCTTGAAGCAAAATAAAACCACCGTTAACTATTCATGAATATGAATTTATATTGGTTATTATATTGTTTTGATCAAATTTATTAGGTATAATTAGAGTATTTTTGGAAGATTATATATGTCAGGAAAAATAGCCTTAGGCTGAAATATTTATACACTCAAAACAGCTGCATCAACTTTTAAAGAGTGCATAAAACATTTTGCAGCCCATATCTTATTTTACATAACAAAAACTGCGCAGCTGTTTTTTTTCGAATTAAAGAATTCTTTTGTTGAGGTCTCTAACAAAAGACTGACTTCTTGCCAGGGAATTAATGATCCCCTGCTATCACCTAGTTTCGCGTTGGAAAGTACCCAAGCCAGGACAATATCAACGCTCTAGTTCGAGGGCAAGTGAACTTTTGACCTCTCTTTGGTCTCTTTTGTGTACCTACGCAAATCTTGGACTTCAAAGTCCACCGCAGGAGGGGTGACAAGGACCAATGGCTGAATGCTAAGCACCACTACAACCAAACAGAAATAATTCTGCCCCACGTTTATATTTTGAAGGCGTGAGATATTATATCATGAAGAGGCATGCAAAGGAGTAACGAACACACTCTGGGAGATACTCCCAGACTCTCCCTGTTTAACTATGACACACTGATTATCAGACTATCTTTCGGATTTCGTGTATGATCTAGCACCCATACGATGACCTCTCAAGGTCCCAATAATAAGCACCACAATGCGTTTTACGAAATATTCATGTCAGAGAGGTGACCTGTAACATCCTCTGGCCGCGACGACTCACCGGTTTTTGAATTAAAGGAAGTATATAATCAGCAGACTCTCTACACTAGTGAAAAATAGATTTGGAGACTACCAAAATAGATTTCGGAAAGGAAGACCCTCTTCAGAGCAGATATTCAACATCCGTCAGAGTGTGGAGAAACAAGGGAATTTGGGATTGATACACATCCCCTTTTTATTGACTTTTAATCCACTTATGATAGCATCAACAGAAAACATCTTATGGCAGCCCTAAAAGAGTTTAAAATCCCTGATAAATTATAAAGGCTGATTAGTCCGACAATAAGTAAAACAAAGATCATGGTCAAGGTGCAAAAGGATCCTTCGGACCTATTGGAAAAAAATGGCGTTCGACAAGACATTCACTAGCATGTCTTCTCTCTAATTTAGCATTAGAGATAGTGGTAAGAGACTCCAAATCAATACTAGGGGAAATAACTTTAATAAATCAATACACTTTTTTTGCCTTTGCTCATGACATTGGTATTATTGCTCGAACACCCTTTACTCAAATCAAGCATTTTTATCTTTAGAGAAATAGGTTCTCATAATGGGACTGAAAATCACTGAAAATATGACCAAGTAAATGCATTGCACTAAATCCTGTTTTAAAAATTCCCATTTTAAAACTGAAGAGTATAATTTTGAAGTTGTTGACAGTTTTTCACTTATTCAGGTTTGGTAATTAATAATAGAAATGATTGTACTAATGAAATCCGAAAGAGAATTACTATGGCTGATATCTTAATTGAATACGAAAATATATGGAATCGAATTGAATCAAAAGAAAAACACACACAAAAATATTCTATTCTATAAAAGTCTTATAATATCAGTATATTGACTTATACATGGAAAACTTAGTCCGTGCCTCGAATAGATGAGAACACAATAAGTATATACGAAAGGAAGATTTTAAGATTTATTTTTTGGAAGAATTCAGGAAAATGGAACGTGGCGAAAAACCTCAAATTTCGAGCTCTATCAAGAATATAATGAATCTGACAATGTTAACTTCATCAAAATACAGTGAATTAAATGTGCAAGCCACGTTGTCAGAATGAACGAAGAAGGTACCATAAAGGTATCCGACTACTTTCGGAACCATGATCTTAAAAAAGCGCATACATGGATAATTTTTATGATATTGAGCGCCACTTAGATTAGAATACATGTATACAATTGTTTTAAGGCTATTTTGACAAAAAAAAATTATTTAAATACAATATTTTGGCAAAAAATTAAGTTAGATTAATCTTTTTTTAAAATGTTCTCCTTTTACAGAAAATGCTTCTAAAACACTAATATTTCGCTTATATAAAGTAAAGACTTCTCCAGAAAGTCTGTACTAGGATTTTTTTAAAAAAATTCACTTTATTTTCAGAGTTACCACCAATTGAAATAAGTATCGGCTTTTTTTTCTTAAAGTAGCTCCTTCCTGTTGTCGTAAAATATGAATAAACCCACATCTAAGTTATATATTTTAAGAATTCTAGTTGAGCCTCTATAGAGAGGTCTGAGCTATATACAGGCAAAATATTATTATAATAGAAGCATTTTTCACTAAAGAAGAATGTTTTGAAAAGTTTTCATTCTATGTTCATTTTTTGTCAAAATATTGTACTGAAATAACTTTTATTGTAATAATATTCTTAAAACACTTTTATATGTATTTCCTAATTTATGTGACACTAAATATCATAAATATTATTCTTTTATGTGCTTTTGCAAAATTACGATTCCGAACGCAGTCGAATACCTTAAAAAATCTTCAATGCCCAACCAATTGGCTCACGAAGAAATGACAGACAAAATCTTACATTGATTGAAGCCCCCCAAAAAGATCTCCTAGTTCTGAGAACTAGGAATCCATTAGCAGGAAGAAGGCCGTGCCGGAAAAGGCTTCTTGAGAAGATCAAGGCTCCCCCTGGGCTGTCGAGACACTTAGAAAGGAAGGATCCACATTCATTAAGTCTTTTAAGACAAATATTTGAAGACTATGCAAAAATCTAATCCTTCATTTCTCTTGCCCTTTATCTTTAGAAAGGGATATCTAACTTATTGCACCCCTTTTCACACCAAAGTCTTTACTATGATCTTCCAAGTGAAATAACTTTATTTAATTGCACAGTAGAAAATTAGAAATTTAACTTTGATGTTTTTCGAATGGTAAGTGTTATAGTAAGAATTAATTAATTAAACATTATTAATTAAACATTGTTATATATATATATATATATATATATATATATATATATATATTGAAGTATCATTTATTAGAACACTAACTTTTGTATTAAATTATTGAAACATTTTTTTCCATGAGAGGGGTGAACCAATATATATCTCCGTTCCAAAACAAATAATCTACAATACTGTTTTCTACTAACCCCCAAAAAAAAAAAAAAAAAGAACAAATTGTGAAAAAAATTGATTTAACATTATGTTTTTATGCGCAAAACAAAACTAGACTGTTGATTAGATGTGTGACTTATAATTAAGGCAATTTTTTGCACGATTCCGGTTTCATTTAAATCTGCAGATACCACTACATCCGCAATCGGGCAATTTATCATTGCTGGTACTCATTTTTTTTGTTTACAAAATTTCATCTTAAAATTTTAAATTTTTAATCTAATTTTTATTTATATTACGTAAGAATCCTTACAAATTTATTTTAGCTTTCATAATGGAAATTCTTTACATTTATTTATCTTTGTATTAAACCTTTCGTCATTCCTTAACGTTATCCAAGCTCCCCCAAGTTAATTTTAAATTTCCAAGGCCTCCCACAGAAGTCACAAAGACTCCCCAGGGTTCTGTAAGCACTACTTCGGAAATATGTTTGTATCAAAATGTCGTAAATTAAGATGCCTTTTAATAATTTAGAGCCTCACTTCGGCAAAAAAAAATGTATTCCAATATATGTTTATCATAATTGACATATTTTTCCTAAAAACTGTAAATGCAGTTGATACGTTTATATACTAAATTATATTTATTTGATATCAAAATATGAAAATACAATAAAACATCATACTTCACAAATTTCAAAGTAACAAATCTAGAACCGGAATTCAATAACTCGAACTGAAACTATTCGAGGGGAAAAATTAAAAAATACAACATTTACCCGTATTTAATTGTTTTATTTAAATCTGTTACACACA
Source organism: Trichonephila clavipes (assembly GCA_019973935.1). Taxonomy (NCBI): domain Eukaryota; kingdom Metazoa; phylum Arthropoda; class Arachnida; order Araneae; family Nephilidae; genus Trichonephila; species Trichonephila clavipes. Next base: position 222,926 of record BMAU01005793.1, read on the forward strand.
CTCTTTTAGAAGTTATGCTCAATTAATTATCGAAGTATAATTTTCCTCTTCTAACGACAAATCGGAATGTATGCATCTCAACACAGTTGCTCGAACAAAACGGCTTCAGAAAGTACTTTATTACACTCCCCCTTCACGTAATTGAGAAGCGAAATCGAAACAAAGAAATAATACCTCGTTCCATTTACTAGAAAACAAAGAAAATGAGGTTTTAGATTAACTCGCTTATCTGCCAAAACTGTTATCAAGAAGTAATAAAGCCAAGAGATACGCGTCGACATTAGTAATAACGACTCAAATTAACATTCGTTTAAAAGACTTTAATCACCCATAGAACAGCGGTCGAAAATTGAACTAAGAATAACAAGCACGCAGAAACTCGCGTCAGGGTGAAAAACAAAACAAAAAAAAATGGCGGCAAATTAATATTTTCGAATTATTTATCGCCACACGGTTGCATCGGTGGAATGCTCCTCTTTTCAATAATTAATTCTTCCGGAAGAGAATAAAACCATTATCGTTCTACTACGCCCCCCCACACCTTCCCAAAATCCAAAAGCCACGGTTCTTTCAAAGCCCATATTTAATTGCCTTTTCTTATCGTTTTACTGATGAATTGGCCGAAGGACGGGAGAATGGGAAGGAATAAAGAATCGAATAGAAAAAAAAGGAAGAAATGCTTAGTCACAGGTCATTAATTATTTAACTAGTGATTTGCGAATTTCTGTTCTTTTGTCTCGCTGCTATCCGGAACGATTTTAGCTATTTTTATAACTCTACCGGGAAATCCAGTGATGTGAACTAAAATGAAGATACGTACTACAAGAAGGCAAATATCCGAAAGGCATGGCTTCTGCAAATAACCATCTTTCGATGCGGGAGCTCCAGATCACTTTATTTAAAGATCTATTGGGAGAGAAATCTTTTTTCTTAGCGGAGAACAATGCATTTCGTGTTTCTTACTATTCTTGGAATGTTCCGTTTCTTTGTATGATTTTATCAACTACGTTACTTATAAATAAACAAAAATTTTGATTTAGCTAAAAGGTATTACGGGTTTTTATCTTTTATCAAGACAGTTATAAGATCAATAATTTCAATATATTATTTATGATATCTTTATTAATGTATCGATACTTATACCCACACAGTCATGTTGAACATAAAAATAATTGATGAAATGAATTCAATAGTTAATAGTTTTGTTACTGTCTTTGGTATTATTTGCGCCTTGCAGGATTAAACTATTTATGTAGGTAAACATTAGTATGCAATTGTTTATTTTAGTTTGTTTGGATGTAAAATAAATTAAACTCATAAGAAAAATACATAACGACGAATAGTGTTTTTGGATCGATTTGTCATTTCATTTTGAATCAGGAATTTGTATTAATTTGCTCAAACATATTTTGTTATTGCACAACATTATGTTTACCAAATAACATAAAATATGTGAGAAAAAAAACACAGTAATACATTATTTCATGACACAATAAAGTGAAATAAGTAATAAATAAGAATACAGCTTATGAACGTTTTATCATAGGCGCTAATTAATTTGATAGTTCGTTTTCCCATTTAAACGTTTCCGTTTTTGCAACTGTCATCGACATATGTTCTATTTTGGCATTCTGTACAAAAATTATAGATAATATTATAAGACAATTACCACAATTTTAAAATGGGACACGTGTCCATCTTAGTCGTAAAAGGGTTATATTTTATATTAATCCAAAACCTTTTTAAACACGGATCGAGGTTTTCAAAAAAACATATAAGCTCTAAATTGATCAGACTTTAAACGGTATATGAAAATTTTAACTTATATTTTTATAATGTTATATCAAACAAAATTTCATTGAAACAACAGTATCAAAAGCTACAAAAGATATATTTGAAAATTTTTATAACGTTTGAAGCAAGAATGGCTCTAACCAAAATTATGTTTACAAGAATTAATGTATTACTATATATTTTTAATATTCTGAAACATATTTCAGCCATATATTACAAGTTTAAAATTATTTTCTTGCCCTTAAGAAAAAAGCAGTTTTGAAGTTTTAAGCAGTTTTTCGATTATTTTAAAATATTTGCGTTCAGGAATTTCTTTCGTGATGTAAATGGTTTGATGTATATATATATATATATATATATATATATATATATATATATATATATATATATATATATATATATATATATATATATATATATATAAATTTGAAAATTCCTCAAATTTTTTCATTACAAAGAGCATACTCAGCCTTTCTGTAGATTTAGCAATTTTGTTTACTCAAAAGAACTACAGGACAATTTATTTTTCTTTGTATTCATGCTGAAGATCATACATCTAATGCCTGTTTTTCCTTGGATATTAAGAACAAAAAGAAAAAAAAAGAGTGAAATGCTTCTATGGCTTTATATCATTAACAATGGGAATGCAATTAGTCAAAATGTTTAATCAATCTAATCATATTTCTGACGATTTCAGATTTTTTTGCATATTATTGAACTAAAATAACGCAAAAAGTCTTAATTTTTTTAACGTTTATCAATTTACATTTAACAAGCAATCTTTAAGATATCCGAACTCGCTCGGAGTACTTTTTTAGCAAAATAGCATATTTAAACACTGTAAATGATTTTTAGGACTCAATACTAATACATACTAATATTTAACTAACAATATTTAAAATAAATTACATAAATTTTAGAAAAATCACAAATATAAGTGAAACTTTAGCAATATTTTTAAAAAACTTCAAAGCAATTAGAGAAAAAGTAATAAACTAATATTATTAAGAGTATTACTAAAACAAATCAAATGTATTTATCTAGGAAATGGAGTAAAATTTTAATGTTTTATTAAAATTTGAAAATTTTAGAGCTGATTGAGAAAACATCATAAGAAATGAGACATTCTTTATGAAACCATTATTTAAATAACAAGCCATAACTCAAAAAGTATCCATACAATAAGAAATATATTTTAGAACATTCTCTAAAAAATAACATAAATATCAGGTTCAAAAAGTTTTATAGAAATACATTTGTAACATTTAGAGTTATCAGACTCGCCATGACAGATTTTAAGCAATGTAAATGCCTACTTCATGTAAATCAAAGACCCACTTCCGGTTTTTCTAACTTTATAAAATAGATTGTAACTTGGCCTCTATGTAGAGCAGTAACAAAATAAAGCATGTTTCTCAAAGCCAAAAAACAGCTCTATTCAATAGAATAAAAAAAAAGAAAAAAAAACGATTATTACAGTAGTCGCATATGATGTAATGTTACCGTGGTAATTACGCAATACAAACTTTTTTTCTGAAAAAAAATATTAATCTGGTATGATTGGAAATATATTTCTATCGGTTAGTGATATCTTTAATGAAAATTGTATTTAATTATATATATAACAAAAGGAGTAAAAAATATGAAATATTTTATCAAAAACAATTATTCTTGTTCAATTTGGGGAAGAGCAGAGACAATAGACTTATGATAACTAAAATATGAAACATATACTTGTGATTTCAAAGTATTTAAAAACAGATGAAAAACAACGTCAATAACAGTACCACTGTTAGCAGTCGAAACATTCTATTTGTGTTCATTTCGAACTTGAGTTCATCATTCATAAAAGCTATTAGCGGCTCAGCTTTTGGCAAACTGAAGTTAAAGTTAAAATCACCACTCAAAATCAGGGGAAGCGAGTGATAATTTTTTTAAAAGAGCAGAACCACCTTCGTTGTATGGTAAAAGTACAAAATGCAGGAAATCTTTAATTTTTTTGAAGTGATAACTTCTATTGGCGCGATTTGCAAGAAAGTGAACTTCAATGAATGTCACTCTCCTTCGGGTTTTTTCGTCTGTATTCGGAAAACATGCTCCGACAAGATTGGTCCATCCCTAAAAAGAAATCACGTGACTAAAAGAGATCGACGTTCTCCCAGGGTTTTTATTCCCTTTTCCCCCCCCCCTCCGAAGCGGAAACAATGCTCACTCATAAACAGGTACTCCGACAACCCATTCTTCGTATTTTCTCCCGTTTATTCTTGAGTCATTATTCAATTTCCTTCTTTTTAGTTTTGAGGGCACGATATATTAAATTGATGCAACTAAGCCAACATCCCTAATTATGTACAAATTTAAGAAATTTTGTTTTATATGAGAAATTAGTGTTTTGTTTATTCTGTCACAAATCTTAATTAACTTAAAAATATTATTAATTACTTAACGTAAAGCTGCACACATTTTATACTAATGCATCGTTATTGCTGTGAGCCCAACTGGTCATCTTATAAACATAAAAACCATACGCTTTGTTTTTTTTTTGTTTCCCAAAAGATAAACAGTTGGTTCAAACTTCAAAAGAGACAATCCCTAGGAAATTTAAAAATAAATCAGATGATATTTCAATAGAAGAGTATAAAGTTTTAAAGTACATAGCGGATTATTGCGTTTATAACATAAAATTCGAAAGCTACGATTACAAATATAGATTTGTTGTAGATAAAAAAATCAATTTCGATTCAGAAAATATCGAAAGGGCAAAATAGTTTAGACTTCTGGAAAGAGCAGGCCCTATTTTCCGCTTAGGAACGCTAGGGGCATGCCTAGGGCACAAAAAAATTGGAGGGAGAAAAAAGAAAAATTACAGAGAACGCGTACAACCACCTAGTGTTTATTTAAAAAAAACAATTATTTTCTTTCATTTTGTATATCTAAATTATCAAATCTTCGTTTCACTATCGGCCAAATTATTATGTAAAAATCACTTGGCTTTTTTTCCCAAATAATATTTTGTTTCATGCATACGGTTATAAATTGTTCTCAAAACTCGAAATAAAAACTTTATCGCAACGTTTCTCAAATTGTGGGGTGCGCCCACCTAGAAGAGCACGATAACCCTACTTGGGGAGGGGGGAATCATATCGCGAAAAATCGAAAATGAAATATTTAAAATATTTAGCAATTTTTAATACAATAAATTGCAATTTCAAATAATTACAAAATAAAGTAACATTCATATGTAATAAAAATTCAATACACACGTTAAAAATGATATAATACACGTGATTCTCTTTGGCTTGCCATATACAAAATTATATATAAATAAATATGTATCTTGATAATTAGTACGGTTTATAATTAAAGTTCGTATTGTATCGTAGTTTTACCATCAAAGTACGTCATAATTACATTCAACACATTGTTACGATGAATATTCTGACTGAATATTGGGTCGCAAATATTGAAAATTTGAGAAGCACTGCTTTATCGCAATCTACAACACTCTTTTTGGTATCATGGATCCCTTTAGATTATAAGCAGGATATCTGTTTACAAGAACACCGAGGGTCCAATTCCCCCCTCCTCATACACCAACAGATTTTTAATCTTTAGCATAAAGATTACGGCTCAGCCCTTTTTATCTCTTTTTTTTTAAAAAAAAACTTAATTCCCTACTCCCCCATAAAAAAAAATATGTGCATGCCCTGCTTCAAGTTTACTACTTTTATTATTAAATTATTGTGTCAATAAGATTCATAAATCCAAGCTGCTAAATATTTTGTGCAGGTTTTTTTTTTACTCTGTGCTTGTGTGTGAAGAGACGTTTGCAGCTCTTCAGTCCTCTCCCTCTTTGTATGATTAAAAATTATAAGTATTATACTAAAAAAATATTTTTTTCCCTTTTTTTATACATTTGTATTGAAAAATTTCTCTATATTTACTTATATATTTAAATATTAGACTGGCGTCAGACAATTACTCGTACAGTAAATTGTTTCTCGTCAACAAAGTTTTTAAAAAAATCAGTGAAAATATTCGGATTATTCCTAAATAGGCAGAGTCCATTTTATTGGTAAAAATATCACCATAGGAAAATGTTCCCTCGAAGGGTTCCGTCCGCAAAGCCCCAAACAGAAACACATTCTTTATTTTTTGACATATTTAACGGCTAATAAAAAAGAGGTTTGAAATGAACCTTACGAAAATACTCTTTTTCGAAGAGAGATAGTTGACGCAATTTCAAATAAGCAAATACACACATACAATTTCTTCAATTGTTCATCATTTTTTTAAAACTGCAACCAGTAATTATGATTTTACTTTTGATTTATTTTGTATTTTCCTTAAGACTTAAAAAATGTACAAATATTTCTATCATATTAATTTAAAATCAAAACATATGTTTATTATTTGTTTTCCTTTACAAAGGTGGTAGTGAAAATAATGTTCATCTTAATAAAATCTATTTTAAAAATATTTTCTTTTGTAAATTTTCCGTTTTACATCAGCTAATTTTAAGACTTTTGACTATATATATTTCAATGCACTTTTGTAGTACTTTTATGTTAATTAATATGTATCAATACTGGATTTCCTTTCTTGTATGCATCTTCTAAAAACACGCTTTTCTATGTAAGAACAGTTTTATAAAGATTAATTATTAGTGTAAAAACATTTTTTTTATTTTATCTGATTGAAATAATTTTACATTGAGTCAGTTTTTTCTTAGATGTTTCTTATATTCTTATGAGCCTTTCATGAGTAATATTTGTCCCTTTGCCCGGTAAAGTATTATGCATCCTTCTAAAGTATTAATACATAACTTTTATCTGAAAATATTTTAAGTGAGAATTATAAAAAAAAATTAATGTAAATGTGGAAATATTAGTGTATGACCTAAAAAGAAATAAATGTCATAAGCTTAATATTATTCACAGCGACTGCGAGTAATGCAGTATTCCTTCCTTTCGTCTGTCATCAAAAGCCATCATGCCCTGTTTCAATCAGGGCATAAGTTTTCCTTGCCCAACTCAAACAAGGAAAACAAAGGTCCAAAAGAAAGCACGGTAAAGTATGAAACAACGCTTGACGGGTTTTTTTAGATATTTAAATAATTTTGAATCTAAAGTATTTATAACCTATTTCGGCTACCATAAACCTATTGTTTCTTTCTTAGAATACAATAAATTAACAAATATGTAAATTTGGCAAAATATATTACTTTATGAGTACAGACATATGAATAAATAATTTTTTTAGGACAATACCAACATTCCCTTGTTTTTTTTTTATTTTTTTTATTCACCTAACTAATCACTGAAATAACATTACAAAATTTGAAGTTATCTCTTCTATCGTGTGGTCATAAGCACACACACACTTTTTTTTAACCGTTTGATTCGAAGAAATGTATACGACCACCGAAATCACTGTTTGTCCATTTTCAAATAAGCATTCTGCCGCACTTATGTCCCCTCAATATCGTGACTAACGAATTTAGAGTTAAGCGCTCGATTGTTTGATGGCTACTAGAGTTGGACCAAGGCCATATAGCTTTGGTTGGATCCCCATGTGAGGGTAGGACACAGCCATGCACTCTTATTGGTCAAATCAATTAGCGCGCGCTTACGTCACATCATGATACACACAGCCGTCCCTTTTCACGAAATCACTTCCAACAAATATTCAACAACCGAGAGGAAAGATGTTACACATCAATAAAAATTTCTGTCTTGAGCGAATTAGGTAATTTCAACGTGTGTTTGGATAACTTGAAAAAAAAGTTATATTTTAAAAGTCTATAAACCCTTAATACGCTACAAAAAGTCAAAGCTTAAAAAAAAAAAAAAACGTGTTAAAGTTTACACAGCAGCTGGCAGTCTTAATAATTCAGATATCAAACGAAATTTTCACCGATACTCGAGACAAAAAACACTATAAGCATTTGTTCCCCTACACTGCAAACAAAAGTAATCTAAATAAAAAAAAATGCCATTCAAAGTGCCAGACATAACTGCAGCTTCTCGTACCACAGCGGTCCATCAAAGCGAGAGATTAGCCACAGAACCCCGGGGTAGATGATGCAACGATTGGAGGTGACGGGATATCGGCAGCTGTCCTGGACATCCCTCTTGATGAGACTGTGGACATACTTCCAAATGGGTTCGCTAATTATTCGCAGTGACGTCACTTTGACTTTATTTCTTAGAAAGAGAAGTCAGTATTAATAAGGCCTTGGGTCCAACAAAACAGTCTTCAGCGACTGTGATTTATATCGGCAGATGTTGTTGTGTTCTTCCAAAGTATTGGCTCCCAGCTGTCAGGATAATGAGCTGTGTTAGAAAAATTGTCCTGGACAGAGTACTGAAAAAAATAAGGGGCATTCGATTGCAGAAGCAATTTCGAATATTCATTATATTTTACCTGTTGGGATATTTTCTGAAAGGATGGGAATTTTTAACTTTGAATGTGATTGTTTGTTCGAGTTCAAAATGTTACAATAAATATTGTACCGTTAGGTTTAATTTATAATTTTTGGATGGCAGCCTTTCATTTTAGGAAAAATGATACTTAAGTTTAAATTAATTATTCGTACTTTTTTTTAAACTCTTTCACGCTTATTTTTATCTTATATTAAAGATAGCCGACAAAGATAGATAAAATAAATATTAATTTTTCATTTCCTGTAATTAAATATATATGGGTACATATTTTTAACTACATAGAATCATTATAATTGGCGCAACAGTCCATGATCGCCAAGACCTACTGTACCTATCTCAGTTTACGTAATCTTAGGCGCTGGTGTGCATTTGTATATGTTTCGGACAAGTGGTCAGTATGACATAAAACCTCCAGTGTTCAGTTCCCAAGCAAGTTTGTAACTCAATTATTGACTCACTGATTGATTGATTGATTGATTGAATATTAACGTCGCACTGTTCAGCTACACGAGGGCTTTTGGCGACGGACTACGTAATTTTGAACCATGGTCAAGTGACGTGGATAACACTTGAGCTGGCACCCCCCTCTCCTAACTACCACACCAACGGGAGGCCGTTTCAGCTCTCGACAGATTTAACGTGCATCGCTGCCCTACACGGCGGGTCTTTAGTGGTACTGGGCTCAAACTCGTGACAAAGCAAGCCACGGTCCGATACCTATACCACTCGGCTACCGTGGCCACAATTGATTCACTGAAGGGCTGAGTCAAACTAGCAAACCCCAGACTTGTGGTATGGTGTCTAGTCGTTGGTTCTTTTATGTAATATTTCCTTACTGCACCAGGCAAATAAAGTCAGTACATTTTTTTAGTGGCTTATTCTTAATTGTCCATTATAGAGCCACACGTCACACAAAACTAACATAACATTTAAAAACAACTAACACTATACATAAACTTTAGCTACACGCCATTTTTGTTTCCATCCTAGCCATCGTAACCGTCCTTTTTTGCCCCCTCCCTCGTCCAGTTCTCTTCAATTTAGATTCAGATGGCAGCACCACCTGTATAGTTTAGATGTCAGGCGAACCTTACAGGGTGGAAGCGCGGTACACAATCACTCAGACCCACTTGATTTTATCTTTATAATAACACCTTGGAAAAAAGGAGTAAAATGAGTTACATTTATAAACGGTAAACCGTCTTTATTATAATTGTTTAAGGCGACACAGTACGATTCAATTGACCAAAATCGGTCAAAAATCAAACTCTAATTTTTTTAGCCTAAAGTAAACTTTATATGCGTTTCGATACCCTCACAAAATTTGAAAGCTCTAAACTTAAAAAAATGCAGAATTATGGTAGCTTTTACGTTTGTTTTTATTCGGATCCCAAAAAAGCAAATCAAAATTTTAAACTCATTTATCTCAGAAAGATAAAATAACTCTAGTTTGTCTTTACTTAAAAGGCTAAGATTATTTTCTATTGTGTCTAATGCTTTGAATTTTTTCTTTCTCATTGCCAATAGTACATGTAACAAAAGTTGATGTTCATTTTTGAATCAAAAAGCAATACTTATTTTTTTAAATATAATTGAACTCAGTATTTATACATTTCTTAAGGAATTTTCAATGAACATTCATAAAAAGAGGTATTGTACGAATACCAACCATGCTATCGCCAAACCTATATACCAACTTTTGTTATACATAGTTTAACTTACATGTAAATCAAATTCCCTGCGCTTGCGTAATTTTTGTAGGAGGAATAGCATTAAAAATCACTTCACAAATTTTAAGTTTTTTCCTTAAAAATTATATGGCTAACTTTTTTATGAAATTTTGAGCACAAAATATGTTTTACATAGTATAAACACATAAGATGCAACCAAAAAAGTTTTATAAATCTTTAAATTAAAATACTTTGTGTAAATTGTACCATGTCTCTTTAAAATAAGTATATGTTGTTGGTGCTTATAAATGTATTCTGAACGTTTCTCTCCCTATTAACATTATGCTCTTGTTTTTTGGCATAACCCTTTCTAGACATATGTTTAATTGACAGAGTCCCATTTGAACAAAAGTTTTCTGAAAAGTGTTTTGAAAGCTTTAGTGGAAATGAATCCAAATATATCTATAATACTGCCAGTACACTGATCAAATGCATAGAGAATTGAAAATTACATACTCAATACTTTGCCACGACAATGTCCAGCCTCAAACGTTGTACAAAACAACTACGAAATGAAATGAATTAAAATCTGAAATTTCGTAGTACCTAGCTTATTCACCGGATTTTTTTGTCAACTGACTTTAAAAAACAACAACATTTAGAGCAATTTTTATGGACTAAATAATATGAAAAGGAAGACAGTGGGACAAATTCTATATCATAATTTATTTAGCCTAAAGATCAGAATTTATTTAAGATAGGCACCTATGCATTAAGGTCACGTTGGGGCAGATGTATATATATATAGTGAAATAAACAAAGCCTATTTTGATTAAATAAACAGTTTTTGGAGAAAGATATCCATTTTTGTATGTTCACTTAAAAATCCGATATTTCATGTTCCTCACCCTAATATCATATAAAAAACACCAAAATAACTAATTTTTCAATTGCATTTTTAATAATTAAAAAAAACAATAAAAATAGAGAATCAAAAATCCATACCACACATTAAAATTTTTTCCAAGTTATCTCATTCAGAGAAAATAAGCGAAAAAGAAAAAAAATACCAATTTTTTTAAACATTTATGAGCTTAATATGGTTTTTGAGCTTCAATGTTGCTTTTAATATTAATTTTAAACATTCAAACTTCCATTAGATTAATAAGAATCGAGTTCCTGATGGATCAAATTGAAATACTTGATTGATTTCACGAAGCATTAAAAATAAGAATTATTTTATTCGCTAAAAATTTTGTAACTATTTTATTAATTTTCTGCTATTAAAATAGCACTGTAACAGTTTTTCATTGCGTGTCATGTTTAGTGAAAAACATGTTCCGATTTTAATATTTGATTCCAATTTCAATTTAAATATCTTACATTAAAATGTGCTAAAAAATCTCCAAAAAATAAAAAAGTATAAAAATAATTCTAAAACTGTCGTTTATTTTTATTTTAAAACGAAAACCAATTCACTTTCTAAAGATGAAAACTATTTTCTTTTAAATGAAACTGAAGGTGCTTAAAAAATGTTTTTGGCGTGGATGTAAATAAAACGCTAGATATAATGAAATTCCACATGAAACTAGCTATACGATTACATGCCTGTTCCTCGAATAAAGAAATAAATTTCAAAATGAAAGAAATATTTTTAAGTGAAAATGCTTTGAAAGAATCTGAAACACTCATGCTGCAAAGTCAATAAAATCACAATTCTTTAATAAATGCATGGATTAATAATTCTTTCAAAAAAAGTATTGAAGCATTGCTTCTGTTTTAAATCCGAAAGGTTTGTAATATTATGTACCGTTTTTGAATGTCTTTTTTATTTACTTAATTTTGTTCTTTTTTTTTTGTTTTTTTTTTGTTTTTTCAATAGAATAACATAAAATTTTGGAAATATTTTCTTAAAAAATAAAGAAATATATATTATGCTTAAAGTACGATATTAACTTTGAGTAGTGAAGTCCGATTTCAGTGTGTATTGTCTCCCAACTAATTATATAACATTGTCCTAAATTCAAATAACCTCGCAATTCTTGAATTCAAAAGACAGAACATCTTACAACTAAGCAATTCATTCCTCAATTTTATTAGCTAAAATCAATCCCCTTTCTCGTTGGAAAAAATGAAATTACGCTCACGAATGTAGTAATCTGTTCCAAAACATCTCGGCAACAGAATGTGCATTCATAATTGGATTGGGAAGGGTCTCCAAACAGCATAATAATAACTATTCCTCTCAAACTCCAACAAAACTGCACTTTTAGATTTTTATTTGCCTGGATCTTTTAAACAAGATCCAGGGGGAAACCTTTTATTAAAAACCAGAGATTTAATATCACGGTAGTACAAACATTGAAGAAAACAGTGGGTGAAATTAAAATGAGAACTTCCAGCGGGGATTTTCTTTTGCTAGTCTGGAAGAGAGAGTCAAATTAATTTTTTATGCCTCTTTCTCCTACTTGAGATTTGAGGACAGCTTTTGAAGAAATAGCCCTGCGGCAAACCTAAGGTATCATTCCACGATGCAAAATGGAAAAGAAATTTAGGAGAAAAAAATAGAATCTTTGGTTTTTAATTTAGACTGGACAAACAATGCTAATTGCTCTCAGAGGCTGAGATTTAAGCAAATATACTGTCTCCTCTCTCTCAAGAATTCGGCACTCACAGAAATCGTAGTGCATCATGAGTTTTATTTTAAATTTTTTTTCTTTGTTAATTCTCCAGTTATGAAAAAAAATAAAAGATTTTTCATCCTTTTTTTTTTCTACAGAAAATAGAGTGACTTTTTTTTATTTACGCACATTAAAAGTAAAATAAAATCAGTATCTTCAATAAAATACTAAAACTTTTCTTATGAACATCAAAAATATCTTTAATTTTAAAATTTGGATCCGATAACGTTTTCTCCTATGAGTAAACACAATATACAAATCAATATCAAGCATGAAATCAGAATGCCAGTTTAACTTAAAATTCTGCATTTTATTTGGGTTTTTTTTTTCTAATTTTAATAAAAATGTTCAAAGCATCATATTATTTATTTATTTGAATAAATTCTAAATAATATACCACAAGGTGACTGACTTCTTTCGGAACCATTACATTCAAAAATGGTATGAACCAATACTTTTTTTGATATTTATTGTCAGTTTAATTAGAATATACACATAAAATTATGTTTTAAATTAAAATATTTCAAGTATATTACTACAAGAAAAAAATATTTAAATGCAAATTTTTAGCAAAGAATAAAGCAAAAAAAAAAAGCATATATTTTTAAAATATTTTCCTTTTATAAGAATTTCTTCTATAACAATAATATTTTGCCTATGTAGAGAGAAAATTTCTGTAAAGGGACTGAACTAGAATTTTTAAAATATTTAATTCTGAATTAAATTTTGTTCACGCTTTACTATATCACATTAGAGAAATTTTTAAAAAAAGCAACCACGATTGTTATTTCAAATAATAGTAATTCTAAAAATTATGTTAATTTTTTAGTTCGGTCTCTGTAGAGAAGTCTAGGTCATTCAACTCGCTCTACAATTTAGGTATACATTGGCAAAATATTTTTTTAAAAGAGAAGGATATTTTTATAAAAGAAAAATATTTTGAATATATGCCCTACATTCTTCATTTTTTCCCAAAAATATAGTATCTAAATAATTGGATGTTTAAAAAATATTCTTAATACACTCATGGACAAAAAAAATTAGCGTACCAAAAAGGAGTCGTCAAAATGAAGCTACATTTTTCATGTGTAATGGCTGCTCTGATATAAGTAAATAATTTTTTAAATCAAAGAAAAAGGATCATTTATTTCAGAGTCAAAGACAAAAGAACGGAGGATTTAATACCCTATTGAACCCCTTCTAGAGTGAATGTATGGTGGAATACGATCAAGAATTAAAGCATACAAGTTCTGTATGATGTCTTGAGCATTTCATTCCATATTTGTTGTAAAATTGCCTCTAGTTCGTTCAAACTCATGGGATGCCCTACTCGCCGTCCCAAATGATCCCAGATATGCTCGATAGGAGACAAATCTGGAGGTCGGGAAGGCCAAGGAAGGGTAGCAGCAGTGCGGAGATAGCCTTGTGATATCCTTGCCGTGTGGGGCCAAGCATTATTTTGTTAAAAAATGGTTCCTGGGAACCACTGCATGAGTGGTAACACTAGTAGTTGCAGGATGTCTTAGACATACCACCGAGCTGTCATGGAGCCACAGATCAATACTAGGGATGACCGTGTATTGTAGCAAACGACACCCCGTACTCTCACATCAGCTGTAGGAAGGTATGTCGCTGTAAAGCAAAAGCAGGATTGTGGCATTCACCACGGGGTCTCCACACAAGAACATGATTGTCATCACTGCTGAGATTGAATCTGGATTCGTCGCTAAAGATGACCTGGTTGAATTTCGCTGCTGTCCAGTCTTCTCGTGCGTGGCACCTCTCTAAACGGAAGCGTCTATGGATGGGCGTCAAGGGCAGCACACGAAATGGGCGCCGTAATCCCAAATTGTTCTTCAGTCAGACGCCTTCGTATGATTCGAGAAGACACAGCAACCCTTAATGAAGGTGCTACCTAGCCTGGATGGCGGCCGATGAAGCAGTTGGCTGTACGCGTACATTTCTTACGATGTGATGGTCTTCTCGACGACTGGTGTGTCAGAGGTTGTTCTGAGCTTGGTCTTTGTGTAAATGACATCTGTCGGATCCACTGGTCCCAACACTTCCTCATAACACAATCAGATCGGCCTAATTGACGAGCTATTTGCCTAGCTGACCACCCAGCTTCCATCATGCCGATGATTCTCCTCTTCTCAAACTGCTATAGCTGCTCATATTGGATTCGAAAATGGCGTAATGACATGCCTACCGCAGCTCTTCCTTGTAAACAAGCTTTTTATACCTGATTTATACTCCACGGAGAACGACGATATACACCCTCTAACGGCTATACGTAATGCGTAATCACGATGAATTTCTAATAATTTGCTTATCTTCCCGGCATGTACCTTCATGCCAAGTTTCGTTACGATCCGACTATTATTTCTTGGAGCGTTATTTTTTGTTCTTCGGTATATATATATATATATATATATATATATATATATACTCTAATTCAATTGACACTAATATAAAAAAGTATTCATTTATACGATTTTAAAAACCACTCTTTCAACGATGTCAGCCAGAACCGATAATTGATGAAAAGTCTCGTTATAATGATTCAAAAACTTTTCGATCGATTTTCGTAAGGAGATAGGAAATACTTCAAGAAACCGATATCACACCGAGTCATTCGTCTTCAACCCGTATTGTGCATGTTGCTGCGCAGATAATAAACCACATTCGTACAAATTGGAAATGTTCTTGTGCAAACATTTGTTCCAGTGGTATTCTTCTATTGGGGTATCGGTCTTCATAGAGTTGCCCATTTTGTCCGCCACTTTCGCCAGTTGCCCCACAAGTCCTCCGCTAGCTCTTAATGCGTAAAAGAAGGAAAAATAAACGATTAATCCCATCAGTAGTAAGATCGTACACTGATGACAGTGGGAGTGGTCGGCTAAGCTGTGCACTTGTTGTGTACTCACAGGGCCCTCTGCATTCCCATGCGTACATTTGCGGACATACTTTCTTACGTGAAATTGGTTTCCTAACTCCTTACGAAATATGAACGATGCGTTTTGAATCCCCCTGTATGGATAGATTGGAATATAACACACACACGCATCGTTTTGAAAATTAAAACTATTTAATTATCAGAAAGCAAATGAAAAACACACATTCTGTTATTTATCGGAAAACTATTCCGCTTCAAAATAATAATATTATTACTTCTCACGAATGGAACCAATGATTTGTAGTTAATCTATTTGGCATGTGAGATCATTTCCTTTTTGTGTTTTCTTTTGTTTGTATTAGGTGTAGTTCAGTCTGTATTTCGAACGCTAAATGTATCTATTTTCTGTTTCCTTATCCATTATTTTTTGACATCACAAAGGAATCTCTTTCTAAAGAGTAAGGAAAATGATGAGTATATTTGAAATAACAAAGTCGAATTCGTAGGTCAAGCTCATCACGGGCGTTAGAAACGGAAGAATAATGTAAGTGATATATTTGCATTTATTAATTTTTCACAATACTAGTATTTGTTGTTAACACTTTATTTATCTCTTCTATTATTATAATCATACGATAATAAATTTAGTACTATGTGTTAACATTTCACTTTAACAAGCGAAGCAGAAGCCATTGGGTCATGATCACGAACTCGTGAATGGCATTGTCGAATCGTGCATTAGATGTTTGGTGTTACTAAAGACCCGTCATGTAGTAGGTGTAATGAACGTTAAATTTGTCGGATATTTAAGTTCTAAGATTAAAATGATGTAGAATTTTGGAGGGTGGAATGCACAAGTTCGTCTTTCTTATCATTTGGCCGAGGTTCAAAATTACGAGGTCCGTCGATAATAGCCTTATAGTTGCTTCAGAGGGAAATGCCAATAAAAACTACTAGAGACAAAGAGTTCCAAGAATGGTTCCCCCAATGGAAGATCATTTCTGACAAAGTGATTTTTTTTATTCGTTAGATTTTGTATTATTGTCCTTAGAGCATAGAGGAAATATCGATTTTTGTGTTTTGTTCCAGAAAACTCCTGAGACACTCGATATGCTAAATAAATCATACGGAAACGATACTAGCAGCAAAGAAGTTTTACCTGTTTCCATGGCTGAAAATGAAATAGAAGGGACATCGTTTTATGGATTCATATCAGGTGTTTCGAAATGCGACGAAGCAATTGAAGAACTTCTCAAAGTATGGATTCCAGGAGTTTTTTGATGAGTTATACTAAGGCTGGAAAATATGTGTGGATGTCATTGGGCAGTACCATGAAGTTCAATAAGATTAAATTTTTGTTCTATTTTTCAATAATTTTTAATTGATCTATTCCGGGTACTTTTTGACGTACCTGTAATAAATGAATTCTATGTCTAGGTATTTAATTGTTAAATAAGTTTTGTTCATCCTTAAATTTAGTAGACTGTGCATCGAATTAAAAATAAGCATTTCAGTTTGGTAAGGTTTTGAATCGTAAAAGGTATTTTTCTTCCCGTTTTCTATTTCTTAATTTTTTTAATGGCAAAAGCTATCACCATGCTAGTTGACTATATAAATACGTCTTATACTATTCACCCCTTACAGTATTATATATATATATATATATATATATATATATATATATATATATCAGTATTATATGATATCGAGGACCTTTTTAATTCTATAGATATTGACGATATGATTAAGGTTCTACAGTTAATTTATGATAAATATTTTAATTATATACTTCAATGAAAAAAGAAAAATTTGATATTCTTGTTAACCTCGTATTAAAAGAAAATTTCATTACATTTTTGATCAGAATCTTTATAAACAGATCAAAGGATTACCTCAGGGTGGTCCAGCTAGTAATTGTTTAGCGAACCTATATTTACATTTTTTTGAAATAGATCATGTTGTAAATGATTCTTACTTAATTTATCGTTATATAGATGATATAATAATTTTTGGTAAAAATAGTGAATACAAACCAAATATTACGTTCTACCCTGATTATCTCAAGCTTCTTAAAACTAACTTCAACTCTAATATGGTGGAATTCTTGGATTTAGACTTGCATCTTATTAACAATAATGTAGTCAGTAACATTTTTGAAAAAAGAGATTCGTTTAAGTTCCATATAATTAAAATTCCTTTACGGAATAGTAATTTACATATACCAATTTACAGAAACATCATTTTGAATTTTTTATTTAGAAATGATAACTTAACTACCCACAAAATAGATAAATACACAATAATATAAAAAAAAAATTTTCAATGTTGTTTAGATCATGAATACCCTTTTAATTTCTTAAGAACTTATATTCATCACAAATACATTAACCGTCTTGCTACTTCGAATTCCAAAACCACCACAAAACAATAGGATTTCAAAGTCACCATGTTAGTGGTCTTGCTGTGAAGATTATAACATACCACTCATATCACAGTTTACATTTTTTCCACACACATCTTGAATATCTTACACATTGTTGACAACCAACCAAATTAGAGCCTAGCTAATTTACATTTTTGACAATCAACCAAATCAAATTTTACCATATTTGATTGACGTCATTTTATACCTGTCTTTGCTGGCTGGTTTAAAAGTCAGCTCAAAAGATGTGTTTATGTATTTTCGAATTTTTTAACTTGGTGAATAATTGATTTTCATTAATGGCAAGACGCTTGATTCTCTTCGTAAAAGCTTTGTGAGTAAAGAAATTTTGTTAAATTATTTTTTGAAAGGTACTTTTCTTATGTAATTGTTTTAGCATTTTTCTACTTTTCTTACGTAATTATTTTGTGATTTTTCTGCATTAAGTGTTTGGGAGAGTTTGTTACATAATAGTAGTGATTGGTTTTATCATGCTCTCTGAGTTATCCATACTCTGAAGTTTTGTTTATTTTATTTTATTTGGTTTCCTATACCGAGTTGCAAAGGGGGAAGGTTGGCGCCTTCAAACTAGTTTAAGCCCACTTATTCGGTCCTAAGTCCGAAATTGCTTACCTGACTCGCTAGGTTCTTCTTTTTTGTAGTTTTTGATTTATTTATTTCTCTATATAATTTTGTTCTTCATGTTCAGCTTTTATATTTTTATTACGCTATTTCTTGTTATGTTCTTTATGAATTATTTCTTGTTTTTGATATATAATACATATTTCTTATATATATATATATATATATATATATATATATATATATATATATATATATATATATATATATATATATATATATATATATATATATATATATATATATATATATAAAATCTTAACTGCCTCAACATAATTACTTTCTTACTTCACGTAGCCCTTCGTTTTCCACGGATCAGCGGGTGTTAAGTGACACTATCTCCACTTTGCGATAACTCTCTATATTCTACAAAATCTCCCGGGAAATAATCTGGGAAAAAGTTTTAAAAGTTTAACGATCATCCTCAGATAGTCTAGCGAATTCGTGGTACTAGTTATAAGGTGTCGGTCGGTCTTCTACCCCACCGAAGTTCCTCATTCATCCTGGAAGTATATCCGTTCCCTAAATCAGGATTCCGGAGCTTCCTTTTAGATAGAGAACCTGCTTTCCATTCAAATATGGGGGGATTGCTTCGTCACTTTGATAGCAGCGGCACTTCGATCGAGATGGGAAAAGATATTTCGGAGAAAACACTATCATACAATGTAGGAGGAAAGTATGGCTACAGATCTGACTCCTCTGTAGTTGTTGGAATGAAAATTAATAGAGAAACTCACAGACAGGTTTTAAATTTCTTACCTGGATGCTGGAACTGCGAAAAATTAGAAAGCACTGGCAAGTAACACGCGAGCATAAATTTATATTAATACAATATTGATATGAAATGCTGCAGAATTATTACAGTGATTATTTTTATCTAATATCTTAGTCATTTGTTGAAATCCAGTCTTAATTGTTTCTGCTTGATTTTCTACTATTACTGCATGACTTTAACTGATTAAATTTAAATGTGAACGTTCAGTATGTGTGTCATTCACATTTAGTAAAACATGTATAATTTATTAAATCATGTTTTTAGATTGAAGAGTTGTAATGAGTTTTGGAATCTTTGGAAAGCAATCTGTGTTTGAGGCAATACAATTTCATTTTATTTTAAAGACATTGTGTATTATAAATGTAATATGCTCCCTTGCTTTGTATTTGTGTCTCAAACTTATCATTTAAGAAGCGAATAGTTTTGAAAAGAAACTGTCCTTAAGGACAGTAACATGTATGTGCTTCCCCATTTTTTGACATTTATTGACACTGGCATGTGCCATCTTAACGTGCTATTCACCTGCTGAAAAGTGAGTATGTGGTTCAGAAAGTAAGAAAAACAAGAAATATTGTATTTCTCTCATTTGAAAACAAGTGAGCTTGGTCAAGCAACTTTTATTTATGAGCTTAGACGACCATTGTTTCAGAAAGCAGTTAAGAGGGGAAAAAACTAATTGGTTGATTTTTCTTAACAAAACCTGTTCTTTAAAAAATAATAGAATTACTACTTATACAATTTACTCTTTATGCCTTAAGAGCTTTTGTACTTATATTTTATCGAGTGATTCATCTAATTATTTTTATTTACACCTTTTTATTCATACATGTTTTTGAAATATTCTAAAAAGATCAGTTTCTTATCACTATCTTTGATAACTGAAACTCTTATCGCAAATATAATAAAATGAAAAAATTTTTATTGTTTGATTTAACTAAATTATTTCATCAAATGTGGACTGACTTAGAAACTGTAAATTTAATAATGTAATAATAGAATAAAAGAAAACTACAAGATAAATAGGTTTAAAATGTGTAAAAAGTTTTTAATATTATCGTTTTATTTAAAACTTTTAAGAATAAAACTACAAAATTAAAACGAAAAATACGATATTATCTTTCAATTCTAATTAGTTTAAATCGCTTTTGCCTTTTATTTATGTCTTCAAAAATATTTCTTGGCTTTACAAAAACATAAAAAGATTTTCCTATTTTAGCCATTTTCACTTAGAGTCGGAAAGTTTAATGATGGAACAACAATCACAAAATTATACCATAAAGATGATGCTCATAATAATTATGACAGATAGGGAACAGTAAAAGTGTTATTTTAAACACATAGAAAACTACTTCTTTACTAAAGTAAAATATTAAAAAATAATTTTTTTCTTGAAACATTTTAAGAAACTCCACAAAAAAGTGTTATATATGTTAAAACAGTGTTCCGCAACCCCCGGTCCGTGGATCAAATAATTCCGGTCCACACAAGAAACATTAAATTGTTTCTTTTTTATTTACTGTGGTATATTTTTCTTAGATTTGGGCTACTTTTTATGAAAATCACTTAATATTCCTTGTTAAATCACTTTATATTCATTTTTTGGTGTAGCTATATTTTATTCAGAAGTCACGATTAAATACAATAAAATTAAAATTATAAAATCAAAGCAGTCTAAAATATGAAAAATCAATATCCTCCCCCTTAGAGGGCCGCGGTAAAATTAACAAACGTTGGCCAGTCCGCGGCGATAAAAAGGTTACTGAGCAATATGTTAAAACATTCATTTGACTTTGGAATTACAAAAAATGCTATTCCTTTTTTATTTTATCTAACATTATCAAATGCTTTCTGAAGTGGTTTAAACTGCCAGAAATAAAAGCCCCAGTAGTCAAAACAAGGATAAATTTCTTGTTGCAGTAGCGCGTTAACCATTAATAAAATAATAATAATAGTAATAAAAACTAGATTATATATATATATATATATATAAGTTCCGTACTTTTAAAAAAAATGCTCTATAATTCTAATTGATGAAACAATAAATAATGAATGAAATACCGTTATACACTTATGTATTAAATAAATTAAAGAAAACAAATAAAAAATTTAAGAATTTTGGTATTTCTTTTGGGCCATTCTTGGTTATTTTTAGTCTATTTTAAGCGCACTGGACAGATTATTACTTAAAATGAAGCCAAATTATATGCTACTTTCTTTTTTATAAATCTAAGATTAATTAACTTCTAGAATCCTGAGACGTACGTATCTATATAAGAGGGGTCTATTTGAAAGATAAATAATAATTACTAATCATATTTTATGCCTAAAGGTTATCATCAGATGAAAAATGATATATTTATGTGTCTTATGTACTATTCGAATCTGGAACATTGCCAAACACACATTTAGACAACTGTTATTTTCTGGTAATTCAGCATAGCTGTCAAAAAATATTTTAGATACCTAAAATAAATTTTTAAAAAACTTGCAAGCTAATGGTATAACGTAATAGAACAATTTTAAACTGATAAATTAAATTGTTTAGTTGGATATATAAATTTGTGACTAAACTAATACTATAAATAAATAAAAAAATCCCTTTTTAATAAATATACAATATTTAAATTTATATACGTGGGAATATTCCTTGAATTTAGCAACATTTATTTTAGTAAAAATAATTTATATAAATTTAATGATTAGTTATAAATATGGGATTCCCTCATATAATAACTAAAATAGTAATGCAACGGACCAGTTAAATGATTGCTTAATTAACAGTGGTTAAATCAATTATATGACATCTTTAAAAATGAATATTAGATGAAAAAAGGCTCTGTTTAATACAATATAGTGAAAATTATTTAACACGAAAGTGAGGGATGGAAATATTTTTCGCATTAAAAGATGTATATATACATTCAACAAAATTAAGTTTATTAGTGACAAAGATATCTATCTATATATGCATGTATTTAATGAAAAGCAATGAAGCAAAAGCATTTACAAGAATTTAATGAAATTTAATACAATATTTTGAAGCTTTTTAAAAAACGAATCATTTATAGAGTATTTGGACAAAAATATAATATTTTACTTTGCATTGTCATTTTTAGAATCAAGATGTTCAACGTCGACTATTTTGTTATTAATTTCACCATTGGAATGTGCGTCTACATAACAGTGCACACTTTTCATGACGTTTCTCATTTGGGATAGCGTGAGAACAAGAGAGCTGCACGTTATTCATTTCATTATCGTCGACGGAATCTGCATCAATGATATTTTTTGAGCTTTGAACAAACTCTAAAACGTCTTTGTGGGCCATAATTGAGGCTATTTTCACATTACTATCAACTACTGCAATACATTTTTCCCATGATGCAGTAGGATGGTGTAATAATAAAGATATTTTTCATTCCGTAGAAAGGAAACCTTTTCGTGTTAAACGATTTTTATTTCCTGTGAAGAGAAAAAAAGAGCATGAAAAAATGCATAGTAATTTGTCGGGACCATTGTATTATTTCTTGTTAACCGATATTTCAACTAAAGCATTTTCGCATTACACGCACATTTCAATGTATATATGAATTATAATTAGGTTTCTCTTTTCGTTTTCTATCTAAAACTGTCATTAATGACTGCACTTAAAGATATTACTTTTAAATCAATCAGTGGATTGAAATCTAACCGTTTTTGTTATAGACATTTCAAAAATCGTTATATTTCATTGACATTATTAGAGAAAGACTTTCAGGTGAATTTAAAATGTATGGTGCATGTTGACGATTTTGAAAGTTTTACAAAAATGTCCAGCCATTTTAACCTCTACGAAAAATATTTATTGACAAAAAGCTCAACCAAAATATTTTAAATAAAAGTTTTTCAGAATAAAATCGTGACTGTAGTAAAAAAAAAAAACGGCACGTTCTTCATGTAATTTAGGCTTCATTTGAGCCTGATTTTAATATTGATTTTTTTCTTCCATTTCATAGAATGGCATTTCTTCCATTCTATTTCATTTCCCAGTAAAACTTATTTATTACCAACTTTGCAAATTGTTTTCGTCTCATTGGAGAAAATGTAGAAAAATGGGCAATTGTTGTAATTTGGCGCCATTTTTTCACCATTACTAAAAGGTTTGCACTAAACTAGGATTTCATCTTTCTCTTGGTGTAAATTGTGTTCATATGTTTGATTCCATTAAATTGTGAATTAAAAACCTTTTGCAGCATGATATGGAAATTGAAAAACAGATACTAACTGATCTGATATTGTTGGTATTTGATAGGCCTTTTAAAACTTTAAAATCATTTGTTAAATGTCTTTGCAACTCCTGGATGAAATTCAATTATGAACAAAAAATTATTTAAATACATAAAATATTCAATTTCTCTGTAAATTTAGGAATTCTAAAGCTTCCAATATGAGTTATGATATAAAATACATAAATTAAAAATATGTAACCAACAATATATAAACATTTACTAATTATGTAAGCTTACCTAATTTTGTATATATTAAATGAAATATATTTATATTAATATTAAGATTTTAATGAATTTCTCGAAATATTTTAAAATAATATATGATTTGAAGTGATATATAAAATCTATCGCAAAATTACAATTCAAAGTGAATTATACAGAGTAATGCATTCCATGGATATTAATGAAAAAATATTATTTGTAACAATTATCATCATTATTATTTCACAATTCAATATGATAACAATAAATGACATACATTTAATTACCTGTATATCTCCTTCTTGCTCTATACATAAAAAATATTCCTATACTTTAATCAAAGTAAATTAACGAAGTTACACCGCCTTTTGACTTCTATCAGTAATATATTGAAATTTAAAAAATGTTAATTTAAAACACTTAATTAACATTTACTCTACGTTCTCAAAAATTTTAAAAGATTATTGATAACCAAGGAAATACTGATCATCTCCTATTTTCAAAAATAAATTTAATCAATTTATTTTTGAAAGAGACAACTGTGAGTCAATATTAAAAGAATCCCCCAGCTCCATTTTTTTAATTAATTGGATCAAGAGAGAAGAAAGCTTTGTATTTATACTTTAAATTCTCTATAAATCAAAGTATAACGTATTCAATAACATCAAGTTCTTTGTGGAAATATCTATTACTTATTCCATAGATCCCAATCTTCCTTAGCATCCGAGCCTTTTTTGGGTTCTTCCAGATATTTTTCCGAAAATTTTTCTATTTCCAAACATAAAAAACAGCCTCTCTTATCCAATCCTCCCTTGGGCAACTTATTCCTCTTAGCTGCTCTCCAACACTCAATCGGAGCTGTCGCCGGGTAAGACGGTCGTATGATTCGAAGATTAACAGAAACCCAAGCGCAGGACGCTCCAGGACACAGGAAAAAAATAATTCCGGTCGAAGTCCTTCCCCAAACCAATCTAAACCGGCCGTCTCTATTTTGGCCTAGTATTGACACCTTATTTGCCACTGATTGGCCACAGCTCTGTGGGTAACGAAGGGTCTCAGAGCGACTAGCTTAGTGGAACACACAAAGAAAACATGTCCTCTTTCCCTAACTTGTCCTGTGAAATCGGAATCCTAATTCCCAGTAAGCTCGTCTGCCTATCTTCATCAGAATAGGAGAAAGGGGCTAAGTGCCCTTCTTTGAATTAGTTTGGTTAGGAGTTCTCTTTGTTTTAAGGGTTGGTTAAGTACATATATCAAGTATATAAATATGGAAACTGTTATATATGAAAATAGAAGCTGTTAAATAAAAATAGAAACCGTTATATAAATAAAGAAACTGATCACCAGAGGTTTTTATGCATCTTACCTTATTCCATCAAAATAAGGTTGAAAATGAAATTTAATTTTACTTTTTTAAAAAGTTACCTCTACTTTATCAATAAACATTCATCATTTCAGCATCTGAAATGAAGTATATGACAGATTAAATTTAATCAAGTATAACGATTATTGAATGTGTAGTTTACGGTACGAATCTAGTACACGTTTTAAAAATATTCATTTTTATTTCATCTCTTTTTCTCATATTTATAGCATCACATACACTTTATAAACTCACTATTCTTCATCCACTCTCACGTCTATAGAATAGAGAAAAGCGCTCAATCATTCTCTCACTTATTTTTGAAACTGTCAGTTAAATGGACTTTAAATTTGACAGGCATAATTTTTTGATAGTTACAACTCCTTTAAGAACAAGTTTTGAGGAAAGTGTCTCTCCAAGGGAGTTGCTGTGTTATAACAGGAAAAAATCCTTTAGGAACTATTTGACCTACAATCTTTAAATTTGACATGCATGTTTCTGCTATTGAGTTCCACTAAGAGCGGGTTTAGCAAACATTTACGTCCAAGAAGAATAATGGAAGATAGGATATAAATAAAATATACTTCCACTTCAGAAATTCAAATTTTATTCTTTTTAAAGTGAAAGGTGTGGGATACAATCACTAGAACTTGGATACCAATAGCTTCAAAACAATATGTAATAAAAAAGCATTCTGAAATACCTAGAGAAGTGGGTGAATAAAGGCTTATATATATATTTTAATGTATATATAGAGAGAGATAGAGGCGGATGAATAACGGCTTATATATATATATTCGAAATAATTTATTATCTAGGATCAAAAATATCATCAGAAGAAGTAAACAATAATATGAATTATTTAAATGGAAGAGTGTTAAATTATATTCATATTATTTTAATATTTTATGCTCAAAGATGTAAAATAAACTAAAGTTTTAATGGTGACTCTCTTTTCTAAAGAAGTAAAAATATCTTAAGAAATTTAATTTTAAATTATTAATTTCTCTAACACAATACTTAGAATCCTTAATATTACGTAGCATGAACAATCAAGCAAAAAACAAGTTTCATAATTCTAAGCATTTTATTTGGATAATTTATTGTATTTTAATGATATACCTAAAAACTTTTCTAAAGATAATGTTGCTGTCCCTGTTTGCATCATTCAAACATGAACTGCTAAATATAAGAAACATTTTCTTATACAAAACTACATATTTCATTTGATTTCTAATAATTTACTTAAAAAATTTAGATTATTTGTTTCATAGTTGAGCTCTTTTTTATCACTAATTCCTTTTATAAATGGAATTCTGCATTTCTTATCTTTCTATAATTTTATATTATCTCTCTTTCCTATCTACACTGCTGTGCAAAAATTAAGGACGAGACGGTTTTTTCAATATAACTTTGTACAAAAGTTTTTTCAAATCAACACATTTAATACCGTAAGATCCGCAATACGTAAGGACATGTGTAATGTAAGCAACACTTACTAAAAGAGAAATCAGAGGGATAAAAAGAAGCTTGATTGAAAAAGTAGCATGGAGCGCAATGCGACTGAAGGCCGAAACATCCCTGTGATAGGTGTCCAGCAAGAAACTTCCGGTCTTTCGTTGGGGATATGATCTCCCCTGACTGCTAGGCAGGTATCACAGCGTCTGCCCATGCTGAAAATAAAGGGTGTCAATGAGTTGTTGAGGCATTGCTGCTCATTCG
The DNA here is from genome assembly GCA_019973935.1 of Trichonephila clavipes. Lineage (NCBI taxonomy): Eukaryota > Metazoa > Arthropoda > Arachnida > Araneae > Nephilidae > Trichonephila > Trichonephila clavipes. The sequence goes on from BMAU01005793.1 coordinate 249,806, forward strand.
TCTTACAGCGCCAATTGAAGCTCCCGAATCGTTACTGGTGGTAAGGTACGAGTTGCCGAGCGTCTAGCTAGAAAATCCCATACATGCTCAAAGGGATTGAGATTCGGAGATCATGCCGGCCAATCCATACGTTCAATATCCTCAATATCTAAGAGCTGTTTGGCAGCTACTGTGCGATGACATGGTGCATTGTCATCCATGAAAAGGAACTGCAGACCCATAGCGCCTCTAAAAAGACGCACATATGGAAGAAGAATCTCGTTACAATAACGGGTCCCATTGACTGAACCTGCGTCGAAGATGTGAAGGTCTGTACGACTACCAAGTATGATGCCTCCCCAAACGAGAACACCGCGACCTCTATACCTGTCCCTTTCAATGATGTTCGAGGGATGATTGCGGCTTCCCCGCTCTCTCCAGATGAGTATGCGATGAGAATCGCTATTCAAACTGAATCTGCTCTCATCTGTAAAGAGTACTCGTCCCCATTCATTGTCTCTCCATTTCCGGTGTTTTCGGCACCACAGAAAGCGCCTTCTCCGATGGGCAGGCGTTAAAGGTACACACCGTATAAGACGTCGTGCAAACAGACCCCCACCGTGCAGTCTTCTGGCCACGGTAAAACGCGATATCGGTCGTCCAGTCGCCTGTTTCTTCTGGCCTATAAGACAATGTACCGGTCATCTGCGGGTGTGGTTCCTCATGGACGACCCCTACTGAACCCCCAGATAGCTGTTCTTGTAGTTTGAAATCGTTTCCAAAGTCGTGAAACGATGCTGTGAGCAATTCCGAACTCTGCAGCCACACTTGTCACACTGCGGCCTTCCTCCAACTTCCCAAAGATTCGACCTCAGGTAAAAACATCCAGATGTCGTCTAACAGATTGATTATTCGCCATTTCTCGCTGAGACAGCAACTCGGTGTGATTTTAATTGCTATACGGCATGCAATCTCTTTGCCAGAAATACTGATCTTACACCGACAACATGCTTTATACTACTCAGACACTCCCCCATTACGTCTACCTGCATATCTGCGCATGTGTTACCGTACATCACCTTACTTAATCTCCTGATTGGTCTTTCTGTCCGCTCTGCCTCTTCGTTCAGCTGATATGCTAATTTTTCGACTTTGTCCTTAATTTTTGCACACCAGTGTATTTTAGCGTAAATTATAAACATTTTTGTATTTAAACGAATACAATTTTCTATTTTAAACATTTGCAAAATTTATATCAAAAAATAAATTTTTTTGTAAGTTCTTACATTTTTTCATAAATATAGAATATCTAAGAAATCTTTTTCATTGTGACTTTGAAACAAAAAGAGAAATATATTTTATTACGAAACTCTAAATTTAGCAAATAACGTGAATAAGCTACAATTTAGAGGTATAAAATATATCTTTTTCAAAATATGTGAAAAATAAGTTATATATTGAATTATCCAACTGTGAAATAATACTTCAGTTACACTGCTTATTCTTTAAATTAAGTAATACGATATATTTTGAGTAGTACAAAATCGACAATTTCAGCCACTTTTATTAGATTGTTTCACGAATAGGAATATTTTTGCATATTCGTAAAGAAACTGGAGGAAGAATTTAGAATATTTTTCCGTTAATTGGGTTATCATGCAAATAATTTTAAAAATTAAAAAAATAAAATAAAAAGGAATTCGAAGTAAAATAAATTCCTTCTCTAGCCTACAATGTATTGAAAAAAATTGATTACTCTGGCGACCCTTGACAAAGTAATTATCTCTCTTCATTGTAGCTTCCTTCCGATTTAATGTTTTTTTTTCAACACTGGAACGAACAGTTCAAAAAGTTTTATTAACTTTAAAAAGTTAAACTATCATACAAATGAATAGTTTAAAAAGTTTTATCAGTTTTAGAAAGTTTATTCAGCTTATGAAGGAATAAATTAGAAATGCTTTGGCAAAAAACCAAATTGGTATCCAGTCTTGCTCTTTAAACACGTCGTTTTTAAAACGTTCACCATTAAAAAGTTTTCAGCATTTTGTTAAATTTATTTAATGCTTGAATCTCATACAAAATAAGTATGAGATGCAAAAATCATAAAAATACAATATATTTATATTAATTAACATAGTTTAAATGTTTCGACTGTGGTGCCCGAGATTATCTCGGGCACCACAGAGATACAACGATAGAGCTCCAAAATGTCATGATCGAATATGGTACGTGGTAATTTCTTTTAGTGAATTTTATTGTCTTATACTCGAATATATATCGGGAGAAATTCAGTTCGACTTCATCTCTTAGTCTTTTGCATAATGGTCACAATTTTTGTACTCAAATGATTAAAATAACTTGGCAGTTACAGTGATAAAATTATTTTTAGTTATCTACATCTTCATATAAAGCGATACTCGCTTATGTTATTATTCAACAAATGCCCGTATGTTGATTATTAGGTTATTAGGCTTCTATCTCTACGATATTTCAGTCTTGTAGATTTACAATAATATAATAAAGGGCATTTGTCTCTATGGTTAGCATTGATATCTTGTCCAGTGGAAGATATACAAACAAGTTAACCAGTAATTTTAAAACGAAATAGGTAAGCACGAAGGTGATCCTGCTCAGTCAAAAGTCTAAAAGTGGCAGCTCAAGTCACTCAAAAGTTGATAGCTGCAGTACGAAAGGATTATTTAAGGACTATTTATTTCTAGTCTTCATTAATGAAATGGTAAATTTCTAGTTAAATTCTGGGTGACATTGCATTCCTTTTTTGTCTAATAGTCTACTCTATCATTTCTATCGATACCATAGTGGGAGGGAACCCATTGGAACAACATTTTGCGATTAATTCTCTTGAGGAGGAATCTACAATGCTGGATACAAGAACTAATTCTCGTTTGATTAGACTACAAAATCTGAAGGGCAGATGTTGAATCTGAAAGTATAATAGCTCTTTCATAGAAATTCTCTCTAATAGAAATCTGTTGAAGAGTGACATAAATTGACTTGAATTCGCCATCAAAATAGTTTGAAAAATTTCCTACTGGTAAATAAAAAAAGGAAAGTTAATAGTAAATGCCAGCTCCAAGGGAGATGTCAAAAAAGGGAACCATCTGTGTAAATATGTAGCCATTCAGAAACAGGATATCAATTCTGCATAGTATCAAGAAGAGCTTCCGGGCAAAAATCAGAATTTCAGATATTCATATATCTTATACACGAGATTTACTGCTCATATCATTTCATGATTTAATATGTTTGTCATATGTTGCAATTTAAACAAAAGTAACATATTTGAAAAATGGGAATTTAATTTCAATATTATTAAGGAAATTTAAATGCATTCTATGGAAAAGCAATGTTGATTTGATCATTTTAGTTTCAGAGATTTAAAATTTTCAAAAAGTTTCATATATAAATATTTCAGAAAAATTTAACAATTTCAAAATCATTGAGAAATTATTTTTGAAAATCAGAGTAATATGATCCATTTCAGCTTTTTATTCAAAAGAAAAAACTAGGTATTTAATCAAACGTTTTAATAATTTGTTCATAAGTAGCTTTAAATCAAAATAAGATATTGATTTTAATGTAGATATATCTTTGACGGTAGCAAGCGATACGCAATTTAAAATCAAAAGCTAACGGTACCTTTTTATTATAAAACAATGTATGTATAAATATGAGTTTCCTTAAAGTGGCTTACGACCTGAATGAAGTTTATAAATTTATTTATTATGTGTATAAGCAAGCAGTTGTAATGCTAGTAATGCATTAAATTTAAAAGTTTCTAAGTGTTAGGTTTATTCATATTACAAGATATGTTTTGAGGTTTACCTCTTTCTTATGTAAAATTGAAATAATATGTAGTGTACGGATTTTAGATACATGTGTAATACATTATTACTTAGTAGTATACTCATATTTAACATCGTTTACCTCTAGATTAATGTATTAAAATAATATTCTATTATTAACACATCTATTTATGTTTATTCCAAAATGATTGTTCAAAGTATGATATTACAGTGAAATGCTAAGTAATTACTACAGTTTCTAACAGCATCATAATAATAATAGTTGATGAATAAATTGAAGTTTTAGTAGATATCAAAATGGATAATTAAAAGATGAGATAATTTCTAATCATCTCTCTAACATAATTTATAACTTTCAATAATATTTGGCAACAATTTAACTGTCCATACAATTTTATTGATTGATAAATAATTTGGAATATGATTTAAATGAAAACTGTGCTATTAAGCTAAATTGTTCTTTTCAATAGAATATTTACAGAATAAAATCGTTTGGCAAAGGGGAAAAAATAAAGTTTGAGGAGTTATTCAAATATTTTCTCTGGTAGATAATTTTTTTTTAAATAAAAGTTGTTATCGCCGAGAATAGTAAAGGATTATTTTGTAAGAAATTAAGTATAAAAAGTGTTCAGAAGGACTTAAAGATGTTGATTAAAGAACTAATTAGGAAGGAAAAACTGATTCCTTAGGGGAAAAACAAAACAAGACACACTTTCAAAACAATTAAATAACGAAAGCAAAAACTGTAGAAGAATACTCTCTTTAAAATTAATTATAATTTTATCAATACAGAAAAATCAAAAACATTTTTTTTTATTTCTAATGGGCAGCGGATTGGTGTCTTACCTTTGCAGACCTAGTACATTCCCTGGAAGCTGGTATCTCTTTATAGGGCGGCACCAGAGAGACGGATACCAATCACAGCTGGTAATTTTGACTCCTAGTCTCCTCCCTAGAGGGAGGCGCCTGAGCTCTGACGATGCGAAACTGTACTAGGATTTAATTTTGACAAGAGAACCCAAGCTAAACAGACACACTCAAGGGATATTTTTCATGCCGAAAAATCCTACGACATGGTCACTGTTGATTTTCTGCGTCAGGAAAATTCACCGACTTGGATCAGGGTCGAACTCGCAACCTTGAATGCAGAAGGCCAGCGACAAACCAACCATACCACCCAGCAGGCAAATGAAAAAAATAAAAAGAAGGGTCTTTTTTTTCTTCTTCTGCAAAGCAAAAACTATTGGTCAAGATAAGTCCACGCAATATCAAAATTTGACTGAGCCATATCATCGCTTCATTACCAAAGTATTTAATACACATGCATAGATTGTGAATATAGCTTTTCAGATTGTTCATATATATCTATAATATATTTATTTGTCTTATACATATATAACAATGAAAGTATATTTTGAGGTTTCAATCCTATATATAAACGAAAAGTTTAAATGAAGAAATTATATCAAATACAACATTCTCTGTCTTACACTGAGTTTATGACGTCGATACAAATACTTAAAACTGCTTTCGTTACGTCTTTGTTGCACATTTTAATGATATTTTTTAAATCCAATTATCTCTCTTTCTCTGAAAGTATTAATATATAAAACGAAATAAATGTTTGTAAAAAGAAAATTAAGTGTAAAGATGTTAATGAAATAAATATCTTTTGACATTCCTCTCAATGACTGAAAATGTGATATCACAAAATATGAATTATAGTTTATTTATTATCAATTTAATTATCTAAAGAATATTTTTAAGGTACATTATACATTTTGAGGAACGCATTGCTTAAAATTGAAAGGGTAATTTGACCAGGCCTTTAAATCTATTTGGATCTTTCTCCGTCAACCTTTCTAATGATATATAGTTAAACTTTATGCAGATAAAAATACAAAGAACTAGCTGATGAATTATTGGTTATATTTTGTAATGGACAAAAATATGTTTTAAATGAAAAACTATAAAGTCACAAGGAAAAAGCGCACTAAAAACTAAAATGTTGAATTTGAAATTTTATTATATTATTATTATTTCTTAGTTATTGCTTGAAAACTAAATTACCAATTATGTATATTACTCGTTTAAATTTAATAGCTGTGAAAGAAATTAACTTATTATATATTTTTTAATGGAAGGATACTTTTTTAAGACAATAATGTGAACACACTGAAACCAACTGCACTTTGCTTTTATATTTGAAGCAAAAGGGTCAACAAACATCAATCTAAAATTTGACTTTTTATTTTCAATCCTTAAGAGAACAGGGACATCGTATACTTTAAAAAAATCGATTCTTCTATTTATTTCTAAAAAATACTACTTATATTTCTGATTCTAAAAATGTATAATACTTATATGTTTGTTGATAAAATAGCCCTAAAATATGAAAAATAAAAATATAAACAAATGACCACGCCCTTTTTAACACACCCCTTTGAAATTTAAATATGTAGTTCCCCTTGTGCTTGATCTATATAAACGTTCTATATAGTGAACAAAATATCTTTTAGTATGTAATGTCTAATTTTTTTTTTAAAATAAATTTATACGTGCAAAAATATAATTAAGATTTTCATAATTTTAAGGTTTTATGATTATTTTAAAGAAATTATGCAATTAATTTGTTAAAAAACTGGTTCATTATGTTTGATATGTTGCTGTATATATATATGTGTAATTTTTTTTGTATATTCAAAGAATATTTTTGTAAGAAATGGTACCTATACATGAAAATATGTATTACAAAATCTCGAAAATTATGTTCATGTAAACTAAAACAAATGTAAAAACATATGAATTTAAAATTACTTCTGTAACTCTAGAAAATGATTAAGGATTATTATTACTCATATAAAAATAGGCAAGCAAATACAAATCAAGTGTATAATATGTGAAAATAGTGTTTTTTTTTTAGTTTTTTCACTTTTTCTCAAAAGCATATTTTTTTGCATTTAGGTAAAGAGAGTTTTTTTCCAGATAAAGAAGTTTAAGTTGGCATTTCTTTCCAAGATGGCGACCGATTTAACAACTGGCAAGTGATTTATTCTCAGTTTGGTTTGGTAATTCATTAAAACGATCATCAAGCAAGGCGTAGATTCGTCGAATGGGCCCAAAACGAGATTGCCGCTGTTCCCGATTTTCATAGGTGAATTTTTTTTAGCGATGAAGCGCACTTATGGTTGAATGGCTACGTCAACAAACAAAACTGCCGCATTTGGAGTGAAGCTAATCCACAAGTGTATGTCGCGAAACACCGTTACATCCAGAAAAACTGACTGTTTGGTGCACTTTTATGGGCTAAAGGAATCCTTCTTCAAAAACGATGAAGGCCACAACGTTACAGTCAATGGTGATCGGTATGGAGCCATGATTACTAACTTTTTCATTCCTGAATTGAACAATCATGATGTCCAGGAGCTGTGGTTCCAACAAGACGGCGCAACATGTCACACAGCTCGTGCCACAATCGATTTATTGAAAGACACGTTTGGTGACCACCCAATTTCACGTTTTGGACCTGTGAATTGACCTCCAAGATCTTGTGATTTAACACCGCTAGACTATTTTCTGTGGGGCTATGTAAAGTCATTGGTCTATGCGAATAGGCCACAAAAGCTTGATCATTTGGAAGACAACATTCGCCGTGTTATTGCCGATATATGGCCACAAATGTTAGAAAATTCATCGAAAATTGGACGTCCAGATTGGACTACATCCGATCCAGCCGTGGCAGTCATATGCCAGAAATCATATTTACAATGTAATGCCACAAGATTATCTTTTGAATAAAAAAAATTCATGTCATTTGAATAATACATCGTTGTTTTATTGCATTTTAAAGTTCTATACCTCTAAAAAAACACCCTTTACATTTTTTTAAAAAAAAATATTGCACTATATGATTACAGATTTTTTATACTTCTATACAAGATGCCTATTTATATAGTGAACCTATTTTATTTTCTATTAAGATAGTGCCTAATTTTTAAAAAATAGTTTTATGCATAAAATAAGCAGAAAAATAAAAAAAAATTCAAATTTCTAAGTTTCATTTTTTTTTTAAAGAAACTATACAAAAATTTTACTAAAAAAAATAGGTTCACTGTATTTTATGTATTGTTTTATATATGTGTAAAAAAATTTTGCATAAAAAAAGCATACTTTTTTAAAAAATGGTACCTAAACACAAGTATTTATGACGAGTTCTCAAAAATTATGTATTACTTAAATTAAATAGTAAAAAAAACTTTTGGAGTAAAAAGTTATTTTTGTAGGTCTACAGAATAATGAAGTTATCTTTATTAAGAGCGTAAAAAATCTAAGCTCTATTGGAAATTGTAAATGATATATGTCTCATAAACAAAGGGTCTTAATTTTGGCATTTTGCTCTTTCGAGCATGTCCTGGTTCCCTTAACTCTTATTATACTAAAACCTTTTGATTACAGTTAAGGAGAAAAATTTATAAACACATGGGAAACTCAAACCCTTGCCAATAAAAGAATCAACTATCTTTAATTTGGCGACTGTCTTTATTTCTGGATATCCACTCTAAAAAACAACACTAAAATTACGAATTCTAGTCAAATTCACTAAATGCAAATACATCCCAAGTCATTTATATTTTTACACTTCAATTCATTTCTTACAATCTCACTCTGAACACATGCTCCACGATTGACTTCACTATTTTTAAATAGCGATTTTAATTTGATTATAAGTTGTGGTCCCTAACCCACTAAAACATTCGTGTTTTTTCATTTATTTTCTTTCATTTTTTTAAATTTTTATTTTTAAGCGATATTATTTAGAATTCTTTGATTCGCAATAAGAGATTTTAGTTCAATTTATTGTGCTTTCGCTCTTTTTTTTCCTTTTTTAGATTAAAATATAAATGTAAAACTTGCTCGTATATGTAAAATAGTTTTGTAAGTAAATATTGATATTCAAAATTTCATTATTTTTAAATAATATTCTTTTAACATAGAATCCAAATATTTATATTTTCTAACCAGGTTATATAAGCAATTAGGTACTTTATCTGCCTCTCCCCCCTCCAATACGAACCTATAATGAAATATTCCTTTCATAAACATCATAATTTTTACTATTAATTATATTTAATAAATACACTCTTCTTGTATTCAAATCTACGTGTAATACCTTACATGTTATAAAGGATGTATGATAAAGTAATCGAAATGTGAATAATATAAGAGAAATATGATGCATTTCAACATCATAAAATTAAATGAATTATTTGTGTCAGACACTGTGTTTACATATTTACTCCAATTATTTCCAAATGATTACCACATATCTATTATCGATTTTTTTCCTAACATAAAAGAGGTGAGCCTTTTATAAAAACTTATACATTTACTTTAAATTAATTATTTACGAAAGATTATTGTATCTGACATACTAAAAAAAACTATCTGATTCTGTCCTGAAGATTTTTGGTATTAATACCGAATTCAAAAGCTTAGGGTGTTCAGTTGAACGTAATGCATTCAAATGGAATTGTTTTCAGGGAATTGAAAACCACGTTCATAAAACAGTGATTTAAATTCTAAACCGATTTCATTCTTGAAAAAAAAACATTAGTGATTGATGATTTCCTCGAGTACAGCTTTCAAAATAAACTAGAGAAAAAGCATTGAAAGAAACTCCAACTCGCTTGTTTTTGGTTATATATTTTAAATATAGATTTCATTCAAGGCAACTCATGCGAAACCATCCAAATTCTAAAGAAGCATATTTTATAGTGTTTATGTCTCAAATAGTTATAGTTTATTTTAAAATATGCACTGAAAATATAACGTTTTCAAAAGATGTTTGAATCATTTTATTTTCAAATATGCAGGAATATAAAATATATTTCCATATAAAATACATTTCGCGTGCTATATTTTTTTTTGAAAAGTTACTTTGATTTTCCAGTTTCAGTTCCTGTAACTCTTTTATTGTTACACGAATACTGTACTTTTATCAAAGATGTATTATATAGCTCACAGCAAAAAGACAAAAAAATAATGCTATTTTCACAAAAATGATTTTTAAAGACTATGTACATGAAATGTAAATATATATATATATATATATATTACACGAATATATACTCACTTCCAAAAGTTAAGCACGGAGAGGAAAATGCTAATTTCCGGAAGCCAATCAGAATTGAAGAGGATGCAATTCGCTGTAGAGGTAGATGGAAGCATACAGACATGTTAGGTAACAGCAAATCGTGCTTTCATGTCAAGAAATATGCAAAAAGGGCAGCCTTATAAGAAGCCAGCTTTATGAAGGGTTACAGAAGTTGATTGTAAGTGCTGATAGAAGGTGTTTAAAGCTTTTGTACAATTTGTTTTCAAGACTTCCGTGTTTCTATGACTTCCAAAAAACGAATGGAAAATTCAGAGCGCTGGCGTGCTGCGGGGCGCATTGAAGCAGGACAGTAGATGACAGATGTTGCTCTTTTTACGGCTTGCATCATTCTGTAATTTCACGTTTATGGAAACAATTCCGAACCACACAGACAGTTGTCCGATGGTCCGTTGACGGTCGCATAAGGGTTACAGCCCCCGTGGAAGATCAATATATTTCTATTGCAGCCAAGCGGAATCGCAGAGCGACCTCCACACCTGTAACATCTATGTTTACAGCGTCTATTGATAAGGATATATCTGCAGCTACTGTACGCCAAAGATTACATGTGAATGGACTGTAAGCCCGGGTACCTGGAGTTTGTTTTCCTCTATCCGTCCAAAAAAAAGGGGCACGATTGAAGTGGTGGCGGAATGATGGCAATTGGACTGTGTCATACTGGGGCAATGCCATGTATACTGATGAGTCAAGATTTGCTCTGGAGCCAGATGACAAGCGTATAAGGATATGGCGTAAACAAGGAACACACAATCAGCCCCAAAACATCACCGAACATCACGCATTCCGAGGCGGAAGCATTATCCCTTTCACGCCGACTGTCACCTGTACGTGCCAGCAAAAAACGCACTCACTTCCCGGCCGACACGCTGGAGTGCAGGATCATTTCTCGTTCACCCCCGGCCGTCACTTTTTAGTGCCAGTGTCCTGGAACGTTTTAAAAACTAAAATTTTTGCCAGAAGATGGCATTGTACGTCCATATGGTTTCAGATACATGTAGATTTGACCTTCTACTCAAAATGAGAATAGCATGACTCACATACACGTGGTTTTTGTTTTATAAACATAAAGGGAAGGGAATGATTCTGAATTGAATGTTTAATGACAGCTCTTGAAATGGGCACGTTGGTATTTGTTTATAGTGCAGAGGAGATATTTATTTTCGCTAAATCATTTGAATTGGGTTTGAAGTCTAGGTTTAATGGATACTTAGATCTGGTAGACAAAATTTGTCTTTTTTTCCCTTATATTTTATTTTCTGCAGAGGATTGGGTTTCGTTTTGCAGTCTAGTTTTTATTATATACTTAGATCGTGCAGACGAAAATTCTCCTTTTTTTGTTATAATGTCGAAGCGTAGAAAGTGTTTAACTGAACTCGAAAAAATAAAAATTGTAATTTTAGCTTTGAAATGTATTATGTAAAAAAGTACTTAAATAAGCTACATAAATAATTAATATAAAAGATGTAAAAAACATATTTAAACAAGAAATAACTTATGTAAATAAATAACATAATTATATGAAACACCATGTGTAAAACCTTGCTTTTTAATTTTTCATACTAAAAAAGAGTTTTAAGTAACATTTTTACATTTCAAATACATAGTGTTGTCATTAATGATAAATAAAAAATGAAAAAAAAACATATTTAAAAATTGTATTTGAGCAAATGTTACTTAAGTGAATGGAGTATGTAAATACAAAATATAGAAAGCATATGTTTATTGTGTATTCTACAGAACTATATTAAATAATGCATTCAAGTTTCGGTATTTTCACGGAGATAGGTTTAGCTACACAAACCCTAAGATGTGAGCAACACTCGCGACAGAAATCTCCGGCCCTGGCGTTACGCACGCGTTTGCGTCTTTCGTCCCGAAAGGGTTATGGTGTGTGTAGGAATTTCATTAGGATACCGCACTAACCGCCACATCTTTAAACGGAGTTCTGTGACGGATGTCCAATATCGAGATGAAGTCCTAGAACCCATTGTGTGATTGTACGCTGCAGCAGTTGGCCCTACTTTTGTTTTAATGGGCGATAACACACGTCCCCATAGAGCTGACATCGTTGATGACTACCTGGAGAGTGAAGGGATTGCGCGTATGGCGTGACCAGCATATTCACCCGACCTTAATCCAATTGAAACTCTTTGAAATGCTCTCAGCCGTGTTGTATCTTTACGTTTCCCACCTCCAGCTACTCTTATTGAGCTGGAAACTGATCTACAAGAAGAATGGTGATTGCTAATTTTTGCGGTGGTTGACCACTAATTGAAAGCATGATCAGAATGTATAAGCATTGCATACAGATGAGGGGGGATCATATACCCTATTAATGTCATTTTTTATCTTCATTTTATGATGTTTATTTTCACTTTATACATATGCTCTTATTTTCACTTAAGTCTCCAGTATGACATTATCTGATAACTTACAAACATTTAATGTTGTTTTAATTTTTTGTATATAATTATTGATTTTGTTTTATGTATAAATATATATGCTACATTTATGCCAAATTTTATGACAATCAAAGCAATATTTGTCGATTTTTTTTGCATTTTACATCTTCGTGCTTAACTTTTGGAAGTGAGTGTATATTATATATATATAGAGAGAGAGGTGACCAAAATTATAGCCACTTTTTAAAATCGTTATGTTTTTACTTTTGTAAGCTTATAGAAGATTTTACGTTGCACAAAATGTAAAGTATTTTGCATCATTTTAAAGAAAATTAAATTATGAGTTCAATACAAAAAAGAAAGTAAGTAACGTAAGAAAAATTATACTGCAATAACTGTCTATATTCATTAAATATTGATGATAGCAGTGAGTTATCAGAGCTTAGTGAGGTTGCCTCTATTCTTTATTACAGCTTCACATCCATGTTTCATTGAGCTGAATGTAGAGAGAGAGAGTTTTAAGCTCTTCCTTCATTTTTACATGATGCCACGAAACAATTATATCCTCGATTAGTTTCTTTTTGAAGTGAAACTTTTTTGGGCTCGTGAGTGAATGAGAAATACATTGCATAATAGTGATTGCATAATAGTGAAAAAGTGAACGGGAGTAGATTCTGCCCCCATCCCCCCTAATCGTCGCTAAGGTAAGGATAGAGCAAGAGGAGGAAAAGGGGGAGCGGGGACACAACGCAACTGTGTTATGTCAGTGAAAAAATTGGATAATTGCCCACGTCTCCGACTGGTTAACTTGCCCATCTTCCGATTAAGGGCCCTTTTTCCGAGACCCAGGAACATTATCAGTGATCGTATCAGTTGCAGTGTGAGCATTATGATGTAGACAAAATAGCTCTCGCAGCAAAAGCTTGCCTTTTTCAAATTTTCTTTAGATTGTTGGCTGCATGGCGATGTGTTCGTTGGCTAATATGTTTCCTTAGTTTTCATTTGCGTTGAATTATTATTAATTCTAGTCAGAATGCTAAATCAAATGCACAAATAGGAAAAGAGTTTCGTGAAAGAAAAAAAAGAAAAAACTAGCAGCAAGTCCAGTCGAAAAAGTGACAAAAAAATAATGCAACAGAAAATAATGCAAATGCATCAAGTGCAACTGCCAAATCTCGATCAGAGTACATGAGAGAATATGAAGCACGAAAAAAAAACATTGCAAAATACTTTCTTAATGCCGAGTTTAATGACAAACAGAAAGATAGTGCAAATTCATCACGTGCTTCTGCCAAATCTCCATCAAAGTACACATGAGAGAATATCGAGTATGGAAAAAAAAAAAACATTGCAAAATACTCTCTTAATGCCGAATTTAAGGGATGGGAATGCTATTGAGACTCTTCTTATGATAGCACAGATTAATACAGACGTGTGAAACACCTTGTGCTTTCAACTACAGAGCCCTCAACAACTCTAGTGCTTGTTGGAACTGATGCATGTGAATTGATAATAAGTTCTTACGTTACAAAGACTATGATTTCCATAAAAATACGTGGCAACGGTAGTCTAGTGGTCAAAGTATCAGATCGTGGGCACCGAATGAAGACTCTTGTCCGAATGAGAAACCAATAAAATTAAAAAGAGCTAATTGAGGATAGAATTGTTTCCTGACATCATGCAAGAACGAGATAATAGCTTAAAACTATTTTCAGCTCAGTGAAACATTGAAGTGAAGCTGTAACAAAGCATAAAGGCAAATTCAATAATCTCCAATAACTCCCCGCTCTCATTAGTATCTAATGTATATCGACAGTTATTGCTACATAAATTTTTCCGTTGCAAATATTTAATTTTTTTTGTATTAAATTTAGTAATAAATTCTCTTTAAAATGATATAAAGTATTCTACATTTTGTGCAACATAAAATTTTCTATACGCATAAAACGTAAAAAATAACATAAATATTTTAAAAAGTGTCCACAATTTTGGCCACCACTGTATATATATATAAGTCACGTTAATTTTCTTCTTTCTAATCCATAATGATCTTGAATCCTATAGGTTACTCCAACTTTTTTCCCGGTGGGCCACATAAATATGAAAAGTATTTCACACCGGCTGCAACATGAGTATAATTAGAGGGGACACTATAAGACCAAAGCAGCATTGGGCAAAACAAAATTGATTATAATAGAAATATCTCATTTTCAGTTTTGATTTTATAAACCACTTGATTAACCCTTCTATCAAACACACAAAAAATATTTACTTTTATGCTTTTTTTTACTTTGTCATGGGGTAGTTTTGATTTCCTTTCATCCATGACCAAACCTCTTTTTTGTATTCTACTATCTCTTTATCTCCTTCTTGTGACAGACAGTCCAACATTTGTCGGTTCCGACTTGCCAGTAGGCATTTAAAAAAGTCTCATTTTTTCTAAAAGTAATGCGATGTTTCCTACTTGCTTTGAATGACAGCCAGAACAGACTTCACCTCAGTACATCTTGGACTACTTTGAATTGGACTGAGAAGATAACTATGGCAGTCCACTTCCAGCATCGGACTTCGTTAATGTCAAAGAGATTAGTATATACACTGCTCAAAATAATTAAAGGATATTGAGGTTTTAGGTGGATCTTGTGGCTGGGAAACATTTTTAGCTGATTGATACATGGTCGACATACGTAGTAGGTTATATGAGAATAAATTACACATGGTTGGCAGAAAAAAAAGCATTTTATTGCACATTTGTGTACAAAAGGAAAAAAAAACACAATTTGTGCATATGAGAAAAAAAGAATAAGAAAAGGTGTTTTCCTCAAAGGAAACCATTTTCAGTAGGGGGTATGGTTTCCACGGACAGCCAGCAACGTTGAGTACCTTCGAGGCATGGAGTCAGTGAGGCTATTAATTACGATTTGGAGTATTTATTCTGTCCCACTCTTCCAGAAGAGCTATTTCCAGTTCTTGGAGAGTTCCTAGAGCGTCGCAAACGTGCTCTATTGGATTCATGTCTGGACAACACGCTGGCCATTCCATTCGTACGATTCCTTCCTCGAAAAGAAATCCTCCACCAGGTTAGCACGATCTGGCCTGCAGTTATCGTCCATTAAAAAGAAGTCATCTCCGATTGCTGCAGCGTAAAGGACTACAATAGGTCTGAGGATCTCATCCCTATATCGGCGAGCAGTCAGAGGTCCATCTCGAATGATGTAGAGGTCTGTGCGCCCGTCAATGGAGATGCCACCATACACCAACACTCCCCACCGGCAAATCTGACACTTTCGTGCACGAACGCAGGATTATTCCTACTGCCACGGTCCCTTCAGATAAAAATACGCCTATTATCCAGATGAACAGAAAAACGAGACTCGTCAGAAAAAAGAACAATGCTCCATTCATTTCTTCTCCAGTTCACATGCTTTGTTGCCCACTCCCTGCGGTCGCGACGATGTCTTGATGTTAGTCTAACACATAACATCGGTCGGCAAGCATACAGACCTACACCATGGAGCCGGTTTCGGACTTTCTGAGTTAAAACCGTGGTGCCAGTAGCCGAGCGAAGGTGTTGCTGGAGAAGAGTAGCGTTCATATTTCGGTGTCTCCGAGCCGTTAACATAGTGTTTCTACACCTGTGGGGCGCGCCCCCTGGAGGGGGGCGCGAGCATATCGAAAATAAAAGATTAAAAAAAATTATTTACTGGAATGAAGTAAAACAAAATACTTTCTGACATAATAAAAAAATACACATTTACACTGATATAATTTATATATCTGCGATATTACGTCATAAAAAATTAAAGCTACTTCTTTTCAAACCAAAATGAGAAAAAACAAAACCCAGACCCATAATCGAAAAAAACATTTAGGAAGGTAAAAAATTCATCACTGTTATATATTTGTCATCAGATGTAGGCAGCAGAATGTAGCTGCTGCGGTTTGATCTTCGAACTTACTTGTACGGTTAGTTACGTCCCTGCTCTTATGTATTTGTTTTTTCATTTAGGGAAGTTGCAAATAAACTATTTCTGCTGCGATTTTTTCCTTGTAAAATATCTTTATGATTTTTGGAAAAGCACAGAAAACTCTTTGAAGGATTACTTGGCCAAGATTTATTTCTATGAGTCATTCCCAAACATATAAAAAAGCGTAATGAAAAAAAAACGTTTTACATAATTTTTTTTGAACACATCCATATTGTAATAAATACACTTTTATTCCGGAGCTGTCACGCCGAGCACAGAGTGCACGAAATCGGTAATTCTGGCAAAACTGTTTAATTGTTAACAATGGCTCTGACACTGTCCTCCTGTTTGACAGTCTTAACGTGTGAACTAAAATATATTTGTCACATATCTCCCTCTTTTTTGGGAGTGACAACCGTTTTTTTACAATCTTAAGGTACTTGTTTTGACTGAGTTTCCGGTGTGATAACTTTTTTCCCGAAATATTTTCTGTGTTCTTGAAAGTAGGGGTGAGTATATTTTCTCTTAATTAAATTATTCACTGGAATTACGATTTTTATTGTGTACTATAGAAAAAATTATAATAAAAGAGATTGGGGTGGCTCAATAACCCCACTCGACCATTAGTATCGAGTGCGTGCCTGCTCCAGGTTTAAAACATGTTGAAGTCTTTTCACTTTAAATATTAAAAATAATACAATTATTTCTCATCGGAATTTTATATTATTGTTCATTATTCAACATCAATTCTAAATGCTAATTCTGTGAGGCTTAAAATTACAGTTCGCTTAAAACTAATTATAATTTGAGCAATGATTTTAAAAAATCATTTTACATTTTTGTAAACATTGTTGCGCACTTGGCTTTACTCTCCTTAAAATTCAGCGATTATATCAATAATGTTTTATTTTCTTATAAATGAAATCGTGCAATTAGCGGGTATTTCAGCCGGTATACTTTTAATGTATCATTGCTGCACAGAGTTTTTTATAACTAATTAATTAATGCTAAGTTAAAAACCAGTTTAATAAGTATTATCGACTTCCATGGGCTTGTCTCACAGAGCAAATTTTTCAAAGGAATGATTATGATTAGAAATTGATCCACTGAGTTCTTTCTAAAAAAAAGCTGATATCTATATTTGGCCTGCTAAGCAGCCACCGCATTTTGCATTATATTCCAACTTAAAAATTAGAGAAAGGAAAAATAACATAATAATTATCCTATTACTTAATATTTTTTTGCTTAAAAGCAACATATACAAAATTTAATACTTATGTCATGAATTTGTACGATACATAATTAAGATTATTGCTTTAGCGTAAAAAAAAGTGCATTATTATTGCATTCAGTACATTATTAATGTATAAGGGGGGGCGATAAAAATTGTGATTGATAAGGGGGGTGCCAGTTTTGAAAGTTTGAGAAGCACTGCGTTAACACGAAATAACGATCTTCTTTGGGCGTTGTTGCCCGTCTACGACCTTGTCCTGGTCTTCGTTCTGCACTTCCTGTCTCCAAAAAACGTTTCCAGATCCTGGAAATCACACCTTGTGACACTCCGTTTCTTGCACTACTTCGGCTTGAGTTTGGCCCCCTTTAACCTACCAACAACTCTCCAAGCTTCTGAATCGGTTAAATGACTTCGCTGAGACATCGTACTCATCGAAACAAAGCAGTCACGGAATGCCGATCATTCTTGTCTTCATTTCAGTTGAATATCAAATTCCATTCGCTGCCGCTGAAGCGACGTTTTTGACGTCGAACTCAAAAAATTAGCATACTCCACAATTTGAAAATCAGAAAAATTTGTATTTGTGATTCTCTTCTTCCATTTTTAGCGAAAAAAATTCGCTTATATCTTTATTTTATATAAAACTTACAATATCCTTTAATAGTCTTGAACAGTGTATTAGGTGTACAACTTTGCTTCCGCTGTTTTGCAATAGATGGCTGTAGCGGTAAGTGGTAGTCGAAATAAATAGATCGTAATTGTCATACAATAGGCTTAGGTATTTGTAAACATAACGCCATCGAAATATTAGTCGATTTGTGTCTGCATCATAAAGTTATTCTTAAATATAAACGTGTCAACTTACGAGCCAAATTCCGTCATTTGCGGGAGGTTTTAATTTTCTGCTTTAATATGAAGATATCTGCGGCTGAGGGTCACCGAATGCTCCCAAATACCTATGGTGAGGCCACTATTCATGAAAGAACGTGCCGAAAGTGGTTTCAACGTTTCAAGAACGGTGATTTTGACGTCGAAGACCGGCATAGCATTTGGTGGGACCAACTCGGCGTACTATATTATGAGTTGTTAAAACCGACTAAAACCATCACAGACGATCGTTATCGAACGCAATTATTAAATCATAAATGTATAATCAGTTTTTTACATTAAAGCCTCGAATTTCGAAAAAAAACGGCGGAACAAAGTTGTACACCTAATATATATATATATATATATATATATATATATATATATATATATATATATACTGATGTGCAAAAATTAAGGACGAGACGGTTTTTTCAATATAACTTTGTACAAAAGCTTTCCAAATCAACACATTTAAAACCGTAAGATCCCCAATACGTAAGGACATGTGTAATATGTAAGCAACACTTACTAAAAGAGAAATCAGAGGGATAAAAAGAAGCTTTATTGAAAAAGTAGCATGGAGCGCAATGCGACTGAAGGCCGAAACATCCCTGTGATGGGTGTCCAGCAAGAAACATCCGGTCTTTAGTAGGGGATATGATCTCCCCTGACGGCTAGGGAGGTTTCACAGCGTCTGCCCACGCTGAGAATGAGGGTGTCAATGAGTTGTTGAGGCATTGCTGACCATTCGTCTTGCAGCGCCAATCGAAGCTCCCGAATCGTTACTGGTGGTAAGGTACGAGCTGCCAAGCGTCTGCGTAGAAAATCCAATACATGTTCGATGGGATTGAGATCCGGAGATCGTGCCGGCCAATCCATACGTTCAATATCCTCACTCTCTAAGAGCTGTTCGGCAGCTACTGTGTGATGACATGGTGCATTGTCGTCCATGAAAAGTAACTGCAGTCCCATAGCGCCTCTAAAAAGATGCACATATGGAAGAAGAATCTCGTTACAATAACGGGTCCCGTTGACTGAACCTGCGTCGAAGATGTGAAGGTCTGTACGACTACCAAGTATGATGCCTCCCCAAACGAGAACACCGCGATCTCCATACCTGTCCCTTTCAATGATGTCCGAGGGATGATTGCGGCTTCCCCGCTCTCTCCAGATGAGTATGCGATGAGAATCGCTACTCAAACTAAATCTGCTCTCATCTGTAAAGAGTACTCGTTCCCATTCATTGTCTCTCCAATTCCGGTGTTCCCGGCACCACAGAGAACACCTTCTCCGATGGGCAGGCGTTAAAGGTACACACCATACAGGGCGTCGTGCAAACAGGCCACCACCGTGCAGTCTTCTGGTCACGGTAAAACGCGATATCGGTCGTCCAATCGCCTGTGTCGTGTGTCTAGCGATTTCTCCCGCTGTCTACCGCCTGTTTCTTCTGGCCTGTAAGACAATGTACCGGTCATCTGCGGGTGTGGTTCCACGTGGACGACCACTACTGAACCCCCGGATAGCTGTTCCTGTAGTTTGAAATTGTCTCAAAGTCGTGAAACGATGCTGTGAGCAATTCCGAACTCTGCAGCCACACTTGTCACACTGCGGCCTTCCTCCAACTTCCCAATGATTCGACTTTGGGTAAAAGCATCCAGATGTCGTCTAACAGATTGATTATTCACCATTTCTCGCTGAGGCAGCAACTCGGTGTGATTTTAACTGCTATACGGCGTGCAATCTCTTTGCCAGAAATACTGATCTTACACCGACAACATGCTTTATACTACTCAGACACTCCCCCATTACGTCTACCTGCATATCTGCGCATGTGCTACTGTACATCACCTTACTTAATCTCTTGATTGGTCTTTCGGTCCGCTCTGCCTCTTCGTTCAGCTGATATGCTAATTTTTCGACTTCGTCCATAATTTTTGCACACCAGTGTATATATATATGTGTGTGCATATATATATATATATATAACAACATATCCTATTATATATAACAACATATCCTATTATCAAAAAAGGCAAGTTTATAGATTTGATCAGTGCAAATAGACTGAAAAATTCTGTATAAAGAAGCTGCTTATTGTAACCGTTAGGTAAATTGCACGTGTTTGTTTGGCTTTATATTGCTTCGTAGGTACTATGTGTTCTATGTTTGCGAGTGTGTTTTCAGCATAATTAATGAAATGATGATAGGTACAAGCTTCCAAGTTTTCATCAATTTTCAAACGACAGCATAATCATCATGTCCTTTTCTAGGCCAGTGATCAGCAAACTTTTTATCACCGCGAATTAAAATTTACAGCGGCCCGCTGAGGGGGCGGATAATGGTTGTTTATATTTTATACTGCTTTGATTTAATAATTTTAATTTTATTGTATTTAATCGTGACTTCTGAATAAAATATAGCTACACTAAAATATGAACATAAAGTGATTTAACAAGGAATACGAAGTGATTTTCATAAAAAGTAGCCCGAACCTAAAAAAATATACCACAGTAAATAAAAGAGAAATAATTTAATGTTTCTTGTGTGGACCGGTAGTATTTGATCCACGGACCGGGGGTTGCAGAACACTGTTCTAGGCGAGACCAGATGGAGACCAGAAAATTCTGTCGTTTCTTTTACAGTAAATTTGAACAAATATATTTCTTACAAGTTTATCTTTTTAGTCAATGATGTAATCACCCTCGTTGGCAACAACCTTTTTGCCATCTAGTGTGCAAATTGTCGATGCCGGATTGATAAAAATCAATTGGTTTTTAAGTAAACTATGTGGAGATGGCTTTTTTTTCTTATCCAAATTTTGGAATTTTTTGTTTCTTAAGAAGTGTTGCACTGAACGGAATAAAGGGAAATCCGTTGTCGCAATGTCAGGTGAGTATGGTGGGTGAGACAATACCTCCCATTTTAATCCATTATTTTTTTCCATTCTTGCGCAGTTTGGTCTTGCATTATCGTGGTGCAAAATAAGACATTTTCTATTGATAATCGCTGGATACTTTTCAATTGATGTTGTCGATCTAATTGTTCACAATAAAGGTCTGAGTTAACAGTTTCTTTAGGTTTAAGCACTTCAAAAGGGACGATCCCACGAATACCCCACCAAATACACGAAATTGCCTTTTTTAGGATGTAAACGTTGGCATAGCAGTCCTTCGTGGCGGTTCATTCGGAGAGAGCCACTGTCTTTTGCGTTTTGAAGTATCATACAGGACCCATTGTTTCATCTGCAGCGATCAAGCGATCAAAAAACTGTTCTGTATTGTACCGTTGAAGCAATAAGTTGCATGTTGTAGATCAGTTAGCTCTGTTTTCTTCAGACAGATTATGCTGAACCCAAGCACCTGCTCTCTTTGTTTTACCAATCTGTTGCAAATGTTCTTGGGTGGCCCGCCAGGGCTGGTTAAGAGCATTTGACAGTTCCTCGATTGTCTGACACGGAATTGCTTCCACTTGCGCTCTTAATAACGTCATTGTCTAAAGTTGTTGGTTTTCCTGATCAATGTGAGTCAGAAAGATCGAAATTACCGGATCTGAACTTTGAAAACCTCCTTTGTCCTGTATGAACATCTGAGGTACTTGGGTAAACATCGCAAATGTTTTTGGTAGCAACTGTTGCATTGCTACCCTTGTGAAACTTCTAAAGCATGCAATGGCGGATATGAATCTCTCTTGGTAATTGGCTAGCCATTTCACTCAAAATGGGGAAAGAAAATTCAAGGTTTAGGTTTTTACAACTAAACAAGTCAATTTACCTTTGAAATGTCCCTGGCACGACTTTCAACTACGCAATTAACTCATAAACGATAAAGCAGCATTGACATGCACTAAAACGACATTACTTTTCGGTCCCCTTAATATATGTATATAAAAATAATATATCAAATGAATGACATATTAAGTATCCTGCAATTTAGAAGATTGGATTTTCGTTGGCATCAGGGCTCGAAACTTCAACACGATAATGACGGCCACACTAGTCTACCGTGACTACGTTATAATATGAAAGAAAAAAAATACACTAAATTGGAAATTAATTTTGAAATAATCCCAAATTTCTAAAATAATGTCTCCAAATATAAGGTATTCAATTAAAAAATGCCATTTTTATTTGGTATAAAATAAGGATGGTTTTTCTCTATGAAGATCAGTAACTGAAACGAATAAACTAGTTTGTATTAGCTTATAAAGTCAACATACATGTTTTATGCATATCTCAATCAAATTGAACAATTGACGGACCTTGTACTCATTTTTTTTATATTTTCTCAAAAACGTGTAGAGAATTAAAAGGAGGGGGGAGACTTAGAATCGATGGCGACTTAGATTCTTGTAAATACAGTATATGAAATAGTTGGCTAAATAGGGGAATTAGAAAATTCAATCGATAATAAGATCCGAAAAAAAAGCATTGATGTGGCTAAATTACACCTAGGAGTATATTCTAAATAAATCGGCAGTGCTTGTTAAATGCTTGTGAGATTTCTATCAACAAATGTTTGATTTTGCTTTTAAGCCATAGTAAATAAGTTCAGAGGAAAATAATTGTATTTCAATACAAAAGGGTTTAATAAAAACATTAGTTTATTTGAGGATGCTTGAAATAGAAGAAGCAACAAAAGCATCAAATTTATCGTTTGACTCATTAAATGTTCTACAATTTTACAGAGATATCCTTTTTGAACAGATCTAGAGAAGAAAAATAGTTGGGCGGTGTAATTCGTGATTTTGAGCAGTTACCTAGGAAAATGAAAGTTTCTACGCAAATTACCCATCGAATATGCTATAAATAATTAAATTGATAAAAATGTAAGAAAATACATCATTTCTCAAAAAATCACATTGTTTTAGGAAAAGTGTACATTACATTTGTTCTTAAATTCATTCAACAGCAAATGAGAAAATTTATTTTACGATTAAAAGACGAAATGCTTTATATGTTTTACAAATTACAGGTTGAAAATAATTAATAATTTAAATTATTCCCCTTCTGCTGCATTATAAAGTCTAATGCATTACCAAACGACTCTATTAAAATATTTCTATGAGTATCAGACATAAATCTGATCATATTCCTATAAAACAATGCTCTAAATTTCTTGAATTTTTTGGTTAGTTTGAAAGATATTTCAACCATTGGCCTCCACGTTTTCAGTTGTTGAGTAGTGTCGCGGACAGATCAGTTAAGAAATGTGTCCATGCCATGAGCCTGGGGAAACGAAAAGGTCATCGCTGCAACATATCTTGCATTATATTTTCAGAAAAAAATGGTGTGTGTTTTGGAATAAGAGATAAAAACTTTGATATTAACGTATTAATGATATATCGCTTGAATGTTAAATTTTAGTTTACAATGGAATGATTTGACACATTTTCCCAACACAAACATTGGATCAGTAAACTTATAATATATACAGTGCGGTACATTAATTTAAACTTCAAGATGAGGCTGCTGTTATATCTGTTGTCAGCTATCATTATGCATAAAATAAAACTGAGATCCAATGCCATCAACAAAATCTTTTCTCTGTTACTTGTTTCCATTCTCTTTAGATGTACATCAGTGCAGATAATTATTTCTATTAAACTATGCCGAATATTGCGTTGGGTGATAAGGTTGGAACGATCATTTCCAAAATTTCTTACAGATTGTAATGAAGGATGATGAAACACGCCATCAGTCTGCTGTCAGCTGAGATGCTATGATAAACCAATCTTTAACTACCTTAAGCTGATGATTAACTCAGTTATTCACAGGAGGTAAGTCTCCGAAATCTTCTTTATGTGAGCTTGAATCTATGCCAAAACTATTCACAATCTGTAAACAAGGCTCTCATTTCGCAGAATATGCAATGTAATTTCTCTCCGTACGCTTACCTATCTCAGTATTGGCCAAAAAAATTATATTTCTTTCGTAATCTATTACTTATTGAGAAGGTAGTGTGCATCATCAGAAAATCGTTATAGCAAAAAAGGGAAAAAACTAAAAATGAAAGTCGAATTACCAACTATTGTAGCCACTCTTAAACTCAGATTAATTCATAAAAGCCATTTATAAATGAAAATATTCATTTAATTTTCATAAAAAAATCATTCCTATCGTTTCCCTCGTATTTATAAATAGTTGCAATTTTAAATAAAAATTTGCCTTCTCAGCAAATATCTTTAAAGTTTTTTTTATTAGTGTATATTTTCCTAAATACAAAATAAAACAAATAAAATATGTATAGTATGTTGGATCGAAATTTTGTTTTCTAAATTTCAATGTCTACCTATGTGGAAAAGGTGTTCAGTAATGTATAAATGAAGAAGACAAAATAAACAAATTGATATTAATGTTAATTAAACAAGAGGAATGATGAAACATTTGAGCTTCTTTATGGTAAAATTCAAAGTAACTTTCGTGAAAGGAGAAAAAAGACATTTTAGTACATTTAAACATTTATTGCCATCAGAGATCACGTATTAAATAGTTACAAGAAAAAACTCCTAGTACATTTAAAAGCTTTTTTATTATTAATTTTAAAAAAATAAACCTACTGTCGAAATACACAGCATAATATGATAAAAAATTTTTTTGGATCGGGTTGATTCGTCGGTGTGGAGAGAGAGAGCTAAGGTTATGAAATATTCCAATGTACGGATTGTACTATTCTCTGCGCACAATACTCACTTAAAAATAATCATCACTTTTAGTTGTTTATATTGTATAATGTTAATTTTATTTTAATCTAAAACGTTGAAATAGTTCTTGTTTTAATAAAATTTATGCTGTCACCTTGTAAGTACAAATTAACCTCATTAAATTTAGTAAATAAATCTGTTGAGTAATTAAAATTTGGTTTCCACTTGAATAAATTTTCTTTTAAAATTCAAGTTAAGATCTAGTTTAATGAAAACATATATAATAGACCCCCATTTACATCTCATGGTCACCCAAATTAAGTTTTCGCTGACGTGAACCCCTTGAAGGTCGTCGTAGACCCCTGGGAGTCGATATAGATCACTTTGGGAATCACTGCTCTAATGCATAACGACCCATTACAAGGGTATTTATCTAAAATAATAATATTTCATTGATTATCATGATTATTTAATGATTCTTTCAATATGAAAACTATAAAAATTATGTTATAAGAAGGCATTTCCTATTGTGTAATATTAATTATTGGAAATACATAATTATGATATAATTTTTTCATAGCAGATTGAATACATGTAAGATCTTAAAATAGGGAAAATACTTCGATGTCTTATAAATTAAATGCATTTTCCCTCTCTTAAGAGGAGGCCCAAAGCGTGATAAACTCCTCTTTTGAATTCTTGTTTCAAGAAACTTTTTATTCCGATCTCTTAAAAGTGACATCCACTTAAAACGACCACGCCGTACTCGGAAGTCTTTATCAAAGCCGACCGGCTCTAAAAATAATTTCGCTTTCCACCTTTCTACTCTCCAAATACTTCCCAAATCCCGGCTAAAAAAATGTAGCAGCTGCCGAAGTAGTTTCTTAATGAAGCTTAAAACGCACAACATGTTACGTTTTCCAGAAAAACAAACAAACAAGCAGCGCTATAATTCTCTTCGTCTGCTTCTCAACCTTTATCCTCAACTCCCCTTCCCCTTCTTTTCGATCTCACGCCCTAATTTCCGTGTTTGGTTTGAGTCCGAAAATCCCTCACACTTTTCTGGAATTGCTGGAGAACTTTTTCCCCCTCTTCTTTTTTCCCCTCTTGCCTTTGTGGAAGGTATCGACCGTATCTTAAAAAGAGAAGAGCCGAAAGTAATTTGTTCGGGGGATAAAACAAAATTCGATCCGGGATTTACATGAATTAGACTTTTCTTGAATATATATATATATTTTTTTTCTTATCTTATCTTTTTCATTTTATCTCTTTCTTTCCCTTCATGTGCTTTAAAGGGAGACATTTCTTTTATTTTACCTTTGTATGTTTTATTTTATTTCCGGTCTGCTTCTTTGAAATAAATCTCCTTGTAGGATATCATTGAAGGTTGAAAAGTAGATGTGTGGACAGTTAAAGAAACTAATTCGGTATCAAGGAAAATGCCAGTGTGTAAGGTCGTGTGTAACAGCTTATTTTAGGATACCAGGACATGCCCGAAAGTGTAAAATGCCGAAAGTAAGACTTTGTTTATGAACAAATATCTTTAAAAATTTCCAATAAAGCTTAGTTTTTTTTGTGTGATCTTACTAAATATATTTTAATCATTCTAGAGAAAGAAATAGTTTTTTGGATCATTTTTTTCTGTTTAATTTAAGTTGGACATAATTTTCGCGATGTAATAATGCATGCTTATGTTTAGGCGCCATTCTTTAAAGTATCTCTTAAAGATTTAAATATTTTTTGTACTTATATAAAACTATGCACAAAATATAGTGAACCTATTTTTTTAGCAAAATATTAATATAATTTCTTTAAAAAAATTACAAAACTTTGCCTTTTACAAAATTGTTATTACCCCCACCTTTTCCATGCATAAAACTTGTTTTTTTAAAAAAACTGTGCACTACTTTGAATGAAAAAACATAGGTTTACAATATGCAGTAGTATCCTGTGAAGTATAAGTAATTTGGAACCATATAGAGTGCAATAGTTGTTTTCTTAGCAAAAAATTAAAAATCTGCAACCTAAAAGCAAAAAATTATGCTTTGGAGAAAAAATGACAAAACTAAACAACTGTTTACATTTTTGTCAATTACTTATTTTCATATTTAAGATTGTTTTATCAACGAACATATAAGTGTTATACATTTTTAGATTCAGAAAAATATACATCATTTATTAATACTAAATTAAAAAAAGCTTTTTTTTTTAAAGTGTATGACATCCTGGTAATATTTAGTTAAAATTCATATTCATTTTACTATTTTAAGTGAAACAAATATTTCTTTTTTGTAATGTTTTGACAAAATTCATTAAGGTATCCGACTACGTTCGGAACCGTGATTTTGCAACAGTGTATAAATGAACAGTATTTATGATATTTAGTGTAACTTAGAATAGAAAATGTATATAAAATTGTTTTAAGAATAATATTACAATAAAAATTATTTAAGTACAACATTTTGACAAAAAATAAACATAAAAAAACCTGACTTCAAAATATTCTCATTTTGTGAAAAATGCTTCTATTATAGTAATATTTTGCCTCTATATAGCTCAGACCTCTGTACAGAGGCTCAGATAGAATTTTTGAAATATTTAACTTAGAAGTGGGTTTATCCATGTTTTACGCCAACAGAGGGGATTCATTTTAAGAAAAAAACGCCGATAATTATTTCAATTGGTTGTAACTTTGAAAATAATGTGAATTTTTCAAAAGTCATAGTTGAGCGTCTGTACGGTAGTCTCAGCTATGTACAGGCACTCTTATTATAATAGAAGCAATTTTCCCAAAATGAGAACATTTTGAAGAAATGTTATTCTATTTTTGCCAAAATATTGTATTTAAATAATTTATTTTATCAAAATGTCATTAAAACAATTTTATACATGTATTCTAATCTAAGTGACACTAAATCTCATGAAAATTAACCATTTATGCGCTTTTACAAAATACGGTGTAAACGTAGTTGGATACCTTATAATTCGCAATAAAGCTCAAACATTACCAAAATATCCCATTGAAACCTATAACAATAGAAAAAAAAATTAATTTACATAAAAGATTACAAATAATTTCATTAAACTTAGAGAAATCGTCAAAAGTGCTTCTGATGGAAATAGTTGATGAAAAGCTAGAAGCCAATTTATATTATTGATCTTCAGAGCCAGTCTTACGATCTCATTTTCTGAGGCAAACTTAGTACACAGAAGAAGCACATGTTCTACATTTTCCTCACCACCTAAACTACAATCGCAGGAAGATGACGAAGATCCAAAGTAAACATGTTCAAATAACATTTAAAGTTACCTTGGCCAGTGGGAATTAGATTATTGTATAATTAGTAAAATAAATAAATAAATAAATAACGACATAAAACAATTTCCTATTTATAGACGGAAATTTTTTTTATTAAGCTCCCTTTATTTGAAATGAGATATTCTTGGTTCAAAGACTCCACCATTTCCCCCTCATAACCAGCTTGTGAAACGATTTAGGAATTTTAATGGCAAAGTCAATGTCGTGCTTCTTGGCAGTCTTTTTCAAGCCAATCGCAGCCGCACCTATATAAACATCATGCTTAGCCAATGCATTTATTGTCACGGACGTATATATACGTCTTTCCGAAGTACGATCTTTTCTGTGAAATGATATTCATAAATTTATTCCAAAGGTTTTGGAAAGCATTAAAAAGAATTTGACAGTATTTGCGAAGGATTTACTTATTTCTGAGGATTTCCTTATATATTCATTTTCTTGTCCCCTCACCCAATACACCACATACGCTCGCCTTCGTGTTAAACAGTGGGGAGCGCATAGCGTAAATTTTATACGGCACTTTAGGGATTAATTACAAACCATACAAATTATCAAGATAAGTGTTAATGTTTGTATAATTTTATATATGACAAGCCCAGAGCACTTTGGTAATTATTACACACATTTGTTCTTAACTTAAAATTGTTAAACTAATTATAGAATCCATTGTGAAATACTGATATATTAATAAGTGTATTAAATCAGTGTAAATGTGTGTAATTTATTTTTTAATTATGTCAGAATGCATTTTGTGTATTTACTTTCACTATGTTAATATAGATTTTTTTTTAAATAAACATTTGTTTTCAACTTTTCAATATGCACGCAACCCCACGCCCCCCTAGGGGGCGCGTCCAATAGTTTGAGAACAACTGGGTTAGAAGAAGAAATACACCTCATCGCGACGGATTAAAAGGGATCATCCTCACCAAGGATGAAAGAGAACCAGAACAAATTTTCATGTTGCTTGCATTTAATTACTTAAAATTTTGAATGCTTCTTTAATTAAGCTACGTAAATAATCTTTTTACGCAATAGAAAATTAAGTTATATTTTTCTAAATACCTGGTGAAATATTCAATTTTTGTGCGTGTGAAAAGGTCCTTTAAAATTATATATTCTAAAATATAATTAATTACTATTTATATCTCTTAGTATAATATACATATTCATTTTTAATCATTTACTATTTTCCTCTTATTAAGTTAAAACTCTTTTTTGATAAGAACTGATTTAAAAACTTTAAAATGTACATCTACTCCCACTTTTATTTCGTTAAATTTTGAAAACTAAAACAAAAACATCAATCAGAAAAATATCATTACATACTTCCTTTACAAATCGAGTTTTTTTAATGCACACATATATAGTACTTATTATAATGAATATTAAGAAATACTGAATGTATAATTCGTCATACATGTATTAATATTTAAAAATATGTAAAAAGTGTGCAAAGGAGAGTCTTATGAAAAGGGATTATCGGGTACTTGGGAACTCATTAAAAATGATAAATTGTATACTTAAAATCATTATTGAAATATAAAATGTTTAAATATATCTATGAAATAAAAACTAAGTGTATCCATAAGCAATACATCATTATTGAGAACTATGTACACATTATTAATTGTTAATATGGTTTTACTCAGGTATTTAAAAAAATTAGAACTCAGAAATGTCTGAATAAGTATCATTTTTTCCCTTACTTGATGTTAAAAATATATTTCAATCTATATTTTAATGAACAAGTAAATTTAATTTATACTCTACTGCCAGTTTTCTTTTTTTCATACAATTTGTTGCATGCTAAAAAGAACGTACATGTGAATAGTATGAATGTAATGTTTTAGAATTTTACCCTCTTAGACAGTTCAGTCACATTAATGTGACCACCACGTACTTTCAACGTCGACGTTAAATAACCAATCACAGAAGGCAGGTGATAGCACAGTGCAATTGATTTTATAAAACGGGTGTGTGAGGGCTTTGGAAAATATCACACTCGTTGGCGTAAAGCGGAAATGGAGTGATTTATCCGACGTGCAAAACGGCATGATCACCGGCTTTCGGGTCAAATGTGGAAGTATTTACGAAACGGCTAAATTTGTGGACTGTTTGAGTACCACTGTGGTAAAAGTATACCGTGCATGGCAAAATGAGACTGTCCAAATACCGCGACGTGGAGAATGTTGCGCACCACGGGCTACAGATAACGGCTACTATAGAGATGTGTTCAAGCGAATAGATGTGATACCGTTGAGCAACTGATCACCCAGATGGACCAAGTATTTACCAACAGTGTCTCCATAACTACTGTTCAGTGAACCTTGCTGCGTCTGGGTCTCCGAAACAGACGCCTCGTATATGCACCTATGCTGACTACTGTTCATTGGCAAAGAAAGCTGGAATTTGCACGCCAGTACCCCAACTGGACGTCCATTGAGTTGCGACAGCTAGAGTGTTTCCCAATGAATCACGTTTTATGCTCCATTAGACTGGTGAACATTGACTTACATGACATGAAAACTCTGAAGGCAAACACTCTGCAACCATTGCTGGAAAGGCTTAGGCTAGAGCAGTGCTTCTCAAGCTTTCAATACTGGCGCCCCCCTTTTCAATCACAATTTTTATCGCGCCCCCCTTATACATTAATATTGTACTGAATACAATCATAGTGCACTTTGACGCTAAAGCAACAATCTTTATTATAAACCGTACAAATTCATGACATAAGTATTAAATTTTGTATATATTACTTTTAAGCAAAAAAAAAATATATATATATATAAGTAATAGGATAATTATTATGTCATTTTTCCTTTCTCTAATTTTTAAATTGGAACATATTGCAAAATGTGGTGGTTGCTTAGAAGACAAAATATACATATTAGCTAAATGTAGAAAAAGAACTCATAGGGTCAATTTCTATTCATAAGCATTCCTTTGAAAAACTGCTCTGTAAGACAATTCTTGTTCTTAATTTAGTGTTAATTAATTAGTTATAAAATACTCCGTGCAGCACTGATACATTAAATGTATACCGGCTGAAGTACTCGCTCTTTGCACAAGTTCATTTATAAGAAAATAAAACATTATTGATATAATCGCTTAATTGTAAGGAGAGTAAAGCCAAGTGTGCCACAATGTTTACAAAAATGTAAAATGACTTTTTTAAATGATTGCTCAAATTATAATTAGTTTTAAGCGAACTGTAATTTTAAGTCTCAAAGAATTAGCATTTAGAATTGATGTTGAATAATGAACAATAAAAAAAATTCTGATGAAGAACAATCGTATTAGTTTTAATATTTAAAGCAAAAAGACTTTAACATGTTTTAACCATGGAGCAGACGCGCACTCGATACTAATGGTCGAGCGGGGTTATTGAGTCACCCCAATCATATTTTTTTATAATTATTTTATAGTACACAATAAAAATCGTAATTCCACTGAATAAGTTAATTAAGAGAAAATATACTCACCTTCTTTCAAGGACACAGAAAAAATTTCGGAAAAGAAGTTATCACACCGGGAACTCAGACAAAACAAGTACCCCTTAAGATCGTAAAAAAAAAAAAAACGTCTGTCACTCCCAAAAAAGAGGGAGATATGTGACAATTTTTTTTGTTCACGTTAAGATTGTCAAACAGGAGGATAGTGTCAGGGACATTGGTAACAATTAAACAGTTTTTCCAGAATTACCGATTTCATGCACTCTGTGCTCGGCGTGACCGCTCCCGGATTAAAAGTGTATTTATTACAATATGGATGTTCTAAAAAATGATGTAAAACGTTTTTCATTATGCTTGGCTTAGTAATCCTTCAAACTTCCCTAAATGAAAAAACAAATACATAAGAGCAGGGACGTAACTAACCGTACAAGTAAGCTCGAAGGTCAAACCGCAGCAAATACATTCTGCTGCCTACAGCTGATGACAATAATATATAACAGTTGTGATGTACCTCCCCTTGGAAGCACATCTCTCGAAGTATCAGCGTGAGCTAGAGGTGTAGGATTAACGTAAGAACTGGAAGCAAACATTATCTTAATATGACTTTATTAAGATATTCAAATTAAACTTTGAACAAATATAATATAACTAAATGAGAGAATCTACGATGACACAATGCGCAACACACAATATAATACAGACCTATAGCAATAATTGAACCGCCTAATCTCTTCAATATATAATTATAATAATAAGTAATCAATCCTACCTTATACTATTCTGTATTAAACTTGTCTTTATCTATAGTGGTATGCAGCTGTACTTTTAGCTTCTAATCAATCGCCAATATGTTTATCCACGACACGTAGAACTTGAATCTTTGAATAACGAACTTCAATACTCAGCCAATACCACAACGCACTTTAATTTTCGAGCATTCCTTTACACTACCATTACATTGCCAGCATTGCCCCCCATTATTACTTACTCTAAGACCCTATATTTATCCTATATTATTTACATCTCTTCTCTTCTTGTTTCTTGGATTTGGTTGGAAAAGAGTTGCCATTAATTCTGGCCCAAAGAACCCAAAGGGTATGTTAAAGAAAAGACGCGTAAGTCGTCACACAGTGATGAATTTTTTATATTCCTAAAATTTTTATGATTATGGGTATGGGTTTTGTTTTTCCTCTGAAAGAGTAGCATTTCCACTTTGAAAAGAAACGTAATAAAAAAATCTCTCATCATGGGATTACAGCAAATCGAATAAAACGATTTTTATTTGGTTATAGTATCAAAGATAGCTAAAAAATGAGGTTTTGAAGTAGAAGATTTCATTTTTGATGATGTAAAATTTGATGATATAAAATCGCAGATATATATATATATATATATATATATATATATATATTATTATCCGTGTAAATGTGTAAATGTATTTTTTATTATGTCAGAAAGTATTTTGTTTTACTTCATTCTAGTAAATAATTTTTTTTAAATATTTTATTTTCGATATGCTCGCGCCCCCCTTGTAGGTATATCGCGCCTTCCAGGGGGCGCGCCCCACAGTTTGAGAAACACTGGGCTAGAGGCGAGAGCATTAAGGTATGGGGAATGTTTTTTCTCGCATTCTCTGGATTCACTCATCATTGTGGAAGGCACGATGGATCAATACAAGTACGGATCTGTTAATAATACGGACCATTTTTACAGCTATATGCGCATTATTTTTCCTCAGGATGTTGGCATCTACCAGCAGGACAATGCAGAGTGTCATACAGCTGGCAGTGTACGTGCGGGGTACGAAGAACACCAGTAGAAGTTCACTATTCTACCCTGACTGGTAAACTCACCTGACCTAGATCTAATCAAGAATCTGTGGAACCATCTCGATTAGGTTTTTCGTGCCATGGATGCTCACCCGTGTATTTTAGCGCAGCTGGCCACGGCGCTGGAGTCGGCATGGCTCAACATCCCAGCGAACACCTTCAGGAACCTAATTGACCCTCTTCCTGCCCGTCTCGCAACCACTCTGCGAAAGGTGGAATCCTGGCTTCTGACATGTGGTCGCATAATGTGACTGGACTGTGTAATTTGTCATTCAACATATGACGTTATAATATTTTATGTTATTATCGTATGTATAACTTCTTTGTTAATTTTAGAATTGAGTGAGTGAAAGTTATATTAATGCCACACTATAAGACTACATTAATTTTAGAGTTGAAAGACTTTGTTTCAAAAATTTATTTTATTTATTTTTTCTTAGATTTTTTTTAATTCAGCCGGAGTGTGTGGGGGATTGCAGGAATGGTTGCACGTAATTTTCTATGGCCAAGTGAATTGTTACTGTGTGCGTGTGTGTGATGTAGAAACTTTTTATATGAATATATGTTTTACTTATTACATATACTAACCATAATTTTTATAGTTACGTTCTTATTTGGTACCTTACGCAATTAATTCTAGATTTTAGGTCATTTTTTTAACAAAATATCCAACATATCTTGTTTTTATTATGTTATGACTTATTATTTATCATCACGATTCTATTCTTCATTAACTTTTTTTCTCTCTAAAATCACTCGATGGTTCATGAGTTTCTGTAGTAATTTTTGGTTACATAAAACTTCACACTTTCTGAAAAACAGATTGCTTTTGAAAAAGGTGGTTAATGGGCACATATGTTTAGCGCGCATGTTATACATTAATGTTTTGTATCAAGTTTTCTTATTTTAATAATATAGCCCTTTATTTTAAAACTTATGTCAAAACCTTACAAGAAAAAAAAAGCATTTGAACGGATTATAGTTTCATTTTTGTTTAATTTCAAATAAACGACAGGGAATGAGATAGTACAAAATAGTCATGCATAGAAAGGCACACTAAACATACTATTCCTCCAAAAACTGTTGCTTAATGAGCTGCCAACATATTGCTCAAATGTGGGATCATATAATAATTTTTTACGCAAATAATTATATGATAATTTGCGTAACTGAGGATACTTTGATTATCCACTGACAAATCAAAAATATGTTTTGTGTAATTCGGTTGTGGTTTAAAATGACACAAGTCTAAGTTTCCCAATGCACTTAAACAAATATATTTTGTTATATAAATATAGAAACACTTGTGAGAACATTAAAACAAAGATCATACTTATTTTTTGAAACAATAATCACAAAATGTTACACTTATTATTATAATTTTTTGACATAATGAACTGTCAAGTAATTTTCAAGTCTTGTTAAACGGAAAAAAAAATTAATGTAAAACTTCATTCATCATCAATTCTCTAGAACTTATTATTTATAAATATTTTAATTTGCATAAAAGCATCACATAATTACAAACCTAGGATTTAGCAAAATAACTAAATTAAAAAAAGAAGCTAACACGTTTTTATAACATTTAAATAATTAACATTTCTGGAAGTTTTTTTGATTATGATATGATTAGTATCTTATTTAAAATTTTATTAAATAAATTGTGTTTTTATTGTAATTAAAATAACATGGATATAATTGAAGCAATATGGCTTTAGATAATCTTTTATATTAACAAAATACTTTATAGTACATGAACATTACACTTTTATGGTATTACTGTTATTCGATATAAATTCTGTTTTAATTTTAATTTGTTTGCCAAGACTAAGAGTCTTACTGAAAATTTAAGCAAATGATAGAATTAAATTTAAACAGTATATTTATGTATCAATTAAATTTATATAGCTTAATTACATATCATATGAAATTGATATACAACAAGTATCTTCTAAATGATTAACCATTTTCATCTATGTATGAAATATTAGCTAAGCAAATGTTAAAATTTAATAATAATCAATAATATGATTAAACATTAAAATTTATTCTATTTCAAAAGTAAAAATTGATTAATTTTAAATACAATTAATGAATACCACTAATATTATTAATTTTTATAAAATTAAAAAGGAATAGTAAGCAGTCAAATAATAGAGTTAAATTAATAATTAATGAATCGCAGATTTAATAACATAAAAATAAAAACCAACTAAATAAAAAAATAATAAATTAATTAATAATTAGAAGTTTTTAATTAAATATACGCGTTACTTTAAATGTTAATGCATTTGTGAATGCAATGTAGACTTACTAAGAAAAATATATTATTTGTACTCTTATTACAGTTAATGTAGAGTGAACTTAATGAGACATAATGAGTACAATTCTACACAAATAAAGCTTATTAAATAAGAAATAAAATAATAAAATTTTTAACTATTACAGTACTTAAATTATATTGCGGTTACTAGAGTATTTTAAATGCACTGATAAGACGTCCATTAATTGTTATAAGAATGTTGCCAGCAGATAACAATTTGTTCTACAATGTAGAAAGAAAAGTGATATCCTAAAGTTAAAAAATTCTGTAAAATAATGAAAATATTCACTTGTAAACGTCTTAAATGCTGATAAAATAACGTACACCCCAATTAGACTAACAAGGGAAAAAAAGGTTTTGTAAACGCAATTTAAACTGAAGTATAAGTGGAGTATGCCATTTCATCTTTCATTTCAGAAATGTTAGAATGAAATAAGTAAAATGACCCAAAAAAATGAAACAGGTATTTTTGATAAATGTATTTTGACTGAAGAAATAAATTTTACTCGTCATTCGTTCTTGAAAGTTAGACAAGTCAAGGAAAAAAAATTGTCATTTTTCTGTCGATGAGAAACACTTTAAAAAGAACTATAGTAAAATAACTAAGCAAAATTTTTAAGTTTAAAAAAAATGTGTACTATTCTGACAAAACATTTTACTAGCCAGAAATACACTTTTAAACGTATAATGAGTTTTATTACTAAAAATATCAAACGTTGAAAGTTTATTTAAAAAAAAGAATTTTTTTAAAGTTTTACACAGTACCCTAAGAATATGCCAAACGTTCCAAAATTGTATTACTTTATTTTATTAATATGATCATTCTAAATATGTATTCAGCATTCTTAACTCTAGCTACTTTATTTAGCGAGATTTTAACATTTAATAGCGTGACAGTGCAGAAGCAGAAGCTAGAAGAATTGGTGTCTGTATTGAATGCACGTCAATTAACTTGAAACCTCTACGTTTAATACTCAACCTGTGGCCCACCAGCCGCATGTAGCTCTCAAGAATTCTCTGAGAAGACCGTAAATTCAATTATTTAAAAATAATGATTTAAAATGTTAGTGTGAAATTCAATCAAACCAAGCAATCAAATAAACCAGTTTTGCTACTGAACGTATGCTGGTATGAATTGCGAAATATTTCTTTTCTTTTTGATATTTTAATGATTAGTAATAACAAATTATAGTGGAATAGCAACCATGTTAGATAGAAAATCCTTTTTTTTTAATTAACCTGCATGTCTTCCAAGCTAAAAACATCTGAAGAACACATGTTGTTTCAAGACGATTAGGATCTTGGATATTGCATAGAGGAAAAAAAACATTGATCAATAATTGTTTGATTTAACGCGTGGAAATGTTATACTTAAAATATGTAATTTTTCTCGTCACTATACCACTAAGCACAAATATTTCAATTGTTCTTTTTCTGGAGGATCTCTTTGAAGACGCAATAAATTATCTTTCTTAAAGAAATCTTTGCAGCAGCAACAAAATATTTTATCGGTAGTAATGTCACAAAATGCAGAGGTAACAAAAGTATCCTACATAATTTGTAACATTATTCATATTAATACTCATATGAAATTGTTAAAGATAAGCATATGAATTGATACAGAAATTACTGGAGTATTTCTTAAATGTTTCCGATTAACTCATTGAAAAATTCAGTTATTTATTTAGATGCTTTTTTTAGTAAAGTAAAATTTAAAAAATATATTTTAACTAATTTGAAACAACTAACAAGTCTGAAATAATTTTAAGACTACACAGTACCCTACAAATTTCTATAACACCAATTTCTTTCCCCCTTTTTTTTTTTTGCATTTTTGTGAACAATATCATTGGGAAACTTATCACCTAGTTTTAGATCCCCTAACAAATCAGTTTTTAAGATATTTGAAGTTTTCTGAAGTTAGGTTTCTGTTTCATTTTAAAGCATATTTTCACTCTTAAATTGAATTAATTAGAAATATTTTTGAGCGCAATCAACTCTTTCAGTGTGAAATGGTTATTAATTTTAATTTTCATTACTAAAATCAGTTCCGCTCTTGAATATGCTTCAAGTTTCTTAAATTACTCATAATTACATAATTAAAATTGATTTCAAGGTCATTTTTAATATAGTTTTCATAACTTAAAATAATTTTCATTAGTTTTTAATTGATGAGAAAATACCACTGCCAAAATTTTCTCAAGTTGCTATGAGAAACAGTAATTGGATCAGATGTAATACTACTGAAAATAAACTAACTATATCTAATAAACTTACCGTTCACAGATATTACAATAAGACTTCCGAATCCAAGTATTCTGAATTCAAGTATTGCAGATAAAACTGAATATTTCCATGTGTTTTGTCAAACTATATTATAGTAAACATTTAGCTGTAATATATATGGTATTTGAGTTCTTGTTGGGTGACTTAAGAACAAGCCAAAAAAACTTCTAAAATTTAAAACTAAAAAATTATTTTTATCAACAAACCTGAGGAATTTTAGCTTAAGTTAGTATCGTTATTATTTTGTTCATAAAGGATTTGTGTTTCAAAACTTCTGTGAAAATATTTTTTTAAGATTAGGCTGAATAACTTGTCGTCGTAAAAAACGCTAGCAACATTTTTCAAAAATATTTTTTGAATTAAAGAAACTGTTTTCAGGCATAATTAATTGAAGCAGTGTTTTGATGTAGAACATAAGCTGGAAAATAACATATTAAAAAGTTTTACAGGCATTATGATTTTATGGAAAGTTTTACAGGCATTATAGGTTTTTGTTTCATGCCTTTACAAACTTTAAAAACGTTTTTCTCAGACTTTTAATTTTGAAGGTATGTGTTTCTAATTCCTAAGGCTTTTTTTCTGTTCAAGATAGTCATGAATGCTTTTGTTTATACTGAGAGCGTATGTTCTACAAAATTTAGTACGGATTTAGGACAGGGACTTCTAGTTATTTTTTTTAAATGATAAAGTTAATATTTTAAAAATTTTCGAGTTTTTTTCCAGATTTAGCTGGAAAAATAATTATTGAAAACCAACAAGGTTACAACTTTTCAAATCCATGCTAACTTTGTCAGTAATAATCTAAAAAAATTAATCATTTAAAATGAATACAAAATATTAATAATTGAGCATTTTATAAAAGTCAGAAAAAACTTCCCGCTTTCTTGACTTTTTTTTTTAAATTGTAAAATAATGTTTGGTCAAACTGAGACTTTTTGCTTTCAGAATCAACTTAATAGTACAATATGAATATAAAACCTAAATTATTTTTACTGTTACTGTCTCCAAAATTTTTTTGAAGAATGGTACTGAGTAGTCTTAAACAAATAATACTGATTTCTGTGGGGAATTCAGTAAAACCTCTTTGCTTCCATCCTGCACTTGATAAACTAATTTCTGAAAAAGAAATAAGTGATTCTTTATCCAAAGAAAAAATCAAATCATGAAAGTGCATAGCAGTTTTTTTATGACAGCAAACCGCAAACAAGGGGTTTGGGATCATTAAAGAAAGGAAATCGAAATGACCTTATAACTGGGTAAAAATGTATAAAACATATTTTTTGTGAGTTAAGTTTGACAGAGTTTAATATAACTTTCAAATAAAATCTAAAGTTATAAGTTTTAATGTTTTGATCTAATTTTCTGCATTTTAAGTGTCCTTGACATTTTAAATGCAGAAAATGATCCCTCTCCCATGCAATTAATCCCCATTTTGAGGCTCGCGTGAACTAGGTGCCATATGTTTGTGGCGTGGGATGAAAAAATGTTGAGTAATATGAAAATGTCTAGTTCGATTTGGTGCTTTTACCAGGCTGTTCTAGCTCGTATTAAAATATAAGTCGCAATATGAAACATATAAAGATACTATTTAATAGGGCTCTTTTGGCCATTCTTCTAAATTTATTATAGTATGCATAAGATGTGAAACTCAGATTACTCTAATAGAAGTGAATCTTCAGAGAATTATTTGGAAAAAGTGCTCAAAAACAAACATTAGCAATTCGAAGTCAAGCAACAATTGCAGTTTTTGATGTAACTTGTGAGTTCAATGTAGGAACAAAAAACCGTTAGGAAATTTACAATTAGAAAAAAACCTTCTTTTAAATCAACAGCAAAAGTTTGAGTAGAATTATAGGAAAAGAAACTTGCACCTACCATCGTATGCAATTGCTTGTAAGAAAGCTGCATTAGCTGAAAGAATGACGAAATGATTTTTTAAATAAAAAAAGAAAATGAAAAGTTACTTATAGGATTGAAATTTTTTTTATAAAAAAGTAAAATTAGAAAATAAAATTAAGCATATGTTTAACATATCTAAAAACAAACTGGATTAATGCATTTAAAATACAGTACAGCACACACACACATATATATTTGCTTTATAATGTAAAGTAATTAAATATTATTTTTTACTTATGCATGCTGAATGTACTCTGAATGAGTATATATGCAAATATAAATAGAATATTTTAATTGTTTCACGTATTTTATTGAAATGAATGTAAAAAACAATAGAGAGCATTAAAAATTTATAAACAGGAAATGGGATCTTTTTTAATCAACATTGAAAATGCTATTAGAATCATGGGAAAAGATAGAAACTCATATTTGGCAAAATATACAATTGCTTGAAAGAAAGTCGCATTAGCGAAAAAAGTGGCTAAATGACCCCCTAAACTTAAAAAAAAAAAAGAGTTGTATATAAGATACTGCTTTTTAAAATTAGTTTTTAAATAAATTTAGAAAATATAAACTGAAATGCAAGTTTAACATATCTAGAAACAAACTGACAATGATTTATTTGAAACATATCAGAACATATTTACTTTATAATGTAAAGAGAGAAATTAAAGATGTTTTTACATATAAAATATTTCATGTGTATATATGTAAGAATAAATAATATATTTAGCTCCTACATTTGTTTTATTGACATGCAAAATTGCTTTTTTTTCAGTTTTGTTTTATATTTCATTTAAGAAAATAATTAAAGCATTTCTTATAATAAACATACAAAAAAATTAAAATTTTTGTTGACTGTTTCTTATGTATGATAATTTGGTTTTTATGGATAAGGAATTACATGAACTGTTACTTTTTTTAAAAAAAACTACGAAACTAAACAACTGTTTTGTATTGTTTTTCAAAGCATGTAAGGGAAAAAAAAAGGCAAATGTATGGATAAATACTAATACCACCAAACATGTAAACATTATTATTATATAAAAAAACTTCAAAAAATTCAAATGGAAAAAATATAAAACCTTAAAATTTGTCTAAGTAAGAATGAATTTTAAAATATAGATACATTTTGAAAATTAAAAAAAATGTTTGAAAATTGCTTTTTATATGAAAAGTATATTTTATACATTCTTAAATATGGTATGCGTAAAATTTATTTTTATCACGTTAAAAAAAAGCTGGAAGAGTAGTGTACATTTATAAAGCAAATGATAAAAGATAAATTATAGGTGGGTAAGATATAAATTTAACTTTTTTTTTTGTGGAATTTTTTTTACGGATGGATGTGAGATGTTTCAAATTATGAATTATATTAGAAAGAAACAAAGTAAAATTATCTGTAATTTTAGTAGCAGAAACCAGTCTTTAACAAATTAAGGTCATAGTTTTGAATGTCAAAGTAATTAGTTTGATACTCGACTTTTTTGGCCTTAAACATCTTGAGAGTTATTTTTGATATGCATGTAAATGTATTCTCATAATCATTTTTTTTTCATACATAAACTTCAAAATAATAGATTTTAAGCTGACGATCCATGTATCATGTAACATTTTCTTACAACGTGATTTAAAAATTTAATAATTAAATTAAAAACAATTTTAATGATGTATTTTTATGTTTCTTTTAATAAAATGTTTAAAAAATGTTAGTAATACATAAATACATAAAAGGTTTTTTTTTTTAGCTAGGAATAAAATCTAACAGGAAACAAATGTCTTAAAATATACGCAAAGCGAAAAATAATTCATAAAATCTTTCCAGTAAGAGCTTCCATGTCAAAATGAATAGAGAAATATTAAATAACATAACTGATGTTTATTTAATTTTTTTAGTATACAATACATTTATGTAAACTTCATATAATTTCATAGTTATTTTTTGTAAGCAATTAAAACAAGCAAACATTGGGAAAAAGAACATAAATTTGACAAAGATAAAAATTTTACCAATTTTTTGAGTAACTTATATTTCTAAAAAATTTTCACTTTTCAAACTTGTAGGGAAATGCCTTCTTTTTATTTAAAATTCTTTTGATTTTAATCAAAATATTTTATTACATTTTTATCGTTTTAGGTATTAGATGTCACTTGATATCGCATGGAAAAATAAGAACAGTTTAAAAATTAATATATTTACGAATAAAATGCAAAAAATATTAAGAAATGAAGAAATTATAACTAGAAGAACATTATGAGACTCTTTTATATGTAATTAAACTTTACTTTCAACACATGGACACAAGTATACTTTGTTGTTATACATAACTCAAAATTCGCATTTTTTTTCAAAACAAACTTTTTTATTTTAAAGAAGCTTAGAAAATAAATTTTTGGATGTGTTTTAGGTATTTTGCGAAATTCTTAAAAAATTAAATAAGTAGTAAATTATATTTTGTGTCTGATAGAAGATTAATACAATTTTCAAACACAAAATTTATTTTAAGCTTCTGCTTGTACTTTTCTTAATAATTCTTGATGTACTTAATTTCTCGTGACTATAAAATTTCTTTTCAATTTATCCATTATCTAGAAAAACTCAATTAGTCATACTTAGTTTCTAGATATCACTAAAATTTATTCAAGAATCAAAACTAGTACAAATATAGATGTTATAGTAACCAGGTATTAAAGCGCCAATTGTTATAGGTTCGATTATTGATGATACAAAAAAATTATAGTTTTATTAAGAACTAAAAAACAAGCTTTTATAGTGTGTGTGTGTGAATTGAACTAAAATTAAAAAACTAATTCTTAACATAAGAATAAAATGATTAACGAGAAAATTAATATCATTGGGATAAAAGCGTGGGGTGCTCTTTATTATTTAATTATAATTTCTTACTAGTTCTATTCCGAAATGCTGAGTTAGTGTAAAAATGTAGTACAAAGTATCCCGCGCTTTTGCCCCAATGACATTAATTTTCTCGTTAATCATTTTATTCTTATATTAGGAATTATTTTTTTTAACTTTTTAGTTGAATTCACTATAAAAGCGTGTTTTATAGTTTTTTTTTCTAAAACTATAATTTATTTTTAATTTTTTTAGTTCGATCTACAATAAAAGCATGTTTTTTAGTTTTTAAAATTATCATTTATTCTTTGTTGAATTTATCTAATTAATGAAAGTGTGCAAGAAGAAATATTAAATCTCAATCATATTATCAAATTTTAAACGTATTGCTATATAATGTTAATTCGTATCATCACTTGGAAGCGTATTGCTCTATAAAAATAAAAAAAAAATAGCAGTTAGAACATAAGTTTTCTTTTCACATTCTCAGAAAAGCTAGACTTATATTATGGTAACCAATGCTAACTCACCCATCCTCTCTTTTCTCACAAAAGAACACTTTTTTGTTTGCTTTATTTGTATAAATAACAAGCGTTTTTATTTTTAGGGTTGCATTTTTTTAAAGGATAGGGTCTATTAGTCGCCATATCTGGAATTAGTCGCTAAATTGGGAAATGGAGTATGAAATTAGTCACCAAATTGGAAAATGGTATATGCAAGTAGTCGCCAAATCTTGAAACGATATAATCAATTACTCGCCAAATCTTGAAATCCTTAATTTTTAAGGACAATCAGGACAATGGAACAAATTATGAAACTATTGTATTGTCATCGGTCCTTGAAAAGTGTGCAAAATCCCGAATTAATCAGACTTTTTAAAGTAGGTAAATTCGAGTCCAAAGAATCCATTACATAGAAGTAAAACTTATAAAAGCATGTTAATAATACTTTTAAATGAGGAGAATTGTTGAGTATTAAATTTAACTGGAAATCCAAGCCTAAACTTATAATGCAGTATGGAAATTAAGCTTTTCATTTGATATTTAAGTTACTCATCCCACCGATCTACAGCACCAGCAGATCGAGACTCACGAAATTCTTCCTAGAAAAGGGGCTAGATTACGTTGGTTATTTGGCCGCAGCTTTAAGCACCATGTGCGTGACAGTACGATTTTGCTTCACCTCACCCCAATTTTGATGAAGAACACGTGGAGA
Organism: Trichonephila clavipes; assembly: GCA_019973935.1. Lineage (NCBI taxonomy): Eukaryota > Metazoa > Arthropoda > Arachnida > Araneae > Nephilidae > Trichonephila > Trichonephila clavipes. The sequence continues at coordinate 294,080 of BMAU01005793.1, forward strand.
GCGATCCGGAGGTCTCCCATAATTCTTTCCCTACCACTAATTTCTCGAGAGGATTTCTGGATTTCTGAATATTTAGTGTCACCATGCCGCCCAGCACTGTTCATTTACAAACATCAATGCTTTCTTCCGGATTCGAACACTGATATTTCGATACAGCAGCCAGCTTCCCCTACTACCATCTCGTTGTCATTTAATGCTTCCCACATATTAATTCTAAAGTGATTTTTTTTAATTTATGAGGTTCAATCGCAAATATCACAGATAATAACGTATCCAATTTTATGTAAAAGCGAATAAAAGTAAAAGCGAATGAAAAATGAATTTATTTAAATAATCCATTACTTTACGCAATTGAAATGTCAAAATTTCCCATATTATTTTTTTTAAAAAAAAAAAACTCTGAATGTGTAAGAATGAGTTGATGAGTTGAAATTTGGAAAAGTTAAACGTACTCATGAAAGAAAAATAAATAAAATGGGAAATTTTGAAATACTTTCATTTGAAAAGAAGCAACAAAACAGTCACAACATAACACGTATTCAAGTTTTTATTAAAGAAAAATACGCGACCGTTTTCAGCATTTCTTTTTGGCATTGTTATTTCTTTACACTTAATAATAACACACCACAAATATTATCACCGAAAATACGACATGCAACACAGCTCATTTCAACACCCTATTAACGCTCATGTGATCAATTACACTCTGCCCTTAGCACGTTCTTTGCACTTTCTTTCAACCCTACTGACGCAATCAGGAAGAAAAGTGTAGTTTTAGCACCTTGTCCAAACTTATCTATTGTCCCCAAGACGCGCTCTATTGTAATCCCAAAATGGCAGAATAAGCGAGATGCCGAAAACAGCCTTTTCTAGCGTGTGTTGCAAAAGCACTTCTCTCACCAAGACTTCCATTCCAGCCACCCCCTTCCACCTTTTATTTTTTCTCTTTTAGCCCACGCTTTGTTGCCATCGCTGTGGATATAATATTATCTGTATCCTTTCTTCACGCCCGGATACTTTTTTTATTCACTCCTTTTCTCCTACTTATTTTTGCTAGGGTAGCCTCTCCATTCTACAGCACGCTCAGTCTATTTCCTAGTCTTTTCCTCTTGTCATTTTCTTTGGAGAAAACGCATCTCTGTGAAAGAAAAAAGAAAAAAAAACCTGCTAAAGTGGAGGTTCTATTAAATGGAGCACGTTTTGAAACTGTAATAAAGAGATTATATTTTACCCATTGATGGACCGAACAGAAAATGGTTCACCACAGAGTTTTGTGAGCTTTCGTGTTCATTACGTGTGCAAAAAAGGAGCACTTTTCATACTTATGTTAAGGCCGTATCTTCCTACTAAAGCAATGGGATTCTTAGGGAAAAAATATTTATTGCATCACAAGTAAATCTTAACACAATATAGAGTGCAGCTAAAAGTAAATAGCTGTAAAAAGTGGATCTTTTTTTTTCCCTGCCAAGCTTAAGAAGTAGAATGTTTTATAACCTTATGGTATGTTTATACTATCTTTAAATATTTAAGAAAATGGCACAGTTTCTTTCTAGAAGCTACGTTAGCGGTTATATCTTTTTGCTGATAATATCCATTTCAAAATCACTCCACTTCAATTTCATAGAAAGCATTCAATGAAATATTTACAAGATGTCTCTCATGTCTATGTTTTGTGAGTTATCTTTAGGCGGATAATGTAAAATCATATTATTTATTTACCATATACTACATTATAGATAATTACATACTTATTAACATTATATATATATATATATATATATATATATATATATATATTATCTTGTGAAAATTTCGAACTTAAAATTATTTTCATCACAAATTATTATTATTTTTTTTTTTAATATTTTGTGAACAAATTACATTCGAAAAAAATTACGAGACACAAAACTAAACTTAAATAATTTTAATTAAAAATATAATCTTCAAAGCAGAACTTTCCTTCTATTCATTATTGAAGCCACCATATACCGTATTACTACAATAAAATATACTATGATAAGGTAGTGCATGTTTAATTGCAGAGTCTTATGGTGTATATATTTTGGGACAAAGAGAAAACTATAATGAAATCAAATGAACCTCTAAGTAACTATTACTGATTTTCTAAGGGAATGTATTATCTGATACACTTAATTTTTGACTAAAACAATTTATTCAAATGAGGAGAGAGAGAGAGAGAGAGAGAGAGAAAAATTTTACTTGCTTCACAGAATTTCCTCAAACTTTTATTCAAGGAAATTTCAATACAATTTGAAGGCATAATATCAGATACCTACTAAAAATAACTATCATATACTTTGATGCAATCTTATTCAAACCATTTATTGTTCCTAGTCAAAACAATTACATAAATGCTCACAGCTAACTTAGCTTAGCTTACTTAGCTAATTTAAGTGCAGTTATCTTGAGTTATATTTCAAGAGAATTTGTGTATCATCTAAAAGAGGTAATGGTTGTTAAACTATGAGATCTCAGAAGCATTTTATGAAGGTAATCTGCGATAAAATCTCTTTGTTGAATGTGTTATTAAGGTGTCTGACGGTTTATATAAAATGACTTGGTTATATTGGATCGAAATGGTGCATATAATGGCAATGATTCTCGTTGATCTACAATAATGTAAAGGGTACATCGTGAAAACGATGGTTGCCATTGAGATGCGATATATTTCTTTTAGGAAGAAAGACATTTCTGAAATGCTAGAAATAATATCTGTAATATTCTGGTGAACGTTTTTTTTCTTTTCATTGACGATTCTTTTCGATCTCAATTTGAAGAAAATTAATACATTTTTTAAAAAAGTTTAGAAGAAAATTAAATGCTACTTTTTGAATAAAAAAATAAGTAACATATCTTGTGAGACAGAATATCCAGCGTTTAGAGCCAAAATTTCCTTTCGGAAGTACAAGGTTGTTTCAGAAGCTCTAAAAAGTTTTGCATGAAGAAAAATATTTAATTAATGATTATTCATAATATATGTTCCTTTAGAAGTATTATCTATTCTTCAATCCTGAAATGTAACAATAATAAAAAAATAAACGTTTTAAACCCTTAAGGTACTCGAATACGTTTAGAACTGTTGTTCTGCAAAGGAGTACAAATGAATATTTTTTTATATTTAGTGTGACCTAGATTAGAATACATGAATAAAATGGTTTTAATAATATTATTACAGTGAATGGTTTTAATAATATTATTTAAATGTAATATTTTTACAAAAATTAACATAGAATGACCTATTTTCAAAACATATTTTTATAGAAAATGCTACTATAAAAATAATATTTTGCCTATATATACCTCAGATTACAATGCAGAGTTTGAACTAGGATTTTTGAAAGATATAACTTAGAAGTGGGATTTATTCTTATTTCTATACAACAGGGTGGAAAAAGTTTAAGAAAAAAAACACACCGATAATTATTTCAATTGGTCATATCTCTGAAAATAATGTGAATTTTTCAAAACTCCCAATTCAGGACCTCTAGAGAAATCTTTGCTTTATATAAGCATTTTTCATCAAAGGAGAATGTTTTGAAAATCGTTAATTCTAAGTGCATTTTTTGCCAAAATATTGCATTTAAATAATATTTTTTATTTTAGTAATATTCTTAAAACAATTTTATTTATATAATCATATATTCTAATCCAAATGACACTAGATATCCTGAATTTATCCATTTATATTTTTTACAACACAATTCCGAACGTTGTCGGATAACTTCACTGCCGTTGGCGTATATAACCGTCGAGTTCAACCAATACATAGAGTGTACAAGATGTATATATGCGTCTTATCGAGAAATGCGGTTATTTTCCTTGTGCTATTCGGAAAACTTTGGAATAAAATAAAATGACATTGGCAGTGTTAGGTAATGATTTACTTATATCAGAGAAAAATTTGCTTATTTATGCCTTTTCTTCCACCCCCCGCAATACAATGCATAATCGAACGTATTTGAAAAACGATGGCGCTGGGGAGCGAATCACGTAACTTCAGCAGTGAAAGGATTAATACCATTCCTTTAGCTTCCTCATCATTATTTATCTCCATCATTACTTTTTATTGCATTCTGAAAAGTAATGACTATTTCCTATTACAGAAATTATAGGAACATGATTTCATATAGAAGACCGCTATGTGTCAATATATTTTATTATAATTGAGTTATATTTTATATATACTGATCTACATTTTTATATAGTTTAAGAAAAAAAACAATGAATACCTGTATAACTAATTCAACATTAATATAGGTATTGTGAAGTCTTATTGCTGAAACTATCTTATTTTACGTTAAATGTAAAAAAAAAGACAGAGAAATACTCAAATTTCACTCTATTTATTTACTTATACTACATTTAGTTTTAATTTGGTGAAGTTATACTTTTCTTTTCTTTCAGCGAAATGATTCATTCACTGAAAATATATTAGAAACATTTACAATTTTAAAATAATATCAGGATGCAAGTTATATGTCCTACTTCTACCTGTTTATAAGGTGGAGAAGGGTAATACTTTAGAAGGGAAAATGGTTGATTTAAAAAAAAAAAGGAAGCGTTTCAATTTAATAACAATTATCCCTTATCTAATATGCTGCACAACGAAACAAGATTAAACATCAGATTCGAAAAATCAGTTTCAAACAACCCTTTTAGAAAGAGGAGAAATTTTTAAGGACAAATTTGAGGTATTAAAATGTATATTTATTTTTATTCTGATATGGAGTTTTTATGTCATTCATTCTATAGTGAATTTCAATTCTATTTTCGTCTTTTTGATCGGCTGCAAATAGTTTAACTAAGAAAATAAAAAAAAAGATTTAAAGAAATCCCTCTTTTTCCTTTTCTCTTGTAGATTTTTTTGCATCGCCGACCAAACACTGAAGGGGAAAACACACACACATTCGAACTTCGATTCTAAAGAAACACTTCAATTTCCTACTGGTTAACACAAACTATACACAAATGCAATCACACAGAAGTCTAAGTTCAGTCAAAAGAAATTCACCGAAACCTCTTAGTTTCGAAAGGGACCGGACAAAGAAATAGGACGCACACAGAGAAAAAGAGATAAAAGAGAAAATGTTGTCTCTTTTCTGTCGTCCAGTAAGGAAGACAAAAAAAAAGAAGAAAAAAATATTTCTTTTTCCACCCTCCCTTTATATTTCTTCCTTCTTTCTGTCTTAGAGACTGCATCGGCTTAACGGCAAATTCTATCTTTGGGATGTCTTTCGTTCCTTTTACGTTGTTTACTCCCTCTTCCGAATTATACTGCACTTAAGCGAAACACGATATTTTCGCTTCTCCGTTTCCATCTATTTATTTACTTCCGCTTCAGCCGGCATCTCCGGGGCATTAGGCCTCGCCAAATTTCAGTTCGGAATGACACTTTTTGGCGATTTGTCAGGCGAGACGAAGGGCTAATCCGATTTCCAGATAATCCTTCCATTTGCTCATCTATCACTCACAGGACATGGCTTACCGGAGTTATTCCCTTCAAAGCAAAACGTCGCACCTGGCCGAACCGTAAATATTTATAGGTAAGGCGTTCGGTTTTTCAAAATCCTTCTCTCTCCTATCATCTTTTACTCTCTTTACAGACTTCGAACGAGAACGAATATCCTAACATATGACACCCCATCTTTTTTTTTTCTTTTTCAGGACATAATATAGAGTTTTTGATGGGGTTTCTCCAGCTCTTTCCCTTTTTCAAAGCAGGAGTCTGAAGGGTTTGCGGCTCTTAACCGTGTTTTATTCGAATGTCCGTCGTTTCTTTTAGTTAGGAGGCTGTGAAGGAGAGATGATCTTTTCTGGTAAAAAGGGGATCCTTCACATTTACTGTTTTCTTTCTTTTCTTGATCTTCAGGTAGGGATGGTTGAATACCTTGCAATTTATATAAAGAGGTTAAGGATTGCTAAAACGAGTTAGAGAAATACGACTAGTGCTGAAGTATTTTGTAACGAAGATATTAAAGATTTAGTACCTGAAATATTGTTTTGAGCAGTCAGAACAGCGTTTCTCAAACTTTGGGCTGCCATTCCCTAGTAGTGTATGGTAACTGTACGAGAGGAACGCTAGCATATTGAAAAGTCCAAAGCAAAAGATTATTTAAAAACATTATTAATGTACTGAAAGTGAACAAATAAAATGCATTTTGCTATAATAAAAATAAAATACACGTTTGCACTGATATAATACACTTATAAATGTATCAGTTTGTACAATGTATTTTATAATTAATTTAACAATACTAAGTTTAGAACAAAGTTTGATAATTACCAACGACCTTATGGGTTTGTATTAAAATTTATCTTGATAATTTGTACGGTTTATAATTAGTCTCTTAATTGCCAATTAAAAGTTATTCGATTAGCTTCCCAATGTCACCGTTTTCCACGTAGACGCTCGTATGTGTGTGTGTGTTTTTGGAACGGGAGAGGAGAAAAGGTATAGATATACAAATCCTCTGAAATTAGTAAGTCCTTCGTAAATATAGTCAAGATCTATTTATTGCATTTCAAAGCCTTCAGAATAATTTTATGTATAGCAGCGCACAGAAAAGATCGTACTTTGAAAAGACATCCAGAAAACTAATGCTTTAACTTTAATGTCTTATATATGCCGGTGGCCCTTAAGAGTCCCTTTGATACGCCACCACGAAATCTCGTGCGTAATGTTAATCCTAGGGAGTTTCTTTCTCGTACATTTACATCTAGGATATTGCTTTCAACTGCATGGAATAAAATGCATCCAAAAAAGCGAAAAAAAAAATTAAATTCTTCAATTATTTCGATTTTTTTTTAAAAAATCTATGTATTTTTAAGTGTTATTTAAAGATCTGAAAATTCATATGTAGTGCATTAAAACGATCATAAAAATAGTTTAACTTATCGGATAATAAAAGTAAAAACAGGAAAAATTTCCTTTTTTTATGATCTTTCAAACGCGCATACTTTGAACTTTTTTAATTAATTTTTTTGCGTGTAATTATTAAATCAGCATTGCACATTTGGTAAGAGGGGGGAAGTAAACTTGTAACTCCGCCTTCTTGCGGAATGATACATGAAATTTCCCCGTATGTTCCATTGATGAATGGTAATTTATGACTCTTCAGTGGAGACTTTGCAACAGTTTTTTTTTTCTTTTCTTCTTTTCCAAATGGGGCTAGTTTTCTAAGAATCCATAGCGCATTCAAGAAACTATTTATATTTGCTCAATTCTTGGGAAGTGAAGTGCATTCTTTGAGTTTGCACTTGAAAATTACTGCTAATACGTCTTCTAAAATAAATTATTCTCTGTTTTTTTATTCTGTATTTCTTGATTTTTATTATATACTAGACAAATTATATTTTGTTAACCACTAAAATGAACAATTAATATTTATTAAATACCTCTTGAATCGTCAGGATAAAGTAAATCAGTTTCCACATTATTTCTTACAGACTTTCAAAATTGAGAATCGTGTGTTTTGCCGAGTTACAGATACCTGAATATCAACTCTTTTAAAAACTATTGCTAGTTAGGTAATGTAAATATATATGTAAATACTTCGCTTCATGAAAATATGTAATGAAATCATAAAAAAGAATTTTTACTTTTGTTTTATCTGTTTTTATTGTTCTGTTTTTGTTAATCTTCATATAAAGTTTCATACCTTCAATAAATGCAAAATTAAAAAATTGATTTTTTGAAAGTATATAATATGCTGGTACCCTTAAAAGTTTCAAAATTTAGCCAAGCTATTAAAAGCTGCCTTATATATTTTTTAATATTGTAACATAAGTGTGTACCTAATGAACCAATAAAATAATTTTTTTACGTTAACACTTTTGTTACATACTGTGGAGTGACACGAATAACAGGGTCCTCGCCCCTCACTCTGGAAACTGTGATTTAAATATAATATTTAATGCACAGGCAAATCATTCCACAATTTTAATGTTTGACATCTCAGGAGGTTGGAAGAATCCGTGAAATTCTGATTTTCCACCTCTCTTTTTGGCACGTTAATTTTAGTTAAAATTATTTGTTAACTGCGAAATGCTTAAAGATTTTTGGTATTGATTATTCTAAATATATGAATACATTCTCTTGTAACATTGCTTATGTAATCCACGACACTTTTCTCTTGGACGCATTCTTTTTCAAAAATAATACCAATAATCGTGATGTTTTTATTTGTTTTTGTACTTATAAAGCAAATTTGAGTTTTTCTTTTGAGGAAGGAAAGAAGCGAAAGACAAAAAGAAAAAAAATATATTGACATAAATATAGAAATCATCAGAGAAGTTCTGATATGAAGGGAGTAAGATAAAATTTCCCAGAGAAAAGGAAAACGTAATGCATTCGTTTTGTATGCACGTACATTTTATTCTTCATCAAGGATAAATGACGAGGACGTCACCTGAGTTTTCCCCCTTTTTCCCCCATCCTGCCAACAAGACTGAGCCTCTACAAAGTTAAAATATATCAAACCCTCTACAACAGGGGTGTCCAACATCGGCCTGTGGGCCGCATGTGGCCCGCTAGTATTTAAGTTGCGGCCCACCAACTCTTTATAAATATTTTTTAGATATCAAATTTTTAAAGTTTTTCATTTTGAAATTTATTTAAGGGGAAATTTATATACATATTTAAATCTGCAATGTATTCACCTGTTAAATGTTCTTGTTTTAAAATAATTCCTTTTTGATAATAGAAACATCCTTTAGATTAAAATAGATTTATATTTTATCAAGCAGTTACATTTGATTTTACTATAATAAATTACCTTTTTAATAAATTCCGAATTGCATTATGCATATCCCTTACTATGGATGGTACATGATTTTTTGTGTGTGTGACTTTCATTTCTTCTCCTTTTTTTCTGTTTGCAGTGCCCAAAAAGCAAGAGAGGCAGTCAGAGATGTTTTTAAAGTTTAAAAAAATATTCAGGGCGGTTATGATAAAAGGCAATGTATACTTAATCGTTTGAGAATGGCAGCACAATCAAATTTCAACAATGAGTAACGAAAGATCAATTCAAAATGAACTCTGTAATTTTCAAGAAAACGCCAACTGTAATATTTTAAACATTATTGGATCATTGTATTAATCTATTATATAATCATTATTATGTTATCTATGTCTGTATACATGAAAAATAATGAAAATAAATATAATTCATTCTGTTTTGAATTTACACTCTAATAAATGTTTTTTTGTTTCCAAATCTGATATAAAGGTACATATTTTTATGTGTAGCCCGCGAGATTATAATGTTTTTTTCCGAAGTGGCCAGCAAGATCATTTGGGTTGGACACCACTGCTCTACATCATGGGTCTTTTTGTTCGTATTATTGTCTTGCTATTTGTTTGTTTGTATTATTGAGAAACTCTATATCAGGGGTTTCCAAACTTTTATCAGTAGTTATCCCTTTCGAAAAAATTGTTATCTTTTCAGTCCCCTTGCAGTTTTCTGTAATATATAGCATACAATATAACAAATATGCTAAAAATCATTGCCCCAAAAAGTTTTACAAGTATAATTTAACTAAAATATTGTCAGAAAATTAGGGGAAATACGTTCATAAGATTTCTTTTATTTTTCTAATTTTACAAGTATAAACAAGATTTCAGAAACACAGATTGTAATTGCATATTAGTTCAGTTTCAATTAATATAACAATGGGCTTTATGTATTGATACAATTTTATTTTTTAATATTTGACCTGAAATTTTGCTTATCATTTTCATAATCACCTAACTAACGCAACAAATATAAACATTTATTTTATTAAAAAATTTTTTCTGAATTATGTGTAAATGTACTATAATTTTCTTATAAAAAAATCTAGGCTTTGATGCTTTTTTGTAAAATTTTTAACGCCTATACGGTATAGTGGTTAGTGACGCCAACTGCTGTACCATAGGGCCTGGGTTCAATTACCAGCCAAAACCTGGATAGTTGTAAATGTATAGTGCCTTTGCAGCAAGGTAGGACTCTAAATAGCCATCTAGCCACTAATCATCTCGAGAGGTTGAGGGAAGAGGTGTGGGCCACTTACCCTAAAGTTAATTATTATTATTTTATGAAAATTGGGGTTTAAACTTTTATTATAATATAATAAAAGATAAATGAGAAATTTTGCCAATGAAAAAGAGGAAACAACTTATTGGCATTTCAACAGATTTGACGTTAAAATCTAAAATTAAGCAAAAATGGCTCCTTAGTTTCGGGTTATAAATACATGCAGAATGCACAAGATTTTTCCCACAGCTCTAAAAGTTTTAATACCAATCAGAACAATGTGCTTCTCAACGTATGGGGAAACAAAATGAAAAGTTGTGAAAACAAATTAAGACACAAAATATAAAATGCAACTGCAAATAAATTTGCATAGACTCAATTGCAAATAATTTGCGATTGAGTGAAAAATTGCAAACATATCCCAATTACTAAGTATAATACATGGATAGGTGACAGCTGGAGCACAGTTTATTATTAATACGTGAATTACATTAAAATAGCATTAATTTTTCTTATAATAAAAATACAATACTTTTTACAATCTATAAAGAACCAATAACAAGTTGATTAAATTTAAATATTATTTCAGGATATATTTTTCTAATAATGGAATGGGGTTTCCCCCAAATTCCTTGTAGTTCGTAGGGTTCTTAAATTCAAACTGTGGTCCACGGAACCCTGGGGTCCCACGAATCACAATAAAAAAATGAAAAAAAAACTTATAAATATATATGCAAAATGGACTCACGTTCTTTATTAAATTTGTATAATTTCAAGTATTTAAAGCGTATCTTATTCATTAAAACTGAAAATTTTATTCATGTATAATAACTTTATTTTGCAACATCTTTTTAATTTTTATTATAATATTACAGAAGAATATTAAAACACATTTTATCTTTGTATATATATGTACTTCCTTTTTACTACCTTGGGTTCCTCGAGATAATTTATACTCGTCAGCACAATGTCTAGCAAAACTAAATAGTTTACTAATGGAAAATGCATCTTTTTCCATTTGTGGAAAAAAACACGTAAAATGAAGAAGAGGAAAGAACTTATCGGCGTATCAACACATTCGATGTTGAAATCTAAATTTAAACAAGAACAGCTCCTAAATTTTATATTACAAACTATCTCGCGTAAAATACACAGTACATCTCACACAGCTATAAACATTTTAATGCCATTCAGAAAATTATGTTATAGTGAAATATATTTTTCAATGTGAGTGGATACAAAAACAAATTAAACTCAGAATACGTAACGTGATTGCATTTAATCTCAATAGACCTAGACATTGACAGTTTGTGTGAAAAAAAGATAATTGATTCATTGCATAATTATTATTAAATTATCTATGCTTGTATAGATGAAAAATAATAAAACCAATAATAATTCATTCAATTTTTTTTAAAAATTTCGCTCCAATAAATGTTTGTAAAAGGTTTCAATCTAATATAAAGATATATAATCTTTATATGCAGCCCGCAGGGTATAATGTTTTCCGAAGTGGCTTGCAAGGTCATTTGGTTTGGCCATCCCTGTTCTAAGTCAAGATCCGACAGCGATAATGACATTTGAGAGTACAGCTTTGTATTCATTACCTTTTTTTGAACTTGGAATCTTGAGTCCTTCACAAACTTGAACGATGGGGGAAGAGAACAATAAAAGAGGGGTCAGTTGGTTTCGTATAAACGTTGTCACAGACTGTAAAAGGCAAACTGGAACCCCACCAATCGAGAATAATGCAGAAGCTCTCCTTATCTTTAGTTTTGAACAAAAGCAGAAGGGGATGGGAGAGGGTGCTTTAGTGTTTCAAACGGTTGGGAACAAACAGAAGTCATCCCTTAACGTGAAAAAGGAGATGAATCTAAAAGTGATGTCATTTTCATTCATCATGACAGCTATCAGAACATAATCATCAGAAAGTTGAATAAAGTAAGCGATAATTTGGAAGAATAGTAGAATAACAAAAAAGTTTATTTCCAAATGGAGAAAATAATGGAAATTTTTAAAAAAAAGGCACATATTTAATTCATCTTTTATGAAGGAACTATTTACCTTCGATCATTACGACCAGTACGATATGAGTACTTCGCCGTTTCTTTGGACACGCCCAATCTCCCCTCCCAGAAGAGAGCGCTTTCGTCGTTTTTGAATTTCGATTTCTGTCTAAGGGCCTCTTAAGATATTAAAGTTTTGTTGCAGCTTTAGCGTCAAGTTATACTATTATTGAATTCAATACATTGTTATTGTAGGGGGGGTGATGAAAACTATGATTTAACATTGGGTCACGAATCTTGAGGGTTTGAGAAGCGCTGACTTAGATAAAGTTAAATGCTGTGATCAATATGATAAAATTATTTAAGATCTTAAGTCACTTTTAAGTAGATATTATTATAAGTGCTCAAAAATCATCCGATAATTTTAAAGGAGTTTTATTATAAAAGTATTTTGAAAACAAATTCATTTAAGAAAACATTACTATAAAAATTTTAAAAATATATTACTAAAATTCCTTTCGAGGTTTGAGAAATTTTAACAACTGGTAGGGAAATTGCTATTAGAATAAAGTGAAATTGATAATGCATAATAAATCTTTTTTTTTTTGTTTTTTGTACATTCTACAAGAATAGAATTTGTTTTTTATTTTGCATGACATTAGATTATAAAAACTAAGTTTTCAAAATTTGACGATGGATTCTGATGGCACTCAGACTACCACTATGGCAATTTCATAATGAGCAAATTTTTTTGGATCACAAATCATGCAAAAATTATTTAAATAATTCCCAGAAGTCCTTCTGTATTTCAGTTTTATTCGTCAAGAGTAATAATTTTAAGCAAAATTAATTTCAGCATCCATGTATACTTGTTATTTTGTATTTCGTTAATTTTCTCTGCAACATACTTCCAATAAATGATGGTAGACTGAAACCCGTACAAAGGTTTCGTAAAGTCCTTAACACATTTTGAAACAGTAGCATAGAAATTTTCAATTTTGACATTCAAATAATTAATTTAATTTGAAATTTCATTTTTATACCTGCAAAATATGGTTGACAGAATTTATATAGAAATTGATTAAAACTGCTTACAAGCGCAAAAAATTCAGTCATTCCTAATATATGTGCATATTAATATGCAAAGGTCTCGTTTGTTTTTGTATTTAGTTTAAAAAATTGTTACTTTATAAATTGTATTCCAAATATTGCTTTAATTAAAGTGTCAAGAAAAACAAACAGTTTCATTGACCCCATTAGTGTAAAAAAATTAATAATTAAAAAAAAATATTTATTAATTCCATTTTAATTCAACAAAGCAGATTTTCTGGCACATACCTCAAAATGTTTATTTATCACAATTTTAAATAGCAATCAATCTTGAATATTTTGTTTACTCAGAAAAAACTTTTTTTAATTAAAATATTAAAAAAAATAAAGTATTAATTTAAACAAAGGAAATAAATAAAAAAAATGATGCACTAAATTATATTTATAATATTTTATATCGTAATCGTATCAAAAGTAGAACTATTTTTATGTTAATTTATAATAGAGTAACAAACATTTGAATATGACCACAGATTCGCAGCTAGAGAACAGGAACGCGGAATTTAAGGCATCAACTCCACATTTAAAACGCACAAGACTGCACATAATTTTCTAATATTTTAAAATCAATTATTTTATCAAAAATATTTATTAGCACGCTATTTCACCCTATTTATAAGATAAATATAGACAGTCGATGCAATAACGAAAAAGTATATGGATGAAATCATTTAAAAATTTTGAATATAATATAAAAATTCTATGTGTCCAAATACAAAAAAGCATATGCTAAAAAGGTGACCCTATACGTAAAATCTACACAAACATACAAAGCAAACGTACGAAAACTAGTTCTAAAAGATATAATATATGCATATTTAAACCTGTGCTAAAATGACCACTTGCAAATGTAGCTTGTTCAAATCTTTCTCTGTGCCCTCTTCTATGAATATTATTATATTCAGCAATACAATGATCATTCTCAAATGTCTAAGGACTTCGAATAAAGCCAGGAGAAATGCATGGCTCGGCTTCCATTTACGCCACTGCATTATTGAACACTTATTAATGCTACCTTTAGACCACAGAAATCATTCTCCTTGTGAAATGCTACGCGAATCTCAATTCTGTGCATAAAATGATATGTATAATATATGACGCTTATTTATATATAATTTCTACTAAATTCTTCCAAGTTATCGTCCTATTTGTACAGTTAAATGTTACAAGGCATGGCTTGTGCTTTAATGCATTTTCACATCCAACCAGATTTTTGTGTATCGTTTTCTTCCCACTTCAATATCGTAATTATGATCTGTTATTTGATATACATTTTTTAAGTAGGAGATATACCGTATTTACTCGAATCTAAGCCGCACCTTAAATTCTCAACAGTTTGTTTGTGGGAAATGAAAAATAGTGTTAAATAGCTTAACGATATCCACTTTCATGAAATTAAACTAAATTTAAAGTGGTAACTAATAAGAAGTGAATAATTAGTTATTTTACGACACACGAATCTGTAATTGCCCCATCCAAAGGGTTTTTTTATTCGATTCTAAGCCTCACTAGATCTTTAGTAGTATTATCATTGGGGAAAAAAGTGTGCTTCAGATTGGAATAAATACTACTATATTATAATTCAAAAACGTTCCATATAATCATATGTTCTAAATGAAACCAGTATTTTAATTACACTTTCTTAGAAGATGAAACATTTCTGTAAATTAAAAAAAAAATAAAAAGCAAAATATATCAACTATTCATTAAGTGAGTGTTCTTTTTTTTGCATCGCACTCAAAAGCAACACAAGTGCTTTTTGCAATGAGCAACGAAATTTTGTACAACGATCAAGTGATGAGGCAACACCGAATCTGGCACCCAAATCGTTACTTTCACAACAAGCCAATTAGATGATTTTGAACCACGAAAGATTTAACTTGCATCAATCCCTCCACAAGGGTCATCAATACTCAAGAGACGTTCGCCACAAATTTGTGGTCGTCACCACTAGGCTACTCAGCCACCTGCTTGTGATACAATCAAGCATTGAGCTATAATGAACGACTGCGACATCTAAATGGTACTCGTTTTATTTGGATTTTATAGCGCATTTCGAAAAGTCTTCAATCCCTTTGTAAATAAGGATGCTCTGTTGTTGGCGTGTCCTTCCCGAAGAGAAGGAAAGTTCCCAGAGCATGGGGCAGATTGGATTTCTACACGATGCATGGTGACACTACCTATCTTCATCTCCACAATTTAGTCATGGACTATAGGGGGGAATCCTTTCCCTGCTCCTGTGGTTTCTGCTGCAATCGCCTACAGGACTTTTGGACCCACTCATTTAACGAGCACATACACCGAGGGCACTCGGAGGGTATTTGGTGGAATCGGACATCGAACCAAGGCCCTCCCATCAAGAGTCCGATGCTGTTACTGCTAATCTACAGATGACCTAGATTTCTCGTTGGAAATGGTAAGGAAACCTCCGGCTTTTTCCAATTTTTTGTGGCATTGTTGGCTCTCCAAATTATCTATTTTTGTTTGAGTCAGTTTCCTCCTGCACCTTCCTATCCTAACTTCCACAAAAACCTATCGAGAGGATTTTCAGCCTCTGTAGATTTAACGTTCCTCAACCTTCCCACACAATTGGTCTTAGTGAAATTACGTTTTTAACCCCTGTGTCTCGACAACGCCGAAGAAAAGTTCGTGACCATGACCAATCAACAACCACCAGTGACCTAACGCACACCTTCGCATAGTGGTGAGGCCCAAAGCCTGACGGACCTCAAGTACGTATTTGGACTTGGGGCCAAAGTCTGACTTTGCAGAAAAGGGGAAGGACTAATATTCTCCACTACGCCACTGGCTGCCATGGCCCCAAAATCTTTTATAAAAAGAAACCCATTACTATTATTATAATAGTACAAAATGTTATTTGGCAAGCCTGAAATTGCTACGAATAAATTAAAAACTTAAAAAAGCATTTAAAATTATTAAAATCGTAGAAACTCGAAAATCGAAAAATAACATTTGTGAATACAGTGGATTAATTCAACCAGAATTCATGATATAATACGCCAACCGTGGCTTAAGACTGGCAAGAAGAGTAAGAAAAAAAATATGACATTTTGTCTTTTGCTTTCCAAGCCAAGTATTAAACATTTAGTGCCTTAATGGTATTATTTAGTATTCAGTTTTTAATTTTTAAATTTACTTAAAAAATAAATTATTAGCTGGTTTTAGTAGTATTTTTACTGTTTATTATTAAAGAATAGTTTTTTGATAGGAAGTCTATTTAAACTTCTATTGTAGTATCTAATAAATACATCAATTCGGAATGAAATTTATAAACGTTTTGTTTAAATAAAAGCATAAAATGTTAAAAATTACTGTCAATTCTTAGTGCTAAATGTATTATGAATCTAACATCGTAATCAAGGTATGTTTTAAAACGAAAAAAATGGACTAAAATGAATAAGAAATGTGCAAATGTAGGCAAACAACTTGATCGAAGATAAAGGAACACACAGCATTTATCTTTATATATATATATATATATATATATGTATGTGTGTGTGTGTGTGTGTATAGTCTTACCTACAAACAAGATATAATCATCCTACAATCACATTCGAAAAACACATAGACAGTACGAAAATCACACAATGAAGGACACATGAGCAACCGATATATATATATATATATATATATATATATATATATATATATATATATATATATATAATATATATAGTGTGTGTGTGTGTGTATAGTCTTATCTACAAACAAGATATAATCATCCAACAATCACATTCGAAAAACACATAGACAGTACGAAAATCACACAATGAAGGACACATGAGCAACCGATATATATATATATATATATATATATATATATATATATCAAGAGAGAGAAAGAAAGAAAGAGAGAGAGAGAGAGAAGTGAAGTAAACGAGGAATAAATCACAACATAAACATAAAATACTATCAAAAACTCAGTACATTAAATCTAAACCATATTTTCCAATGATTCAGCTTGGGAATTTCCAGTCGCGAAATAATCTGTCTTTCACACATTTTTTAATACCTATTAATAAATTTACATTAGCTGCAACAAGCAAAGGACGATCTTCTGGCTGATGGCACTCAAACAACTTTTTTTCCCTATTCCCTTCAGAATTCCCTTTTATTTCCAGGAAAGAAAAAAGTTTTTTCAAGGACCAAAACAGCTTAAAAAATATTTAAAAAAACGAATTAAGGACACCCACCTCTGTAATGGAAAAAATAAAGCAAAATATAAAAAAAAATCCTTTTTATAAATATTTAATTTTTCATTGCCGCATTTTTGCCTGAATTATGATTCTGCGGAGGGAAAGCAATTTTTAAACTTCCGGTCGGCTAGCTCTCTTTTGATGACTTGCATATCGGAATTATCATAGGGACCTCGCTACGTCTTTTTAATTAGGGCTATTGATGTACCTTCGAATCCATACCCGAAGAAAGTGGCGAAGAAAAGCATTAGTTTTAATTACGTAAGGAGATAAGAAAAAAAACGTGTCAGAAAAAACTCAATGGGGAAAAAATGAATTTTAACGTGAAAGAAATGTTTCTGGAGTACTTGAAACATGTAATTGCCAATAATTACTTAGGTCGCGGTGCAGAAATGCGTGTGATAGCTTAGTTTCACATACATAAAACAAAAAAAAAACCATTCATTCGATTTTTTTTTATTAAGTACATATTTGCTTAAACATATTTTTCTACAAAAAATGATGTTATACAGTGATATTAATCTTATTAAAAAAATTATGCGGAAACATAAAAAAAGCTCCAGTGTGAGTATTACAAAAAAAATATATAAAGTTTGCATCAATGAAAATATATGAATAGTTAATATACATCAATCTAAAAATATTATTTAAACTCACAGAAAGCCATTAAAAACTCATATTTAAATTTAAGTTGTATAAGGAATCATCACTATTGGAAAAGTAAAATTTTCTGTTTTCAAGTTAAAAAAATAATGTTTCCATATATCTATCTCTCGCAGGAATTGGATTCTCTCTAACATATGTAAATACGCGTTTGCCCGTACGTGCAATAATATATATATATATATATATATATATATATATATATATATATATATATATATATATATATATATGTATATATATATATATTTATTTATTATATATACATACTAGCTGATATATATATATATATATATATATATATATATTTATTTATTTATATACATACTAGCTGACCCGGCTACGGGTTGCTATGGCTTTGTTTTAATACGTTGATTTAATATTATTCTAAGCCATTCAATGCAGTCAAATTAATCTTCGCTTACAATTTTGTAGAGTTGAAATTAAGCATAACACAACATAATGTTTTAAATTTTGCATCGTATTCATCTCCTATTTGAATATAGTAAATTACATGAAATACTTAAATATTTGTTAAATAATAACTTAAAAAGATTTAATTTTATGAATGAAATGACTATATATATATATATATATATATATATATATATATATATATATATATATATATATATATATATATATAACGTAGATTTTAATCAATTTTTGATATTATTTTTATCATTTTGAAGTATAACAATAAATAAGTTTAATATAACTAATCTCTAAACGGGGTACACAATATTTTTCGGTAACCCGTCTTCTGCTAACTCACATAGATTCGACGGTTTCCCCAAACGTGAGCGTGCAACATATAGTTGCCTATTTGAGAAACATGAATTTTCTAAGTCCAAGCATCAAATGGATGTTGTTTGTCTTTGAGATTAATTTATGGTCATCGCGAAAACCAAACGAATCGGGAATGAAAGTATTTTGAAAGGTATTGAGAATTCTGACAATATCAGTGGAATACGTAATGTTTATTTTTAGTTTGTTGTTTTTGTTTCATCGACGGACCAGCCACGCTTATTTCTTTTTTTTTTTTTTTTTTTTATTTAACCACACAACAAGAAAGAGTCTTGTATGCAAGCTGTTATAATAAAGTTTACTTAATTTTGAACCTTTTGGTAAAATCGCAGGATGCTTCTGTGCCCTATCTCCATAAGCATCCTGCGATTTTACCAAAAGGTTCAAAATTAAGTAAACTTTATTTTAACAGCTCTCATACAAGACTCTTTCATGTTGGCCCACAGGGATTGTTAAATGCTTTAAGACAAAAATTTTGGCCTTTGAGCGGTCGTAGCATCGCTCGTAAAACCGTTCATCAATGTGTGACATGCTTCAAAAGCAGATCCATTCTCTCTTCACAAATTATAGGTAATTTGCCCAGTGAAAGAGTAAACATATCCAGCCCATTTACTATTGCTGGACTTGATTTATGCGGTCCCTTTTTAGTAAAATATAAAAATCAGAGAAAGGGAACTCTAAATAAAGTGTACATTTGTGTTTGCATATGTTTTTCCACGAAGGCTATCCATCTCGAGTTATTATCGGATCTCACTTCCGATGCTTTGATAGCAACGCTTAAACGTTTTACTAGTAGACGGGGTAAATGCTCCAAAATTTACACAGATAACGCTACTAATTTCGTGGGAGCAAACTCCATATTAAAGAAATTTCATAAATCAATTAATTTTCCGGATGAAAATTTAGCTAAATATTTCGTGTCAGAAAATATTGATTGGAAATTTATACCTCCCAAGTCCCCTCACTTTGGAGGTCTTTGGGAGGCAGGTGTAAAATCTGTGAAGCACCATCTTAAAAGAGCGATAGGAAATCTTCACTTTACCTTTGAAGAATTTGAAACTATTATGATTCAGGTAGAGGGAATATTAAATTCGCGCCCACTGACTCCCCTCAGTAGCGACGCAGATAACTTCGATATTTTGACCCCTGGTCTCTTTTTAATAGGGAGACCTATAACATCAATACCTGAGCCAAATTTAATAGATGTAAATGAAAATCGTCGCAGTCGGTGGGAAAAGATTACCAAGGTTGTGCAACGCACATGGAAAAAATGGAAATCTGATTATTTCAATACACTGCAAGCTAGATCGAAATGGATAACTGAAAAAAATGATCTAATGATTGGTCAAATGGTTTTAATCAAAGAGGATTTCTTACCTATAAATACTTGGCCTTTAGGTCGAATCTTAGAAGTATATCATGGGTCAGATGGAAAAGTGAGAGTTGTCAAGGTTAAAACTCAATCAGGAGAATTTAAAAGAGCTATTAGTAAAATAGCTGTTCTCCCAATTGATTTTAAGTAAATTGTGTGTATATGTATTGTTATATTATATTTCATTTGTGTAAAATTGTTGATTTAACTTTATTATTACATTTAAATTGTTGTAATCATTGTATTTAATTATGTGCTAAATTTATATGTATTGTGCTAATTATGATATTTGTAAGTTCTTGCATGTGAACATGGCAAGGCCGGGCGGGATGTTGGCGCTAGCGCGCCAACGTCATGCGCACAAATGCAAATATTCTTCCTTTATTTCCCTTTAATACTCAGACGTGAGCATTAATATAGGACTCTAATACTCGAAGCTCACGTCTGAGTATTAAAGAGAAATTTTCTCGTCTATCTCGTTCCACAGAAAGTTCTCAACTGCCGGCACAGCGCGGCAAGGAAGAATATTTGCATTTGTGCGCATGACGTTGGCGAGCATGCGCCAACACGTAGCAATAGGACGATTTCTCATTAAACCTTTACAGTGAAAATGTTTGCTTCAAGAAGTTTCCCGACAATCGTTTTAAAAAATAAACATTAACGTTGCATAATCTAGGTGGATTTAAGTTACGCAGCAGAATTACCAGTCAACCATTCTTTAACCGAAGATTGTGTGGTGGCATTCCTGATATATCGAAAGAATTCCAGAACTCAGTTGGAAAATTTTCGGCTTTGTTTTCCTCGCCAATAGTGTCGATTGATTTAAAAGGCATTGGATCATCTGGAAATAATTCTATATCTGGAAGTTAATTTCCTTAATATCAATATTTTTCTGTTTAAGTAACAAGACTACCAAGCCAACTATTATCTGGATAATTATACAGTGTATCCGGGAAAACCCTCTCAATCACAGTTCTTTTATTTTTTTTGTCTGAACAGCGGTACAGAAATAGTCTGAATATTTGATACATTATGTTTTGGGATGCAATTCTACATCACCATTTCCAATATACAGCCGTTGGTTATTCCGAAGTTAATACTTGCTCCGATTGTTTGACTTGCAATTGTACTCGCGTGTTTATGATCAATCGAAGTGTTATGATGCTTCACCATAAAAGAGATTTTCTTAATCATGCGTTATTATCATGAGTAAAAGTAGCGCTAGACGACAAAACACCACAAAGACAGCGTTACCGAATATTTTTTGTGTTCTATGAAATCTCTTGAACATATTTTGTGTTATATCTTGCAAAGCTCTATGAAATGCCTCGAGTGAATGTTTGTGTGTGGGATATGGCAAAATCATCTGATTATGATCGAACTACTTTGCAATACCGTAGCCAATCCACTATTTTTTCAATGGTAGGCATTGCGCTTGATTTCTTATGAATGTCTAATGGCGGCTTAAATGCGAAATGTGCAGTTTGTCCGCCGTCTAACAAAGTGACAACAACACCTGAAAATGCAATTGCCAATGTAATTTCCTATTGCAATCGTATTTTTGTAAGGCTGTGCCTGCAAGTTTAGTTGCTATAGGAAATGAAAGTCTGGACGCAGGACTCAAACGCAAAGCCATTTGAAATCATTCTGGTAATATAAGACTAAGTTAGAGGAGTTTCTGAAATCCGAATCCAGATTCTCGTTCCCCACCCCAAGATGCACCCGGTGACCAATTTCGGTGCACCTAGCCCTGCAAGTGCAGTCTCTGGGGGGCTTTACGGTTGTCCGGCATTATCCAGCAAAATTACGGGAATTTTTAAAATTTTATTTCAGATTTTTGCACCCCAACTAGAACAACACCAGATAATTACTTTTCACACCCCAAGAATTTTAAGGTAAGCTCCTGCTATATGGTTCACGTAAAATACAGATCTAGCATTGTTTCGCATTGTGATCATATGGCACTGTTTGATAGAGCTGAATTTCCGGATCAGGACTCACTTTTGCATCGCTGCGTCTGCAAGTTAGGCCGAGAATATTATGGCCGTCCGGCATTATCTGGGAAAGTTATCCTAACTCCTAAAATTCGATTTCAGATTTTCACTAAAATTAAAAAATCAAAACAATAAAAACGTTATAAAAAGAAAATAAATCTTAATAAATCAGGGAAAAAATTACGAATAATAAATATATATATTTTTTTTCACTGAATGAAAAGTAAATTCCAATTTTTCATATATGAGCATCCTCCAATCGCCACTGAACATAACTAATATAAGTCAAAGAATTTTCTTTTGGGACAACAATAGGTTTATACTTTAATTAAAAAAGTAATAAGATTGTTGATGAGACAGACTGAATACTCTTAAACCATTATTAACTGACGAGAAATACGTTTGAATAGTTTGTACCATTTTCCATACTCCCATGTTAACATTGTGATTTAGAACAAATTACCTTTTTTAAACGGCTATTTCCAAAGACAACTAGAACTCGATAGAAACTACATCAGCCGGAAATTCTTGACCGTGTCCATTTGGCTACTAAAAGTTTTTGTACATCTAGTTTTTTTTTTATCGTCTAGTTTTTTTATCTAGTTTTTATTTTAGTCATTATAAAATTTTAATTTCAAATATTAATGCACATTTTGCATAAACTTAAAGCATTTTTATTAGAATGAATATTGTTATTGTTGTATTGTTTACATAATTGCTTTTTAATGGTAAGAGGTTCTCTAAATTTTTATTTTGTCAATTTTTGAGATTGTATATCTTGTGCAAAAACAGAAAAGATAATCCTTATAATAATTTTACCTTTCAAATATTCCCATCTTATTACTCCTGAGTAGTCACTTTAAGTCACGGGACAGCTAAAAACCACCCAATAGAGAGCTTAATGTACATTAAATCAGCCGAGGTCCAACTAATTAATTTGGTGCTGCGTGAAATTTAGAGGATGCCAGATGCCATCTACGTCACTTGACCGCGATTCAACATTGCGAAGCCGAGTCGCCAATGGCCTTAGCGTAGTTTCTAAACACAATTTTAATAAACAGTTAAATTCTCATATCATGGATTTTTAAGTACCATTGTGTTTCCCTTAGTATCGTTCCAGGAGATAAACTCAATTGACCTTTCAAATTAAAACTATGTAGAGTTGGATATGTGCACTGTCACATTCCCCTTCCCCTGTTACTTCGAATGGAGCAGTCCACACCAACGTCAGACCCCACCAGAAGTGTCCGACAAAAGGACGACGAACGGGAAATGACGCAGACAGAGATTAGAAAGGCTAAGCCTGTGACGTAGGAGAAAGACGTTCTCCTTTGCTGTTTAATATATTTTAAATATTTCATCCTTCATTTTTTTAATAGATCATTATTCATCCTAAGATTGTAGTAATTTTCCCATATTTTTGGGGATCAACCTTTCTCTTGCAGATTAAGGGAAATCTCTCTCCTCTAGACGAGAGAAAATAATTCTAAGACGCGTTAAATCACAAACTTATAAAATATAACTATCATCTTACTTTAATGGACGATATTTCAAATTGTCTCCAAAATGCTAAAATATTTACTACCATAGATCTAAAAAGTGGATTTTTCCATGTCACGGTAAATGAAAGTAGCCGTAAATTTACTAGTTTTGTTACTCACAATGGTTTAGTATCAGTTTAGACGAATGCCTTTTGGATTAAGTACTTGTCCTTCCACCTTTTTATGCGGTATATATAAGCCATTTTCTGACATCTGATTTCTAAAAGTATTGTTCTCCCATATATGGATGATGTTGTTATTCCCGCTGCTAATGAGTCCGAAACCCTTGAATATCTAAAAATTGTTCTCGAGGTAGCTAGTGATTACGAACTTAAAATACATTTTAAAAAATGACAATGTTTACATAATAAAATTGATTTTCTTGCCCATATTATAGAAAACGGTAGATTGTTACCTTCCTCTTTAAAAACTAAAGCTGTTATTAACTATCCAGATCTTAAAAATATTAAAGACGTTCGTTGAATTCTTGGTCTTACTGGTTATTTTAGAATGTTTTTACCCTCATATTCGACCATAGCAAAACCTTTGATTGACATTCTTCGTAAGGACTCCACTTTCCAATTTCCTGCTGAACAACAGGCGCAGCATTTCAAAAATTAAGATACTTACTTTCCCAACAACCCCTTTTAAGTATTTTTAATCAAAATTCTCCCACTGAGATTCACACTGACGCGTCAATTGGCGGTTTGGGGGCAGTCCTACTCCAAAAATCCATACATGACAACCAGTTTCACCCTGTATTCTACATGTCAAAAATGACATCAGACAATGAAAGAAAGTACACTAGTTTTGAACTAAAATTCCTTGCAGTGGTCGAAGCACTTAAATTTTTTTTTACATCTATGTACTAGGAACATTATTCAAATTTATTACTAACTTTGATGCCCTCGTCAAAACGTTAAGTAAGAAAGAGCTTAACCCCAGGATACTTTATCTCCAAGAATTTAACTATACTATAGAACACCGTATAGGCTCAAAGATGGCTCACGTGGATGCTCTAAGTCAACCTCCACATTGTATACTAATCCAAAATGGAAATAGTGCTTTGAGAAATTCTTCAATTTCTCAAAGCACAACATGCTGATGACCAAATAACAGCGACAAAGATGCTTTTAGGAACAACGCCGCTTGGTAAATATATCGTAAAAAACAAACTTCTGTACAAAACAGATAATGACATTGATTTACTTGTGGTTCACGATAAAATGTAGGCTAACATCTTTAAAACTGCGCATGAACGTGGTCATTTCGCTGTTGCACTCACACAAGATTTAGAAAAGACTTTTACATCCCACAACTTAAAGAAAAAGTTGAAAAATGCACACAAAACTGTGTTGTATGCATTCTCACAAACCGCAAAAATGGTAAAAAAGATGGTATGCTTAATGCGATAGAAAAAAAAAACGATTTACCACTCCATACATTTCATCTAGATCATTTGGGTCCCCTAGCGACAACTTTGAAGAAATATAATCATGTTTTAGCAGTGATGATGAATTCAGTAAATTTACATGGCTGTATCCCACTATATCTACGGAAGCTGCAGAAGCCACAAATCGGTTAGAAAACTAAATACATGTTTTAGGAAACCCCACAAGGATGATCACTGATAAAGGAACCGCATTCTCTCGAAGATTACTGTAATAAATAAAACATCCTTCATATCTCCATTACAACTGGTCTTCCAAGATCTAATGGCCAAATATTGAAAATCAAAATTTCACCATCATTATTGTGCTGCCAAAGCTTTCTGTTGACGGTCCTGAGAAATGGTACTCTCACGTACCCCACCTGCAAGAAATCCTGAACTCAACTTTTTAAAGAAGCATCAAGATGACGCAATTTGAACTCCTTTTTAGCACCAAGATGAAGTCTTGCCAGAACATTGAGATTGTGCAGCTCTTTAACGATGAGATTACAGCTCAGTCCCAACAACAACGTGATGCTTTCCGTCAAGATGCCAAAAAACAAATGTACAAAGTACAAGAGGAGAATCGCCGCACGTACAATCTCCGGCGAGGACGAGCTCATAATTATCAATTTCACGACCTAGTAGCAATTAAACGCACTCTGTTTGGTCCAGGCATGAAACGTAAGCAAAAATATTTCGGACCAAACAAGGTTACAAAAGTCAAGCACAATGACACTTATAATATAGAAAAGTGTGATTTCGTCGACGGACCATCAAAAATGTCTACTTGTGAATTCATGAAACTCTAGCCAAAACAAATTAACCCTACTTGATTTCTCCATTGAAAACTGTTCACAATTTTTCTTCATGTGAAAAACCTTCGTTATGGACATTATTGACAGACTTTTTAATTATTTATTTTTGCTTCCATCTTTATTTATTGACTCTAAGATTTTCTTATTTCATTTTAGTACAAATTTAAGTATTTAGAAGTACGATTATCCTGCTGGAATATGTTTATGTTCCTTATTAAAGATTCTTATTTTAGCTTTGATCTTATATGTATCGTTAACATTATTTGTTTTACCCCAGTGGTAATGCATGAAATGTTTCCTATTTATTAATTATTACTTTAAATTTGTTCATTTTTTCAGTATTTTTGTAATTTTTCTTTGATGATATTTTGTGTTGTATGCAATTCTTTTATCTACTGTTGCAACTGTGTATTTTATTAATATTTTATTACTATATATATGTACCATTTTATCATTGTATATAATAAGCCGAGGTCGCTTTCTCGGTCATGATGGCCGAGGGTTGGATATGTGCACTGTCACATCCCCCTCCTCGTTCAACTTCGAGTGGAGAAGTCCACACTGACGTCAGACTCCACAAGGAGTGCCCGACAAAAATACGACACACGGGAAATGACGCAGATGGACGTCAGGGACGCTAAGCTCTAGACATAGAAGAAAGACGTTCTCCTTTAGTGTTTAATATATTTTAAATATTCCATCCTTAATTTTGTTAAATATTATTCATCCTAAGGTTGTAGACATTTTTCCACAACTATGACAATGTTTTATTTATCGACCAAAATATATTAAAGAAAATATTCCAAATTTAGGTACTTACATTTTTTACCAACGCTCAATTTTGAAACAAATCCAAAACACGTGGCGAAATACCACAATTTATGATCAATATTTGAAAACTTTTCGGAAACATGTTCAAAAACAGTAACCATTACTACATTTGGAGACATTTTATGAAGTGGTGAAGTCGTTTGATTAGGTCTAATTAGTCGACGGTAAAATTATAGGTAAGTACCTAAAATTCATATTATCTTAGATGCTGGTTTAATTCAAAAAGAAAAAAAAAACATTCCATAATTAATGCCATTTTATGTAAAACCAAATCGATAAAGTACACACAAACTTAAGGTTTTAAATAATATGTAGGAAGGATTTACCATATAATGATAGGTTAACCAGTAAAATCTTTAAAAAAAATAGAGAGGAGAAAATGTTTGAAAATTGTCCTGATATAAATACTGTGCCATAATTTGAGAGAAAAAACTGCCAACTTGGAGGTTTCCTAACATTTTTTAAAAGTATGGGCAGAGGAGGGTAAAAATAAAGAAGAGATAGCAGTGAATGGAGAATCTTTTTTTCCCCTTGATTTTAAAGAAGTGTTTTTTAAACTCCAGTAGATTTTCCTTCTCGTATTTTGCACCATAGCAAAGTGTCAGTTTTAGAGAAAGAAAAATATTAAACTTCGAAAGGTTCCCCAAAAATTTTCTTTCGCCAAATACCTAGGAGAAAGTTCTTAAAACTTTTTAAATGCAAAAGAATCTCCATTTAAAGAACAAACTAGAAAGATTGAACTGTGAGAAGTGAGAGCTTGAAAAGAGATTTTTTAAGGGAAAGGTTTGAATAAGCTTTCGAATTGACAGCTTAAATTCGGGAATAATTTTCAAAAAGGATGAAAATTATATCAATAAAAATCAAAATTGAAAAGAATTCCTAATTCGAAAACTGATAGAGAAACAAATTTAGTGTCACACATTAAAAGAGAACAAAATTCTTCTTAGACAGTCATATGTTGCTTACGATTGGGAAACTCAAAAAAGTGAAACAAGTTTTAAATGCATAATTTTAATCACTACATACCCACACATCTGTATTGAAACGTTTTTAAGTCGAAAAGGTTATAACGGGCAATTGAACAATAAAAACCAATTTAAGTTTTGAAATGATAGCTAACAAATAACATGAAATGTAAGCTACTACTGAATGAAGAAATGAAGTGAAACACATACACTTAGCTACTTTCAACTGATTTTTAAAAAAGTACTTTGTAATGGTATATGTGAGGGAACATACCTATATATTTTAATTAGTTTATTGGTGAATAATTTAATTTACAATACTCCTTTAAAAATAAGTTATTGAAACATTTTCTAAAATTACATATAGTAAAAAATATAATAAATAATTATATAATATTAAAAGTATAGCAATGAGTTATATATATTTAACATTATAGCTACACAAAATAGTTATCATTTAAAGTACTGAATTAGCTAACAGGGATATGGTATTTTGAATATGTATACCTTAAATTCCGGTGAATAACACTCACGTATGCTTTCACGCAGCATTTTCTACCTTTAAGATATACATCCCTTAAAACACTCCCCTCCCTCTTCCTACGAGTACATTAGAAAGGAACATGTGTTCTTATGTTTTGATGCCATTTATTTGAGGTATTATCAAAAGATTCTTTAAAATATAGCATACATCTAGAACAGGGGTGGGCAGACTTTTACATGGCATGGTCTACTTTTAATTTTTTCAAGGTGTCACGGTTTCAATGCGACGTAGTTGTGATGAGCAAAAAAAGCCCAACACAATATTTGTATTACAACAATAATAAATACAGAATGTGCATACTTACCTACATAACTACAGCAGAAAAACAAAACTTACTCGGTATGTTACTACTAACTGCTAATCTTACACTGGATTCTAAGTGGTCGTCGGTGAAATGGGAATATTTTGTTTTAATTATAGTCTTCGTTGAAAATGTTGATTCTCATAGGTAGGTACAGCGAGAAAGAGCGATATTAAATCAATTGCAGCTTTTTTAAAATTGGGATACTTTTCTTCGACCAATAGATTCCAAAAGTGATTCTTTACAAATTACGTCCTTTTGAAAGAGAAAAGCTTCGTTTTCCTAGAGAGATAAAGAAAACATGTAACATACACTTGCTGGAAAAAGTCTGCGTTCACCCATAAGAAATCATATAGCAAAGGTAAAATTTAATAGAAATATAATTTGTTTACTATTATTTAAATATTGAGCATGCAGGAATTCGTTAATTTTGAATTAAAACTACTTAGGATAACGGGAGTTTTGTAGCAAAATACACAAATAGTAGGCAGAAAAAGTCGGCGTTAACTATTTGAATATCCATGGTTCTTGGAATTTGTATCAACAGGCAACAGAGAATTAGTTATCAAGTAAAAAATAGCTTAAGGAAATTATGACGCAATAATTCTTACTTTTTGTGAGATACGAAGCAATTCAAGGACATGGAAAATAAAAAGGACATTAGTACCAGTGAGCGTAAAATTAATATGAAAATGTGAAAAGATGGAAAAAGACGCCGGGATATAGCCAGATCCGTTGGATGGCAATATTCATCTATCCAGCATGTTATTTATAACTTTAAATCTACAAGAGTTAACACATCCAATCCAAACATATTTTAAGTCGTCCATCTAAAATCACAATAAGAGAAAAACGAAGTATGACATCAATGGTGAAAAAAAGTCCATGTTTGTCTGCTACTTAAATAGCAACAGGCATTCACGAGCAGTGTAACAAAAATATTTGGGCGGATACTGCAAGAAAAATTTTGAAAAAGGCCGGATACCATAGTCGAGTGGTTCACAGAATGCTTTATATTTCAACGACCAACCGGATTAAGCGGATAGCTTTTGAAAAAGATCATATACATAAGCCTCTTGAGTTCCGGAGGACTGTGATATTCTGTAACGCGGGCAAATTTTGTATCTTCGGCATAAAAGGTTGTAAATTAGTCTGGAGAAAACCTTGCAGAGCGCTTCAAAAAGAGCATTTAGTACCAACGGTAAAGCACGGCGGTGGTGGAGTCATGGTGAGGGGGTGCATGGCGAGCAATGGTGTTGGCAAGTTGGAGTATATATAATCAATTATGAACAAATATTATTACTTTGATGTCCTAAAAACAATATAAAGGAAATTGCCACCAAACTCGGCTTAGGATAACTGCTTCGTTTTCAACATGACAACGATCCTAAGCACACCGCTGAGATTGTGAAACTTTGGCTCTTGTATAATGTCCCGAATCAACTGCACATGGTCCCACAGTCATCTGATCTGAATCCTACAGAACACCTATGAGATTTGTTGGAACGCAGGATTCGTCAACACAATGCATCTAGCAAGGATTTGCTGAAGAGTGTTCTTAAGGACCAATGGGAAAATATAAGTGCTGAAAAAACCCCAAGATTTCTTAGGTCAATGCCGAAACGACTTCAGGAGGTTCAGAAATGATGAGATTAACCAACCAGCTACTAAATAGCTCATTGTTCTCTTTTTAAATAATTTTTATAGTTACTACTAAAACAGTGAACACAGACTTTTCTACTTGATTTTTGTTATTATCGTTACAAACCTGTCTTTATTTTAAAATCTATGAAGGCAAACCAAATTTACTTTTGTTATTCTGAATACTTAAAATGAACTAAATAAAATCTAATTAAAATTTGTTTTTTAAATTCCTATTTTTAAACTATTTTTTTTCATTGTTCATGTAAGCAATACTACGTGAACGCAGACTTTTTCTAGCTAGTATACATTTAGTTATATTTTGCACATCAACAGTGCCAAATGAATAACCCATGAATGCAACTTTTGTGGGATTCTAGTCAAGTAAATTCTTGAAAACGTCTCTCAAATTTGGTTTGGGGTTTTATTCATGGGTGTTTTCATTATCTTGGTAACCCCCTGTGTTTCTTTTAGTAAGAGCGTCTAAGATTTTATGCGAAGGCGGTCACCCCAAAATGTTTTGGTGGTCCAGCGGTCGATCGCGATCGACTTAATGCCCACTCTGGATCTAGAACTACGACGACTCTTGAGGTGCATAGAGTACGCCATTTCTTTTAAGGTATCCGACTACGTGTTCGGAACCTCTATTTTACAAAAGCGCACAAACGAATATTTTTGTAATGTTTAGTGCCATTGAGATAAGAATACATGCATAAAATAGTTTTAAAATTATTTTTACAATAAAAAAATATTTAAATGCAACATTTTGGCAAAAAAAATGAACATAAAATTGCCTCTTTTCAAAACATTCCCCTTTTATGGAAAATTTTTCTATAATGATAATATTTTTCCTTTTTATAGCGTAGAACTCTGTACAGAACCTGAACTAGGATTTTTAAATTATATAACTTATAAGTGTATTTATATACATGTTTTAGTACATCAGAGTGGAGAAATTTTAACAAAAAAACACCAGTAATTATTTCAATTGGTAATAACTCTTAGAGTAACGTGAATTTTTCAAAAACCCTAGTTCAGACTCACTGGAGCAGTCTTAGTTATACATATAAGCAAAATAATATTATTATAGAAGGAATTTAAATAAAAGAAGAATGTTTTGAAAATTGGAAATTCTGAGCTCATTTTTTCCAAAAAATTGCATTTAAATAATTTGTTTAATGCAATAATATATTCGTAAAACAATTTTATACGCGTATTTTAATCTAAGTAACACTAAATATTAAATATATATATATATACCGGGTGGGCAAAAAGTCCGTAAAAACTTTAAAAATTCATAAAATCCGGAGAAATGAACGAAAAAACTGTTTGCAGGATCAGCATTAGTATGTCACGGGATTTTTTTGTAAGCTAGAAAAAATAGTTCAAAAAATTATCCGGTAGGTGGCGCTGTTACAAGCGTCTGTGGTGTAAATATGCAAATTAGACGGCTATAAAAACCTTTGCTCTCAATGAATCCACATTCATTTCCCCATTACATACAGTGAATGTGAACAAGGATGCTCAGTGCACCGGATAAAGCTTTGTTGGTGAAGTTATTTTACATGAACGAGGAATCAGCGACCATTGCCTTGGGTAAATTCCGAGTTCAGAAAAATGTGAAGAGTGGAAAAGGCCCTTTAACACCTGCAGGTCTCTTAAAGTTTGTTAAACGTTTTGAGGAAACTGGAAAGTTGGAGGATCGAGCACGAGCCGGACGACCATGCTTGAAAGAAGCACGTGCACCCTGCATTGCTGTCGAAATGGAAGCGATTGCGTCCGAAGCAGCTTCAAGAAC
Organism: Trichonephila clavipes; assembly: GCA_019973935.1. Lineage (NCBI taxonomy): Eukaryota > Metazoa > Arthropoda > Arachnida > Araneae > Nephilidae > Trichonephila > Trichonephila clavipes. Next base: position 326,151 of record BMAU01005793.1, read on the forward strand.
CAACAGTGCTCGTGAAGCTGCCAGACGATTGGGCTTACCACCATCATCTTTCCGCAATATTCTTCGTCGAATCCTCCAGCTGTACCCATACAAATTGCAATCGTGCCATGAACTTTTGCAAGCAGATACCGCACAGAGGGAAGAATTTGCGAAGTGGGCCTTCTCTAAAATGGAACAGGATCCCACCTGGGTTTTTAACATCTTGTGGACATATGAAGCTCCTTTCTCGCTTCATGGTGACGTTAACAACCATAACTGTCCCATTTGGGCGACCTCTAATCCACGTGAGTACACACAGAAGCCATTTCATTCCCCAAAAGTGACAGCATGGTGTGGTTTCACGGGTTCATTTATCATAGGACATTCTTTGAAACGCAGTGCCCAGTAAATGGATGGATAACGGAAATGGTAAATGCTCAGCGTTATCTAACACTTCTGCGGGAGACTGTCGTGCCATGTTTAATTCAACGAGGTCAGATTGCGAATGTCACGTTCATGCAGGATGGATCATGCATCCTGATACAGACGTTCGGTGAAGACAGAATCGTTAGCTGGCGCTGCAGGTACCCATGGCCTCCAGATTTAACACCGGCAGACTTCTGGTTGTGGGGATATTTGAAATCTCGCGTGTATCTATCCGGTCCATCAAGTCTGAAGGAACTGAAAGATGCGATCCGCAGGGAAGTATCCTCCATACATCCGGACGTGTTGCACTCTACCGTTGCTGGATTTGTCACTCGCCTGGAATGTCTTCTCCCCTGTGGTGGTGGTCATGTGGTGTAATAAAGTTGTGAAAGTTTTCTGTTCATTATGTATGCATTGTTTCTTTGATTTGCGTACATCAACACCACCTACCGGAGGATTTTCGAATTATTTTTTTTCTAGCTTAAAAAAAATCCCGTGACATACTAATGCTGATCCTGCAAAAAGTTTGTTTTTTCGTTCATTTCTCCGGATTTTATGAATTTTTAAAATTTTTACGGACTTTTTGCCCACCCGGTATATTCGTTAGCACGCTATTGCAAAATAATGTTTTTGAACGTAGTCAAATACCTTAAATAAATCCTTTTTCAATATATGTTGAAGTCTAACTATTTTTATGCTCATCTCTCTCGTTTTATTCAATTTCTACTATTAGGTCACACTCACTATATATTTTTTTATTTATATTGGTGGAATTTTCAATCGTTAATAAAATACATTTTAAAGCGCTCAATTGAGCTTAAACTTTATATACATTATTATTTTGGATGCCAATACAATAATTTAAATAAAATTAATAAAAATTAATTGATGAAAACTAATTATTTAAATAATTACAAATACAGCCACCTTGACATCATTTTTGGTGACTTAGCATCCCTTTGGGTGACTTGTGTCAAAACTTGAAAAGGTTTAATTCTGACATTTTTTAAATTGTTCATTTGAGCTGAAATTTTCTATACACTATTGTTATGGGTAAAAATACAATAATTAATTTATAATTAATTAAAATTGACTGAAACTAATTATTCAAAGAATAATATATACAGGCATGTTGTTTTCATTTTTGCCGGTTTCTGACGCCATCTTAGATTCGTTTCTATTATTGTAGCAATGTAACTGTGGTGGTGGTGGAGGTGGGACTAATCCCCATCTGGTCTAGTGAAGCTAGACCAGATCCATGAGTCCATAAATCTGTATTATAAAGTCCAAGAACAACAGGGGGATGCAACAGTCTCCTGACAGGAAAACCCCAAACATTGCAGAATGTGTTGATGAGAAAAAGGATTGATGTTACATTTGGGGCAAATTGGGAAGCTTCTTTTGCCCCCCTCAAAATTCATGCACCTCAGGTAACCAGTCGAAAATCGTGAGAATGCCGTTTGATATGATCTGGATCCTTGAATGATATGGCGGATCAAAAATTGGCGACGAAAACCTGTTTTCAGCCAAACTAGCCAAACCGGGTTTGCATTGTTATAACAATGCAGACAAATCATGCTCTTTTTTCAATTTCTACTATTACTTCTCTCCCCCTTATATATATATATATATATATATATATATATATATATATATATATATATATATATATATATATATTAATAATTATAAAAAGTTCTTTCAAAGTTACCTAGACTATTACTATCCAGCAAATTTTAAATATAAATATATGTCTTTAAAATTATAGCTATTTAATTATTATTATTTAATATATAGAGTTCAATTTAGTTTATAGTATTATAATAAGTTTAGTTACTAAAAATATATATAGATGGTGCCATTATTTTTAGTTATGCTGTTTTTCTGTGCTTGGCGTTAGTATGCTATTTGAATCGGAATACATCGGGTAAGATTTTAGCTTTTTCGCACATTTTCATTATTATTACTTATGGCCATAATCATTATTAACCTCTATTGTAAATATTTTCGTTTATACATATTTATATTTATCTATTTCGTACGGATTCCTACAGTAATTTAATTTTCCAATTCCATTCTATTGACGTTATATTCACCCACGTGGGTTTTTGGGCCTTTGCTTTGGTTTATCTCCTATGCTATTACGTCGAAAGTTTCCACTGATGGGGAAGGTTGAGATCTCGCAAAACACTGTTTAATCCTGTTTCACTGTCCTAAGCCAGTGACAGCTCGGGAAACCATAATACATTTTTCCACTCTAGATATATTTCTCTTTTTTGGTTTGTAATGGTTCCATGTTTTGGGTTCTTTCGGTTTAATCTTAAGATGTTTTAGGATTTATTAGTCTTTTTTAATTTATTTACTTCTATATATATATATATATATATATATATATATATATATATATATATATATATATATATTCAAATTTTCAATGGTTATTAAATACTATCTATTCATCCATTTCAAGCAGGAATTGACTTATTTATTTTTTATATTACTTGCTTTTAAAGCTATCATTTTTATAACCAGCATTTAACGTGCTCGTATGTGCATGACATTTCGACCTTATTTTTTGTGTTAAAAGAGTGTGTTATACGGATTTTACAGTATATATGAGTATAAGTGTGCGTGCGTGTGTGTTTGCGTAACAATTTAATATAAATTTAAAAATTGCCCTCAGTTTAATATTAATTTAAATTCTAATTTTTCACTATTATCATATTTTACGAAAATAATTTTTTAAAACGTCAGTCTCATTTTGATTCACTCGCTAAAAGGACTTTATACTCTGTTTTGATTCATTCCATATTCATAGAAAAATATTTCAATGGATTTACATGCTTTTTTTCCAGAGAAATCTGACGCTCAAGTATTTCCCTAAACCTGCCTTATATCCTTAAGTACAACTCTCTCATTGTACTAAAATGAGCTTCTAGCTAATTTTGAATTTTTTAATAAATTATGAAATATTTTATCAAACATTGCGAAATTTGACCCATTTATTTAAAAAATTTGTAAAAATTAAATTTTTGAGTTTTTTACAAAAAGCTCATTTTAGTATATATTATACATCATTATAAATAATTCATAAAAATTTACATACCTGTGAACAGTAGTTTCTCAGAAAAGGTACATCGCATATTAAAATTTACATTTTGAGATAAATTTATTCTAATGTATACAGTGAGACTTCTAGTCGACTAGGAAATAAAAAAAATAAAAGGCTCAATTTAAAATAAAAGATGCATGTTTTGGTTTATATCAGTCGTTACACTTTTAAGCAATATTCGCCATTAAAATGGGTGTGGCCAAAATTCAATGATTATTTAAAAATACGTTTTAAGGGCTTTTAAATACACTAGAGGTTAAAGTAAGGTGTTTTTAGAAAGGTTAAAATCTATACAGTTTGAAAATGTATAAATCTAAAATTGTCAAAAAAATAAGATTTTAGCTTTCCAACACCTCTTAAGCATATTGCCTAAATCAGACATATTCCACTGCATTGTAATTAGAAGTACAGTATAAAATACAATGCATTAAGTTAAAGAACTTAAAAAATTCTCAGATATGTTATTCAAATATAAAATTAGAAGTGGAATTGGTTAACGAAAACTTAAAATAAGTCCTATTTGAGCTATAGAACTTCTCGCCCATTCTTTACCACCAGTTTTTTGAATTATTTTTTTTTAATTTAGAATATTAATTTTTTTCAGCTCTAATAAATATTTATTTAATATAAAATTATTTTATGTTTTTCTAAAACCATTAATTAAACAATATAAAACCCTTTTTTTTTAAAAAAAATACATTCTCATTTTATATAGAATTAAAAAACATATTTTTTATTGCTTTACATAAACATAAAAAAATTAAGAGTTTAAATTATTTAACAAAAATGTGTTATTCAAAACGATTTATTTCGTAAGAATTTTGCTTCTACAAACAGATTTTGAAAAGTTATATTTTTCAAAAAGTATTCATTTAGAATAAAAGACGAGAAAAAAATTGCTACAAAATGTTTCTAAAATCCTTAATTTTATTAAATATCTTCTATAATAAATATTAATGATATTTATTTCTTATACATTTCTACATATTCCATTTTGTCACCAAATTCATGAAAATATCTGTAATGATTGTATGAAAAAAAAACCCTTTATGGAAATTGCTGGGAGGGAACAAATTTTCTTATTACTAAACAGAAAATAAGATTTTAATTGTTTTTTGAAAAAAAATGTATCACCACGATTTCATACGAAATTTTACCGATTTCATCTCCAAAGTTGAATTTCTGTTTTTAATTAAAACACCTTACATAAATGTATATATATTTCTGAAATATCTTACCACTGTTTTGATCATTACATTAAATTGTTCCCCCATTCGTTTCCCTTTATAAATAAATATAGAAATAGTATTCCCAGAAAAAAAGTATTTGAAAAGTATAGACCAAAAAATCAATCTCCTCTAGTAATGAAATATATATTATATATTGCTATATAAATATAGTAACATATTAGAGGCATACACGAATAGCAAAGATTTTTTTTCGATAACTTTAATTTAATTTTAGTTTTAGCACTGCACTTATTTTAATAATGTCTGTTACAACTAAAGTGCCGAATTCAGTTGATCTACAGATTAGCGGTTTAATTTGAAACAAACTAGGGTGATAGGTTACAGTTAGGAAAAATTGTTTCATTTCTCAAATTATCAATGTAATCTGCAAATTACCTAGATAATATACGTAATACATTTTAGACACTTGTTAACATTGCACATCACCTACTAGATGCTCTTTAAGGTATCCGACTACGTTCGGATACGTGATTTTGCAAAAGCACATAAATGGATAATATTTATGATAGTTAGTGTCACTTAGATTAGATAATGTATATAAAATTGTTTTAAGAATAGTATTACAATAAAAAAATTATTTAAGTACAATATTTTGACAAAAAATGAACATAGAATGATCAATTTTCAAAATATTCTCCTTTTGTGAAAAGGTCTCTATTATAATAATATTTTGCCTGTATATAGCTCAGACCTCTGTACAGAGGCTCAACTAGAATTTTTGAAATATTTAACTTAGAAATGGGTTTATTCATATTTTACGATCACAAAGGGGAGCAATTTTAAGAAAAAAACGTCAATAATTATTTCAATTGATGGTAACTCTAAAAATAATGTGAATTTTTCAAAACTCATAGCTGAGCCTCTGTACAGAGGTCTGAGCTATATACAGGTAAACTATTATTATTACAATAGAAGCATTTTTCACAAAAGGAGAACATTTTGAAAAAAGTTTATTCTAAGTTAATTTTTAGCCGAAACATTGTATTAAAATAATTTTTTATCAAAATGTCTTTAAAACAATTTTATACATGTATTCTAATCTAAGTGACACTAAATATCATGAAAATTATCCATTTATGCGCCTTTTTAAAATCTCGGTTCCGAACGTAGTCAGATATTTTAAAGTGAAAATAAGATATTAAGTGCAACAACAGCAACTTTTCTGTACGCTTAAATTAAATGCTATTTGTTTTTTGTAACTATATAATCAATACAATTGAACAATCAGTTCATTAGTTGATAGATAGGTTTAATATTATCAATCATTTGAAATAAATTAATGCAAATCAATGCAATAATAAAAATTTTATTGAAATTATGGAAATTTATGTTTACACACAAAATGTTATTTCTTTATTCATCAGGGTCTCGATTGATATACCAGTATTTGTAACTATACTTAATAGAGAGAGAGAGAGTACAATGGGACTTTGAAGATTTAATTTTCTTCCATAAAACTAATTGATCGTCGTAATTAAATGCATTATAAATAAATTCAAGGAGTCTTCTATTGAATACTTTGGTTGTCTCTGCACTTTTTTTCTATATGTTAAGGATAGATTATTCCGGGATGAGTCAAAGGTCTCGAATCCGAATTCCTAACCGAAGGAAAATGCGTGTAACAAATTTTTGAACTTTAACGATAAGGAAACTTCTAACATGAAGGTTTCCTAGAATTAAACTGAGGAAAATTCTTGACTTCGCATTTCAGGTTATTAAAAGTTCAGGTAGGCAATCTGTCCATTAAGGTATCCGACTACGTTCGGAACCATGATTTTAAGAAAAGTGTATAAATGGATAATTTCCATGATATTTAGTGTCACTCAGATTAGAATACATATATAAAATTGTTTTTAGGGCATTTTGACAAAAAAATTTATTTAAATGCAATATTTTGGCAAAAAATTAACTTAGAATTATCTTTCTTCCAAATGTTCTCCTTTTATGAAAAATGGATCTATTATAATAATATTTTGCCTGTATATTGCTCAGACCTTTCTACAAAGGCTCAACTAGAATTTTTGAAGAATTCACATTACGTTCAGAGTTACCATCAATTAAAATAATAATTGGCATTTGTTTCTTAAAATTTTTCCCCTCTGTTGTCGTAAAATATGAATAAACCCACTTCTAAGTTATATATTTCAAAAATTCTAGTTGAGCTTCTGAAGAGAGGTCTGAGCTAAATACAGGCGACATATTATTATAATAGAAACATTTTTCACAAAAGGAGAACATTTGGCAAAAAATATTATTCTAAGTTAATTTTTTACCAAAATATTTTATTTAAACAATTTTTTTGTCCAAATGTTCTGAAATCAATTTTATGCATATATTATAATCTAAGTGACACTAAATATCATGAAAATTATCCATTTATGCGCTTTTGCAAAATCATGGTTCCTTAAAAAAGTCTTCAATGGCCAACCAATGGGAACACGAAGAAATGACATACATTAGTCTGATACATTAGCGGCATTCAAACTTTAACAGTAACAAGTATGCCAATTAATTTACTTATTTCATTTCAATTCGTCCGGTTTTATTACACTAATATAAAAGTATAGATTAAATAACCTAGTAAACAAGTAATATAAAAAAAATAAGTCAATTCCTACTTAGGTCAACAAAGAAAAATTTTATTTTAGTTTCTTTTTATTAAATAGTTACTTAAGTCTGTCTATGCATATGATAGAATCAAACTATTAAGCAGCAAAATAGAAAGTGATTTCCCTTGAAATTTTCCATTTCTCTTTCTATGTAGGGTATTAGGCTATTTTTTTTGTTACTATTTATTCATTTTGTAATTTAACAAATGCATTAGTATTTGAAAAAACTGTATCTACTTCAAGTTTAAGAAAATGTATTTGAAATTTATTGGATGAATAAAAACTATTTCATTAAACATTTAAAATTTGAACAATATATATATATATATATATATATATATATATATATATATATATATATACACATTATATTTATCTTATTAATATTTATTTGAATAAAGAAATTCTAAATAGTAAGGATTAAAATTCCTTAGAAAAATAATAGTTTTTTTATTATTATGAATTTATCCTTTTTCTTACATATAGTTACCTCTATGTTCTAATATAAAATAAAATTTATTCTTATTATTATTTTTAATTCATATGGTTGTATGTAAACTCTCTTTTTAATTTTTTACTTTTTTTATTTTTATACTTTTGCTAAGTGCTACAATTCAGCCGTTCTCATGCTTTGAATTTGCATTTGAATCCAACATCCGGCAGTAGCTTGTTTATTGTACTCAGATTTAGCGTGGAGTCTACATTTTTGAATTTACCTTTTCCTTTTTTTCTTTTTTTGTAATGGATACAGATACTCCATCCATTATATTTAATAGGTCTTTGCTCAGTATTATTAACATAAAGGAGAAAATGTGGCTGGCCACTAAACTTGTTCAACCTCACTTTTATATAAATTGTTTTATATATAAGATCTGTCCTAAGTAAGCAATATTTATAATACTGTAGCAGCCATATTTTTTATATTTTAAGCTCTGTTATATTTTTAATTTCTCATATAAATGTTCCTAACATTTTATGTCTGGTTATCTTACACTATTTTTTTTAGTTTTGATTATTGAATATTCACAATTGTGATTACATATGTAAACAAATATATATAGGGAGAGTATGAACTAATAGTAGGGATTGAACAAATGAAAAAAATTTAAGTTTTAGTTATTTACTACTTGGATTTTGCGAAAACTTCATGTATTTGGAAATGTTCGGGTGTGTGTCGTCATACCCTTAGTGAAATATTTTCACACATTTAAGAAGTTTAAGCGTTCCTTTAACTTTATTACGAGTTGTAGTTTACATTTGTAACTATCTTTCTGCCTAAAACCTGAATCCATTACCACTGTCTAGACGGTATTTTTTAAGCATTAATCAATCTTAAAAGTATAATTCTTTAAAATATAATTAGTTTCATGTTTTGAGTTATATACTTATTTTTATGTTATTGTAAATTGAAAAGACGAGTTCAATACAAATTGAAAGATCGTTACAATTTTAAGTAAACTATATATATATATTTATTTTTTTAAACTAGGTATTTATTTATTTGACAAAACTTATGTTTTAGATTTGTTTAAAGAACGAATTACTGTTTGAGGATATATGTAGAAATTTCTCCAAAGTAACATTATTTCTAAAAGTAAGATATGAACTTAAGATTCAGAAATTATTAATCATCTAATTTCGCAACTCCATTTATTTAAATTGAAATGAGAGTGATTTAAAAGGCAAAAGAAACCACAGTGCAGTATATAACTCGACAACTATTTCTAGATATAATAAAACGGGTGTACGAAAAGTATGACTGCACTCTCATATGTTGATTACAAATAAAAACAAAGATATTCACTTACGGGTTTTGTGTTCCGAAAAGAGCATATCAAGTTTTTTTTTACAACATTTAATTGCACGATTTCAATGTGCTCACTATTATTTTCGCCCAACCCATTGAGTCTCTGCACAATTTCTCACCATAGCCCTCGTTCTATGAAGCATTTCATGATCAACAATTTGAACGGCCACTGTAAGTCAACCTTTCATTTTATCAGTGTCAACTTACAATTTCATGAGAAAAATATTGGTAAACAATGTTTTCTCTGTATCTTTTCAAGAAAAAGTTGTCCAAAGGTGCTACGTCTAGAGATCGGCATGGCCAGGTTATTGGACTTATTTTTTTCTTTCATCCCCCGATATACTTTTTCTCACTTCCAAACTACAGTGCGGTGGTGCTCCATTTACGCTGTACATGAGTTACCGATTTAAATTCAATAAACTGTGCTACAACCTAAGCTTATTCTTGCAGTGAAGCCATTTTGAAATGTAAAGGATGAAAATGAAGGTGTTGCGCCATCTAATTTGCATTTCATTAAATATAAATTTTAATCTTTTCCTTTTTCAACATAACAAACAGTAAGTGAAAAACTTTGTTTTGCTTATTTTTAAGTAATTCATGTCATACTTTTCGGACATCCTATACCCGGGGTAAGCATTACGTCGATCGCTATCGACCAGTGGAATGCGAAGCCATTTTGGGGTGACCGCCAGATAATTAGCCATCGGTAATTGTAAACCAAAATATTCAAGATTGGCGGACAGTATGCAGGCCGACTCAATATAACAAGGAAAACTAACTTTAGAAAATAACGTTTTATTTTTTAATGCATCTTGAATTGTCTGATAATAAATCTATCATTTGATATTATTATTTTTGTGGCTATTATTGTGTTTGTGTCTTGCGTTTTGCTTTAAACGTGGTTTTAAAGTGTAAGTGTTTTCTTAGTTTAGTTCTGTAAGTAAGTATTCACATATTCCGTATTTATTATTTAATTATAGCAAATATTGTAGACCTTTTCCTTACCTCACATCACACCTATTACACTGGTTAGAGACACACACAAGAATTTTTCAAGGAGGGTAGGGGCGAAAGCCCAGTACGCAGCCAAACATATATATATATATATATATATATGCATTCCAGATTATCGGGGGAAAACAGTAAAAAATAAATTATTGACAAAATAATCAGTGTTAATTAATAAAAAAATTATTACTAACAAATATTTAAATTTTACGTATTATATACATGGGATTGTAATCAATCGGAAAAAAAATTCAAAGGCTATGAGGGAGGAGGATCCATGGACACTCCCCTCCCTTTTGTGTTCGCCACTGATACTGAGTTGACTACAATACCTAGAAAAATTAGAAGTAACCCGTACCCTGGGAAGGTCAGCTCAACCCTGGCCTATACTCTCCTACTTAAAATAAGCCTATAAAACATCATCGACTAAAACATTATTAAAAACGCACAGGCATTTACGCACTTTTGATACACACACACACATCTAAAATACTTGAAACCGTTATTTAACCCATTGTTCAAAGCAGAACCCCGAGGATCAATATTTCCTCTAAATACTTCTACAAAAGAGACAGAACACATTATCCAAAAATACAAATAAGTACGAAATTAATAGTAATATATAACACAAATAAATTTTCTCCCCCTTTCCCACGAAAAATATGCAGCGATAACTACAAAAGTGAAATTCAGAACTCGTTTTATAACGGAAAATTAAGCATCCTCGCTTATAGCAGAAAGGAAAAAAATCGTCTTAAGAACCGTATCATTAAATAAACGGTAACGCTGAGGCGTCACACGCCGCTTAACGCTTCGTACCCCGCTAATAAATATTCAACGCCCGCCACCCAAGATAATGCGACTCGGGAAATTTCTTCCTTAAACTACACTAAATCAATTGATTTACATATTCAGGAAGCGCGACGGGAGCATCTTTTCTTTGCTGTTGAAATTCAAAATTCGACTCCTGAGCCAGGACATATGAGTATTGATGGCAATTCAAACCGATATAAATCACTGAATATTTCGATATAATTTGTTCTTTAAGGAATATTCTGGCACGGACCCGAGTTCGAATTGAATATTTCTAAAGAATTTCTCTTTCAATAGTGACTGAAATGTGCAGATGGGCTGAAAAATGCCGATACTGCGAAGAAATATATTTCGTACAGATATAAGGCTCGTGTTGTGAATTTTATTTAGAAGAAAAATATGTAATAAGTAACAAACAATTACTCGAAATTATGCTTTTTTAAGCTTTTGTTGTTAATTGGATGAACATAAAGTTAGTTTTCGCTGTATCAAATTGTGCGTAAACGTTGCAGAGTACATCATTAAGGTTATCACGAACTTATGTCCATTTATTGTTGTCACTCCTTCAAAAACGTACAATTACGCTTAAAATTCGTAGAAATGACTGTGAGATTTTTTTTATAAATCTATCTTTTAAAAAAGAAAAAAAATGGAGTGAACAAAAGTAGTTTTAGTGAAATTTCAGATAGCTGAAATAGATAAATTTTTAATAAAAACACAAGCAATTTAGAACAATATATTTACGTAATTTCTTGGAGTTATTAGAACTATATAGATGCATCGTTTATATAAAGGGTGTCCCGGGTATCATTGTTAAGAGCTGAAAGGAAGGGCTTTATCATGATTGCGGACTCTACATCTTTTTAAAAGTGATCGCTTGATGATTTATGAGTAACGTTACGTATATTTCTTCTGCTGCTTCGGCAATCCTTCAAAGCAGTTCGGTTACGTTTTCAGCTGGCGAAAAAAGGAAGGGTGAAATGGTAAATGCTTCTAACACTTAATTCTTAAAAGTGTGTGTGTGTGTGTATTACAAAAAATACTTTCCACTTTATTCTTAAATTATTACTTAATGTGAGTTATTTTGTAATAAAATGAGATTAATTGTTTTGCATAGAAAGGTTGCACGCCTTGTATTATTTAGGAATCTTAACTGAATGTATATGTGTGTGTGGGGGGGTCATCTTTGAAAATAGTTGACCTGAGTAGTATGTAATATTTTTTTTTCCATCATTTTCTGCAACCGATTCAAAATACGCTAATTTTAACACTACACCAGAAATATTTTTTGCTCAATTTTTAACTGAGTTTAATAGCCTGATTATGTAAGACCCAAAATTGTGAAAATGTAACAACACTATCAATTGATGTGATGGAGACAAAGATGTTTTTATAAAATGAAGATGTTTTGCGCGCGCACACACAAAAAAGCTATTAATTTTATTTATACAAAAGAACAAGTGATGTACCATTTTGGAATCTTAACCTATACGGGCCATCTTTTGAAAAATATTTATATATATATATATATATATATATATATATATATATATATATATATATATATATATTTCTTTACATACTTTTGTTAAATGCGACAATTCACTCATTCACATGCTTTAAATCTGCATTTAGGTCCAGAATCTGGCAATAACTTATTTATTGCACTCAGATTTAGCGCGGGCTCTGCAATTTTAAGTACAATTTTTAGGTAAGTTACTTTTGTCTGGTAATGGATTTAGACATTCCTATACATTATTTTCTATTGGTTTTTGCTCAGTATTATTTACATAAAGGGGGACATCATAAGGGTTGGGTGGTCAAAAAACATGTTCAACCTCACTTTTAAATAAATTATTTTATATATAAGCTGTCCTAAGTCAGCAATGTTTATGATACTGCAGCATCCATTTTTTAAGTTTCAAATGCTCTTGTGTCCTTCATTGTGTTGTTTTCTTACTGTCTCTGTGTTCTTTCGATTTTGATTGATGGATATTAATCTCTCGCTTGTAGAGAATTAGACTATAAATATATAGGAAGAGACAAAATTAGGTGATATCAACTTTTTAAACCTCAGCGCGCTCAAACAAGCTACATTTTTCTTTTAAATAATTCATCAAAGTGTTCTGACTCAATTGAAACTGATAAATAACAACGGGTATGTAAGATGACGTTGGTGTAAAAATCACTGTTGTAAAATTTACTATCACAATACCTAATAATGTGAAGCTGTTTTTCTAAAATATGCTAGTCATCATTTATCTATTTAATAGAGAATTTTTTATTTTTTTCAGAACTGATATGTCCCTTCTTCATGTGTCCGCTAGATGTAAATTTACAGAACGCCCTGTAGAGTGAGATAATTTTTTCAAATGACATTTTGTATTTGCCTTTCAATGAAAATAATTATTTTTCAATAGTTTGAGACGTGTTTATCGGACATATAAGACATGCTATTACTATGTAATCTCGGGTTATCATGATACAGCGACTTCAGAATGGAAAATGTGAACATCCTTAAATCACAAATATTGCATTTCATAAAAAAATCAAACAAATTCGAAGACTTTCAAACTCTTTAATATTTATTACGTATAGTGATGGCTACGAACATTTTCGACACTTAAAAATTAATTAAATACACATATGCAAAAAAAAGACATAAAATAAACTTAATTTTACGAACAATATTTATATTTGTAGAATTTATTTAGTTGAATTCACCTGTGTACATTATTATATACATAAAACGCAATAATTTTTGTTTGTTTTTTTTACATTATTTTTATTCTTATTCAGATTATGCAAAATGAATCATATTTAGTGCAAATGTTTTGAAAAATTTAAGTCTTCACAAAAAGTGTACAAGGAAAATATTTTAATTACTTTTACTCAAAGGTAAAGCTTCTTTCAATGAACTATAATAACAGGGTAAATAAATATTAATGATCTTTATCCTTTAAGATGTTGTAATATGTATATGCACTTTTAGGTTCTTATGCCAGAGACAAGTTAACCATAAAATCAAGATTTTTCCATTCCATTAGTCTTTTTCGCAAGAACTAATGTTACGGAAAAAGTACTAACGGCTATTTAGAATACAGACAATTTGATTTATTTTACTCTTACCAAAGGACTTAGAGATTATCCATAATACTTATTAAAATACCCATTATTAATTTATTATGTTCTCTGGTACTATTTCATGAACATCAATTACAAAAACAATCAAATTATCCCTCAGGACTAACTAAATTATGAAAACTGATCATTAATTTATTTGATGATATTTCTTAGACGTTTTTCATCCCTTACTTCTGAAAAGTAACTATTTAAGGAATTTTTAATTATAAATTTGTAAATTTCAAGATTTTTTTCTAATTTGAAGTTCACCTGGTTCTAGAAGTACAACGATCAAACGAAAAAAATTTTCTGAAACTAAAAAGTATTAATTGAACTGAAATTATATCTAAAGAAAGAGAGATATAATTTGATACATTTAGTTTGTTACGGGTTTGATTCGCGGCTCTTACTAATCCTCTCGGGTAAATAGTTTTTATGATAATATGGGATTATAAAGTCTCTTTCCATAAGAGAACCGCGATTATGTTAATGAGAGGTGCTTTTTAAAGTCAAGTGAAGGGGGAAGTTAGGAGGAGAAGGATTGTTGTAATAAGCAGCCTAAGAAGTAAGAGAAATTAGTATTGGAAATCTCTGTGATTCAAGTTAAAAGGATCTGGCGGGCCAATCAAGGACTAGCATTATTGCTCAGGATTATCTAATGATAAATATATTTAGATTCTACACAATTAGCTTAGTATTTAAGCTGATTTGCTCCCATGGCTTAGGTTGAATTTAAATAGTAATTAGATAGTCATAATAAAGAGAATATATTTTAAGAAAATGTCTCATCCTCACACATCTGTGGGCGAGCATGACAAGTTTCTTATATTTATATCAAAACCAACTTTATCTTCTTTTTCTATGATAGCTCCGGTTGGTGGCAAGTTAAGGAAACGCTGTGTTGGGATAGTAATTAACTGCTTTAAAAGTACTATAAAATTCATTTTTTTAAGATATTTTCTGCATTACAAAAGTAAGTTTTACTCTTTCTTGTTAAGTTTATTTTATATTAGCATCATTAAATTAGTTTTTTACCTAATATTATGCTTCTATTGCTATTATTATTATTATTGTATTTATATTAATGATGACTTATTATTTTTCTTCAGCTCAGTAGAATAAGTAATTCACTGGTGAAGGTTCACTGGCGAAAGTGTTAAAGAAGGTTTAAATCTGAGATCTTAATTCCTAAGCCTAAGAAACTGCTATTGCACTACATTAGCTAATTTACTTTCACCCACACTGTCTGATTATACTTCTATTTTTCATTTCTTTCTTTAGATTTATAACAATTTAGTATATATTATTGACTTTACGTATATTCTTTCCGTAGATGTGACATATATTTTTGTTTGGTACAAGTAATTATGCTTCGCCTTATATGAATTTTGTCGAACAAATATTGTAATTAGAAACAGACAATGAAAGTGGACATAGTAAAAAATCTTATCAAAACTTTAAAAAAATACTTAAAAGACAAATATAATCAAAATTTTGAAATCTAGACTTTACTTAGAGACTCACGAACAAATATTTTAATTGTATTATGTACTTTATAATAAAAGATGTCTGGATAATAATTATTATTTGAATTTCAATAACTAGAACAAATAAATAATACAACTATCCGGTTTTACTGTTACTGCTTATTATCATATAATTACATACACTTCAAAATATTTTTCTTAGCTTCTAACTAGTTTTAAAGAGCTCTAGAGATTTTTTTCTTGCTGGTCTCGTCTAAAATCTTCTCAAGTTTAACGGGAAACCACATTAAAATGTTTATGTTTATTTTGCCAATATTTATAAAAGCACTATAATTATGTCTGTCTCATTACAGAAAGATTACACTTTCCCTTACAGTGCCACCAATCCAACTTATTATTAATTTCTTAAAGCTATCAAGAAAGCATAGACCTCAGTTTATTTTGTAAAATAATTTAAAAAAAGATAAATGTTTTACTAGGGAGAAAACACTAGCACCACTTTTATTATGATGCACAGGCAAACATGAATTATTTATTTTTATAGTAGCTAAAATTTATGATTTAAAACCATTTCCCATTTTAGTGAGTAAATGATATATGAAATTTTGCAAACTTTTCCAAAAAGTGTTTATAAAAATATTAAATTAACGGCAAAGTTGATTTAGCGAAGATTATATAAAATAAATGATATGTAATTATATTTTAGTACCTTATATATTATGGAGCTATATTTTTAAAGTAAGAGAGCATATGGGCATTATTATTTTCGTTATATTAATGATGACTTATTATTTTTCTTCAGCTCAGTAGAATAAGTAATTTACTGGTGAAGGTTCACTGGCGAAAGTGTTAAAGAAGGTTTAAATCTGCGATCTTAATTCCTAAGCCTAAGAAACTGCTATTGTACTACATTAGCTAATTTACTTTCGCCCCCACTGTCTGATTATATTCTATTTTTCATTTATTTCTTTAGATTTATAACAATTTAGTATATATTAATGACTTTACTTATATTCTTTTCCGTAGATGCGACATATATTTTTGTATGGTACAAGTAATTATGCTTCGCCATATATGAATTTTGTCGAACAAATATTGTGATTAGAAAATGGTAATAAAAGTGGACATAGTAAAAAATCTTATCAAAATTTTTAAAAAATACTTAATAGACAAATATAATCAAAATTTTGAAATCTAGACTTTACTTAGAGACTCACGAACAAATATTTTAAGAGAGCATATGGTTTTTCGTATATTTTTATGACAGTAATTGGGGTAATATAAATAACGGTTTATAGCATTGAAGAAGTGATTTTTCTTTATTTAAGTATATATAAAAGTAGTGCAATATCATTATAACTACTTGAACATCATCGATTATAGTATTATAAGAGATACGTAATAAAATGTGTTTCAGAATTCTAAAAATATTGCTCTGTTAAAAGTTTGGGTCCTAGAAACTATTTTTATCATGTATCCCATATCTCATGATATTTCTTAGTAATAGTGTATATTTAAACAATACTTCCAGATAATTACCCTCAGCAGTATTGAAAATAGGGTACCCACAAGGGAACTTCGCATTTAAAAAAAATTAATACATATAATGATACAGACGAGAGGTTTAGTTGGTATCAAGATTAAGACAAATAAACAAACACAATGTCTGGAGTTAAAAAATATATTACAGCTTCAATAGTACGTCAGGCTGTCTCTTGCTTCAATATATGCCACAACACTGCCCTTCATTGAGTTAAATTGACGTCGGATATTATCCTAGACAAACAAGCCCTACATTTTGAACAGTAATCTTCAAATCTTGAGCAGAATAACAAGGATGCATATGATGTTTCAGATGGCCTGTCAAATGCTCTATGTGTCCATCTGCTTATATATGCCCGTCTAAATCCGGGGAGCATCTTTCCATTGAAAAGTGGACGTGTTGAAAAAAGTCATGATTCATTTGAGCTGTAAGAGAACGAACAATAACTTGCTGAACAACTGTCCCTAGAAGAATATTTAGGAAAGTGCCACCTGAGGTTGAAAAATGTCATAAATATAACGTTGTCTTGTTATTGTTACAATTACAACAATTAGAGTGAACAAAATATCATAGGCTTTAGCGATCTTCCCAGACTATTACGCCTGCATTACAGGCAAAGTGTCGCGTCACAGTACAGGTAGAATTGTATTAGTCACCAGACCGTCTCAGCACCCATTAGTGGTTATCATCTGTATCCAAAATGAAATCATTACTATAAACCCCATTTTACTAATATGTGGCATTCTTCGTCACTCTGGTTTTTCATCGCTGTAGAAATAATAACAGACGTTCCTGTCTTAAAGGCAGTACAGGAAAAGAGTGTTTGGATCGCAGATTCACTTCCACTAAGCGTCTTGAAATGGCTTGAGGAGCAATTGACAACCCTGCATCTGGTTGTACCACGTAATGAATCATTGTGGAATCTAGGAATGCTTACCATACAATCCTTCGATCCTCTCACCAAGGCATTTTTCCGATCGCTTCAGACACAGTTCTCCACACGGGGGTACCACATCTCATGTAACATCTATCTACTGCTTCTAACATGTTTTGACGGTATTCTTCAATCAATCACCCTAATGAGTAACACGTTACATTGAACAACCTGCGATTTTCAAGCAATGGTCGGGTCACAAACTGGCTTAAATGTGCATAATGTTTTCTCATGCGTCTACCTGACATTTTTTGCATACTTAAGTCCTCTAAGCGTTGGAAATTGATATTTTTTACGCATCTTCCAATCAGACTAGATTTATATATGACCCACTTCTTGACTACAGTGCTACAAAAGACTGTGTGATTGTGCGGATTGGCTCGAGACATTATTATATTGGACATCATTCAACTACTTTGCAGTTTTGCGATTGTACACCATTTCTCTCTTAGTGCGTTTTTATGAATGTTCTTGAGAGTATTTTAAACAGTTCATTACTTTTTTTATCTTAAATGGATTATTGCTAAATTCTCCGTCTATGAAAAACTTCTCAGTCGACGAGTATTGTTTTATCAACCAGCCCACATGATATATCGGGAAATGATGCCACTAAATATAGACAAAATGTTAACAATTGCAATTATTTCCCATTATATTATCACAATAAAATTAAAAACAACTATTGGTGTGTAGATTCTTTTGTTACTCTTTTATTATGTCACCAAAAGTATCCTCTTGTCGACCTGACTAACAAAAAATACCGAAATAGAATTAAAAGATTTACTTTCAATGACTTCTACAATTATTATGTAAATAAATTGTAAAAGTAACATCTCTCTTATCAGAGAATAGATAAAAACAGTTTAATGTTGAAATAATTGGCTTATCTGCAAACTCCGTCGCATTGGAATTATCTTGCTGACCCTCAAATATTTTTTAAAGTTTTTGAAGAATGTGATAAGAATTTTTTAATAGCATTTCTGAAAACTCGCTGCAGCATCATGATAAGTGTAGAGATTTTTAATCCTTGTCTGGATGATTAAGACATGAAGGCTTTGATTTGCGGGAATCTATTTCCCTTTGAAGGCAACATCACTGGAATAGACATGGTGGCAGGGTGTAATTGGCATCTTTGCCGTAAAATAATTAGCACCTATAAAATTCATAATTTAAAATTCTTTCTAATTCAAATTTTGTTTTAAAGTTACAATTTATTTTTTTTAAAAGTACATTTTTATTTCATAATAAAAATATTCGCACGCAGTTTTCAATGAATTTAGTAACTAAAATGTAACAAAAAAATGAAATACAATTTAAAGGCAAAAAATATAATTTTTTCGTAAAATTAATTATTTTACTTTACTAAATATGCTCAATTAAAAACTGAATGCATTAAATATTTTTATTTTGCTTTTAAGTACTAGTAGAAAATTTAAAAATGTGTTACATTAAATTTCTAATCCCAAAGAGTAAATTATATACATATGGAAAAAACAACGTTTAACTTTTTTTAGTGTATTAATAAATATATAATTTGTATATAGTTTTGTTTGCATAATATATTACAAATACATATTTAAGAAATATATGTACATAATTCGAAATGCTAGATTAAAAGTTAGCTAAATTTTTTTTGCATTTTGTATGCCGTGTAGATGCTTTCTAAAATGAAATAGCCACAGTATGTATATGTATTTATATGACATTTTATACTGATTGTCTAGCTATGTGCAATTATTATCCTTACGGGTCTAAGAAATATCTTAACACAATACCCGTAATCTCTAAGAACTATCCAGGTATCGCAATCTATCTGCTTCAAACAACCTTCGATCATCCTATAAAGCATTATGTATCGCAGAATATAGATTTTGATTAATGTTCATTCAAATCGTGTGTGTTCTATGCGCATATAATCCCCGAAATATACGTATAATTCAATCAAATTCGATTCATTACTCCAGCAAATATTCTAATACATGAGACAATAATTCTTCAAAATTTGCTTAAGAATAGATGAGTGAGTTCAATTCCATCATGGGTGCAGCGTCGTCTGAAGTTTACTAAACAATAATGTATCATAAAAGCCGTTCATATTATTATGTAATACAAATCAAAGTATGTTCCTGATTTTATTTCCCTTCAGCAGTAATGAATTAGACTCTTAGTAGACTATATCACAAGTAATAAATGCGTATAGATCAAACAATAACCAATTTTGTACTGATAATACTCCATAAGCAGCGATTCATAACTTGCAGTATAGGCATTTTCTTGGGGTGTAATATACAGAATGGGAGGAGATCAAAAATTGATTTTATTAAAAAGGTTGATAAATTTAAAAGAAAGCAAAAATAAGTACATTATGATGTAAAAAAACAAACAATTGTACTGATGTGCTACATTTATAAATTTAATTTTATTTGTACTACAAATGTATTAACATGTTTTATACTTAACGAATTTAATAATTAATGTCACAATACCAAAATAAAAACAAGTAATATAAAAAAATTAAGTCAATTCCTACTTAAATCAACAAAGAAAAATTTTATTTTAACTAATTTTTATTAAATAATTACAATTAATATAAATATGTATATACATATGACAGAATCAAAAAATTAAGTGGTAATTAATTTTTATTAAACATCTTTAAAGTATCGAATCATCATCCAAAACAATCGTGTATATGAAATTTCAGTTCAAATGAATGCTTTAAAACATGAGAAAAAAAACACTTTCAAAATTTGACACAAGTCGCCAAAATTGAAGTCAACGTGGCTGTATTTGTAATTTTTTAAATATTTAGTATTAATCAATTATTTTTTATTAAATTATTGTATTGTCATCCAAAATAATCATGTATATAAAATATCAGCTCAACTGAGAGCTTTAAATTGTATTTAATTAACGATTGGAAATTCCACCAAGATAAATAAATAAATATATAGAGAGTGTGAGCTAATCGTATGAAATAAATATGTTTAATTATTATTAGGTTACTGTTTAAGGCCTAGCTTGCAGAAAAAAGTTAGAAGGAAGGATAAATATTAAAAACATTACTCTGTGTTGATTGTTTATATATACCTGAGATATATATTATGTCTCTTCAAAGCAGCCATCGCAGAATATCTCGTTTCGTAAAAGTAAGGTGTTGAAAATGATAACAATATGTCAAATTATCTTGTTTTCATTACACAAAACTCATCTTTCACATTCCTGCCTAAAATTATTATTTAAAAATCATTAACAAAATTGTTATTAATTCTTAAATTTGCCTGTGTTCATTTCTTCACGTACCATTAAGTCTTCGACAGCTGACAGATCTTCGGGAGTAATGTGAAATGAATTTATTAAGGTATCCGACTACGATTGGAACCGTGATTTAAAAAAAGCGCATAGATGGATACTTTTCGTGATATTTAGTGTCACATAGATTAGAATACATGCATAAAGTTGTTTTAAGGACATTTTGACAAAAAAACATTATTTAAATACAATATTTTGGCAAAAAATTAACTTAGAATAACCCTTTTTAAAATTTTCTTCTTTTATGAAAAATGCTTCAATTATAACAATATTATGCCTATATATAGCTCAGACCTCTCTACAGAGGCTTGACTAGAATTTTTGAAAAATTCACATTATTTTTCTGAGTTACCACCAATTGAAATAGCTATTGGCGGTTTTTCTAAAAAAATTTCTCCCCTCTGTTGTGGTGAAACATGAATCAACCCATTCATAAGTTGTACATTTCAAAAATTCTAGTTGAGCCTCTGTACAGAGGTCTGAGCTATATACAGGTGAAATATTTTTATAATGGAAGTATTTTTCACAAAAGGAGAATATTTTGAAAATGGGTCATACTATGTTCGTTTTTGTTTAGATGTTATACTTAAGTAATTTTGTATTGTAATACTATCTTAAAACAATTTTATGCACATTTTCTAATCTAAGTGACACTAAATATTATAAATAATATACATTTATACGCTTTTACAAAATTAAGGTTTCGAATTTTCAGGGGGCACTTCCCGAAAAGCCATGAAAAAAAATCGATTTTTCAATTTCGATTGAAAAATGAAAAAAAAAGAAACTTTTTTCTAATGCAATTTAAGTTTTTGTTCTTGTTGAATTAGAAGTATTTTTAATATTTTTTAATAAGTTGTTTACACCTGTCAAACCCCAAAACCGCTGATCGCCACACACCTCTCAAATCAAAACAAAAGACACATACTACTTTTCAGCTTAATCAAATAGTTTAAATGGATTAAAAGAATTTATTTTGATCAGAATTTTATTCAGGAAAGAAGTGAAGTGAATACCTGTAGATGTCTGTTTACTTTTTGGTAACTTGCAGGCTTTTTTTTTTTTTTTACCTTGTTAAATGTAACGAATTTCTGCTATCGTGTGCAATAGTGTTTTCCATCAAAAACATTAATACTGAAGCATTTAAAAAGGCGTTTTTGAAAATGTGTAAAATTATAAAACGTTTAAAAAACGAAAGTGTTTGGAAAAAAATGTACAAAAACCCAAACTTTCTAGGAAGAAAATGTTGCATACCATTCAGAAATTTTTAACATAAATAATTCAGCTGTAAAAGTAAAGTTAGGTAAGTTTAATAAAGAGTATGTTTCTTTTTTAGATTTATTTGAATGTTTGTCTGTGAAATGACTGACATTGTACTGTTTTCTTGTGCTTCGAAACAACATTAATTACATAAATAAAATGTTAAAACCAAGGTATTCACATAAATTTTGGTCGCCAAATATAGGGTTTGGCTACTAAATTGTTAATATGTTGTGCCTTTTGTGGCCTTATTCAAACGTTTCCTTATAACAGGTTTCCTAAAACCGTAGTTAATCAAAAAAGATATAAAATTATCTGAAGAGAACAGTAGACTTTCATATGCTATGAGGTCTATTAAAAAAAGAAACATTTGCGAAAATATTTTGCAGAGTTACGAATTTGTCACCTACACCAAAGTGGTTTTATGATTCCATGCATACATTAAATAGCACGATAGAGTAATTAACCAAATTGGCCTTAGCTGTTGCCGAAACAATATCATTTAATAATGGATGTCCAAATGTACCAGTGGCTATCGATGGGGCATGGCAATAAAGGGACCATACATCTCTAAATGGCGTTGTTACGGCAATTTTTTTGGATACTGGGAACGTTGTTGATGCTGAAATATTATCGCGGGAATGCTCATGTAATTTTAAAGGCAATGTGTATAGAGATGAGTGTTCGACAAGTTACATTGTAAATATTGGGGGAATAGAAGTTGAAGAGGGGCACACTTTTTTTTTTGTATCTTCCATTGTTCACAGACATTACATAATTTACGATATACACAATATTTGGACTCTAAAGCACGCAAAAAGCAGTTTTAGAATCCAAACCTTATAGATATGTCAATATTGGAAAATTAGAATGAGTTGGTCATGTTGAGAAAAATGATGGGGACATGACTTAGGGCATTAAAATAAAAATTAAAAGACAAAAAGCTAGAGGACAAAAAAATCTCTAGGATGCCATAATGGCTTGACAGATGCAGAAATAGACAAATTTCAAATATACTATGTTTTGGTTAATCAAATCAACTCGGAAAACTATATTTTTTGATAAAATCTCCACAGATTTGAATCTACGACTCGGTTTATGCCCCATGGGAGGTGACTTGTAGTGTAGATATAATATGTCCGTAATGAAAGGTTACACATATAAGCATAAACATGGCATACTTAGGAATTACATAAAACTTTTTTTAGAGGTCTCTAGTCTTGAACTTTTATCTAGATGCTTGCTTGATAAAACTCAAAATATTACTGAAAACGGAAATAGTATTTGGTGTATAATTCCAAAAAGTGTATTTGTGTAATTTTGGAACTTGAAACTATAATACATGAAGCTATATATTTATATAAACAAGGCTTCATTACAAAATTAAAAGTTTTAGATGTGTATTAAATATTCAACCCCTGGATTTTACAAAAGTCGAGCGTTGCAAGAAGTAGATGATGCGTGTATTAGGAAAGCAGAATAGTCAGTTTTACAATGAACCAAAGAAGCTAGAATTAAAAACAAACAATTAAAATGTAGACAATAATATGATCTTGCAGGTGGCATCAGCAATCCAGGTTATAGTTCTGGTATGCATTAGTTAATAGTAAGTTTTTACTTTAAATCGCTATTTCTCAAAAGTGTAAATTCCAACACAAAAGGAACATTTTTGAAAAAACTACTTATTTTATAGCCTTGAACCTTTGCACATGTGTTAATACTATACAAAAATTTTTCAATGAGATAGTTTTTCAAAATTATTGTTCAAAAATATTTATGGATTAAAATGTACAAGTACGTTTACAAATGTAAAATGTATGTTTTAAAAATTTTGACGTGTTATTTCACATATGAATTTTTAAAACAATAACTAATGAAAATTTTGAAAAATGCTCTCAATGAAATAATGAAAACAGTATAATGAATACTCGAAAAAAATTCATGACTGTACATCCAGCCAAGTTTTTTAAAAATGTTCCTTAAACTTGGTCATTTTAACATTATAGAGATAGAGAAAATTCTGCGTGAAGTGACCCCCTTAACCAAATATTCCATCAGATCGAAAATAATATTAAAATTTTTCTTGATAATGGCTAAATAATTTTTTCAATTGTTACAATATTAAATTCCACACGTTATTTTTGTGATTTACATCACGTACACCCTATACTTGAAACCCTTTTTTTAAAAAATACTTCAATATTTCCAATTTCTTTCAGAGAGCCTTAACTTCATTCCTATTTTAAATACGTGTATTTAAAATAAGAATGAATTAATAATTCGATTTATTTAATATCTCAAACATGTCAAGCTAGTAGATCAGTTTGATCACAAATAAACCATCTGAGAAATTTTTAGATTTCTAGTTGGTTTTCTTCTTAAAGATAAATGACGAATTAAATCCTTAATTTATAAATAACGCAAAAATTTCTTCCCTGGTAGACATACTTCCTCACAATAAAATAACGCTAATTGTGCTGCACTCTTGTATTTTATAAAGGACAGATATGATTTTAGTTTCAAAGATTTTATTTTTATATTTATTATGGTTAGCACAGTAGCGATAGCAAAATAGCTTTAATTTTTTGGAAGATGTAACTTCTCTGTGGATCATGTAAAAATTGTCCATACACTCTATGGAAAATTTACATTTCATAAGGGCTTGTGTAATTTAAAATCCTTCAGATATTGAATGAGAACCCTCAGAGCATATTTCATTCTAAATTTACTCTCTTATGTCAGGAAAAAATAGCATCAAGATTACAAATAACGTGAGTGATGTTGTTTTGAGTTACATTGATTTGCATAAAAACAGTTCTACTACTCGGATAACATCACAAAATTAAACGTAGGGAATAAAGTGAACATCTTTTTTGTTATTTTTTGCCTCTTCAAGCTGAATGAAAGAAAAAATTGTCACGCATCTTCAATTATTCAATAGACAATATTATCATTTGTTAGAGGTAAGATCTACACAGTTGTTTGGTAACCTTATTTCCTAGCATAGTTTCTGCAGTTGGTTAAATAAATATTCAACATTGTTGTGCCACTTTTTACGCTCATTTTATGTGTTCAACTTTGAGATTGGTTAGTTAAGCTTTTTGATTCGTTAAGGTTTTTAACCCGAGAGAAGTCGCGCACTTCTTACTAACTTAAGTCGCTCGCGCAGGGGGACTGAGAGTCACCCCAATCCCTTTTTTTTCATAAATATTTTTATCGCACACGGTAAAAATCCTAACTCCTGTAAATAATTTGACTAAGCAAAAATATATTTACCTAATTTCAAAAAACTTTTCAATGCTTTCTTTTCTTCTTTTTTTGATAATTTGAGAAAAAAACTAATTAAATTGAACAAAAATGTTTCAAAAGTGCTGAACTTTAATAAAAGACACAAATTAGAGGCACATTTCGCTAAAACTACAGGAATGATATTTATAGCAAAACTGTCATATTTTGTTCAAGTTTTTGTCGTTTTATATATTGTCCTTTGAAGATCGACAAATAGCATGCTGCACTTTTCCTTGCTTGTGTCTTTTTAACAAGGGGAAGAGTGTCACTTACGGCTTTATATTTCTCTTGATGGAGTTCCTTAGGTAGCATTTGAAAAATTTCCTTTCAGTTCAAACGTTTCATGTACATTGCGTTTCTCAAATCTAGTATAGCTACTATGATTAATATCCATTATTTCATCAAATTTTCCCTTGCTTGATCAGTTTCAACTTCATCCAATAGAGATAGCAGATGCTCATTTCTTTTTGTATATGTTATTCATTTACATTTATAATTCATAATGAGTCGTGTAATGCAGCAATCAAAATCACTAAGTCGTTCACAGGGGGAAAATGTAGCCTGTTCATAGAAAATATTTTATAGCAAAAGTCATCGCGTAGGTAATTCAATTGCATCAATCACCATAAGTTTGTAAAAAAACATTTGTCACTCACAAAAGAGAGAGAGTTAAATGTGAAAAATACATTTTAGTTCCTATGAAGACTGTCATAAAGGGGGGGGATACTGACAAGGTCATTGGTGACAAATGTACAGTTTTCCCAGAAATAAACATTCCTTAAGCCTGGGGTCACCCTATGCCCGGCTCCACCATTCCAGGTCTAAAGAGAGATTTTTGCTTTTCATATGATTTTCTAAAGAATCTAATGTGCTCACCACGAAATGTTTCTAAGTGTCATTTTATTTTATCAGCTTTCACACAGTCCGTCCCCAAAATTTTTGATTAAATTATGTTTAAAGGCTCTTTTACTTCAAACTCAAAAGCCCTTTACTTGTAAACTCAAAGTATCAATATTTGTAAGTGTACTTCATTTTTTATCCTGCTGATATGAGCACTCTTTGATGCTTTGCTATCATCTAATGCTATTTTAAGCTCACTTAACACTAGATTGCCTAAGAAAGTTATTTTGACTGATTTTTGGTTTCAATTAGAAAAACAATAATGTATATGATGACATAATTTTTAGAATACATTTTTCCCCAAGTGAAGTAATTTTTTTATTGTTAATATTTACTAAAAACTTGTTAGATGATTGCAAACAACATTAACAATGTTAAACATTAATTTTAAACAAATTTCTTTACACATTAATTATTCTTTCACAATGCAGTCATTTTGACTACTTTTGGGCAATATAGGTATATACTAAATTTAAGTTTTCCAGTTTTGCCAAAGCAGTGGATCGTTGTTGACAAACATCAATGCATTTACTTGTACTTAGTAATTTATAAAGTTTGTAATAAAGGTTATGGTGTAGCTGTAGCGTTAAGAGAGTGAATTGTTGTGTTCATTGTAAATCAAGAAGAGAGGTGATTTGTTATGAATTTTATTGTTTTAAATTGGGACGCAGTCACTATAAAAGTTATGAAAAATATAACTCGGAAGTATAAATATATTTTTTAAAAAGTTCTTATCTGTGAAAAAAAGATAAATAAGACAACTCTAAATTTATAGTTTTGAATAATTAGGTCTAAAATGTGTAAAATTAAATACTTTAAAATATACCTAAAATTAAGTCTTGACCCCAATATTTAATATAACAGCTTCTACTTCTTGAGATATTTATGTATTCAAAATGTAACATTGTTTACTTTTAACTACTGTAAAAAATAATAATAATAATAAAAACTTTTATACCAATCAGAGAAAACAATTTTTTTTACAAAAAGTGTTTTTATTTTTATTTCTCTGTACATTAAAACTATTATTTTACACAATTGTATTAAAAAAACTTTTGAAACCTGTTCTTAAAGATAAAATTAATCCTTGTTAAAACCAATATGAAATTACATTTACTTAAGTTATGACATAAAAACATGTCACGACTTCAGGAATAAGTTATGTGCAATGCGTTGCTTAAATCAATGTTATTTTACAGTGTGAAGTTTTTTAACTTCATTAAAAATTTTACTGCGAAGTATAAACTGAATACAAATCATTTAAACTCAGACCGAAATGTAGCACTAAAGAATTCAATGTATGTTCTATTCATATAAATAGATCCTTTTTAGTTCTCCTTATAAGGGGATCTTTTTTGTTCCTTTCATTTTATAGCATCATTTAAGTTGAGTCATTTATATTAATAATTTCATAATTTCAGTTCTTATTTCTGATATGCTTTTCATACAAACGTAATACTTCAATATTATGTGAAGAAAAAAACTAAATTTTCTGTCGTGACAGAAAAAAAAATATCACATTTTTCTTGAATTTTCTTGTGCAATTAATCCCTTCTTAAAACTGATCATTTATAAAAATGTATGGGTTGAAAAAATACGAAAATGCAATTATTTTAAAGAAAAATATATAACTAATATCTTAAAGTCTCCTTTTAGGTTTATTTAAACTTATTATAATTTGTTTTCAGAATTATAAACTTTAAAGTGGTTTTTCTGTTTGTGTTTTTCGAAACATTAGTGCATTCAAAATGCTACTCTTTCACAACTATTCAGCAATTCAACCAACTATTTACCAATTCAACCAACTATTCACCCTCCAACTATTTACAATCACTTCCATTTTTTTCCTATGTGATGCATATAAAGTATGTAAAAAATTAGAGAAATTTTGCTGTAAACTGAATACTTTTTTTTAAAAAAAAAAGTGAAAATGGAAGAGATATTGACTTCTTCGTTGATTTTTAGCATGCATATCAACATTTTATTTTTTTTCTCAAAAACGAACTAAGTTATTGTAGAATCGATCCCTAAAGTTGCTTATAACATTCATAAGAATATTACATAAGAATTGCAGGTCAAGAAATTAATTTTTACAAAAGGTATAGGATTTTAAATTTTTCCAAATTTTCTTCAAAAAATTAAAATTTTTAAAATTGTCTCCTCATAATGAACACTTTAATTATACGTTATATTATATTGTGAAAATAAAGTAGGAATATTATTTATTAATTGAACTAAATTTTAATTTTTAATGTGTTGAAAAATTATTTAAACCACTAAATGTAGTAGCATGCTACACCATATAAAATGCTACACATATATACACATGCACAGGGGGATTAGCTACCAAACAGATAAACTTGCTGGTAGTGAAGGGGGTACAGATACGACTAGGAATCCCATAGGAATGTAGGACCATAACTGCCATTGTTGCGAGCTATGATGCAAAGAAGCAGACAAAAAGAACGGAAGCAGCAACATATTAAGGGAAAAGAAACATTTTATTGGAAGTTTGTTCTTCAATAGGTGTTTAAAAATATGGTCATGATTTCATCTGACAGGGTTGACAGCGGTGTCGCACGAAATTCTTTACGTTCTGAAAGATTTGGGGCAGGTTACTAATCCTCCCGGCAAATACAGATATTCGAGTGATGAGATCTTCCTCTGAAGGAACGGGCGTCTCCTACACCAGAAAGAACCAATCACAAGTAACTTTCTGTTCACACTTGTGAAAGTCATGTGATGTGAAACACGCCTGTTCCGGTAACGATCCTGGTACAACCGCCGAGTGGCGTGCCCGTTACAATTCGCATCTCCATACACTACAAGCATATCGGCAGTCCCTTGTTTGTAAACGAGTTTATCTAACTGCCCAGGGAAATGTATTAAAATAAAGATTTACAGCAGGGCTGCTGTTCGTTGGACCTTCCTTTTAGCGTCATCTGCAGCCAGGAGGAATCAATCTTTCAGAACGTAATGAATTCCATGCAAAGCCTCTGCCAAACTTGCCAGACGACTTCTAATCGCAATTTCATACACTACTTTTAGTATGACTGTTTAGTAAACTGTTTTTGCCCCATTAATGTGTTGCTATTTTTGTTCTTTTTTCTGCTTCTTTCCACCATAGCTCGCAACTACAGAATTTTCGACCTTGCATTCTTGTGTGATTTCGAGTCGTCTTTGTAAACCCTACAAGTTTGTTGGTCTGTAGCAAAACCTCCTGTGTATACAAGGGTATGTCCCGGATATTACAAAAATAAAAGTTTTGGCCAGTACATTTCAAACCAATTTAGAACTTGGCGTCCCGGTTTTAACTCTCTCGCTGCGTAGTTATCTAAGTAACTTCAAAAATGCGTATTTTTTTTACTACGTAATTCAAACCTACATTTTTGAGTCAAGGTATAAAAAAATTGTAAAATAGTTTTTTTTAATTTTAAAATATACAGTTATATCATAAAATTATGAAGATAAAATTTTTAATTAAAACGTAAACTGGAACAGCACGGGTTGCACAGCTGAATTATCAGAAAAATTACATATCCGTGGAAATCGCTTTTTGCGCAAATTTTGCAACATCTACGTTGCTCATGGAAATCGCGGGATACGCAGCGAGAGGATTAATCAAATAGAGCTGAGAAAATATAACTGGAAGAATTTTGTTAGATTAACATTTACTTAATTGATTGCTTTTAACGTAGCCTTACGAAGCTACTCAAGGGCAAAAAGAGACGGAGTTTTTAATTCTGGTCAGGCCGCGGTAGCCTAGGTGTCAAGATATGGGATCGTGGCTAGCTTCTCACTTGTTCGAGCCCAGTACCTTGTAGGGGAGCGATGCACGTTAAATCTGTCCAGAGCACAAACGTTCTCCCTTGGTGTGGTGTGGTAGTTAGGAGAAGGGGTACCAGCTCAGGTGTCATCCTCGTCACTTGATCATGGTTCAAAAGGATGAGGTACGTCGCCAAAAGCCTTCGTGAAGCTGAACAGTGATAAGTTAATATTCACTCACTTAATTCTGGTCAAGTGATGAGGTCCACCCCAATATCCCAATTTTCAAACCATAGCAACTTGAAGACACTCATTCTTGACAAATACAACGAACATCAACCTTTCTACACAATGTATCTTCATTGGCGCCAGAACTCCGAAACATGACTTTACAGAAACCATGTTGGTGTCAAGTTTGCGAACATGACTACTTGGCTTGCATGACCACAAACTTAGCTTCAAAATCCGTATTGATTGGAAAAAATATGGAAAAGAAGTGCTCGCTGAAATTTCATTTTCGTCATTGGATTGTTATTCAAAATCGAATGGCTCACACCAGTAGGCATCACGTAGAACTAAATACACATTAAATCAAAACCGATCCAGAAATTTACATACTCTTTTCTTATAAATATTTTATAATGCTTCAGGTTCTACTCATATTTATTTAAACACTTATGAAGAAAAACAATATCCCGAAGCAAAATATTCAAATACGTCATTTTCTTTTTAAACAAAAGAACTATCACCTCTTTCATAAAAATGGAGATTGGTTTGCAAATTTAAGCATTCCATAAATATTTCACACAGCTTGACATTTTTATGCTCGCGAGAAAGAGCAGTTTCGAATTTCCACGCGAGTAAAATTCTGATACGAATGTATTAAAATAGTGCGATGGAATATCAAGAAGCAAATTTTTTCTCACTTCTTTTCTGACGCTGCGAGATACCCGTTCTTATTTTCATATTAATTCGCCTCATTAAGCGTGTATCACTAAAACTAAAGTCCTTCACACTTCGTTAAGCATGACTGCTATCGAAGATAATGCTTTTCTCCTTTCATTCCAAGATCCTATTGGTCATTCGAGAAAAACTGAAACAGGGGAGTGATCTCTTTGAAAGAGGGTGTGTATTAAAGTTCAAGGAAGTGGTACAGAGAGAGAGAGAGATAAGTTAATGAAAAAAGACGAGAAAATTTGTTGCCGAAGTTGTAAGTACTCCAGACTATTTTTATAGTTTTCGAGTAGTTAAAATATTTGCATTTTAAGAGGTTGCTTAAGATGCGAAAGAATGTCAAAGACACTAAGAGTAAAATGTTGTATGAGGATATGATTGTTTATACACTGACACACACAGAATGAAATATAATTCGAGTTAATTAGAGAAACTGTGTTAGGTTATATATAGTTGCTACAGCTGCACATTTGCATATAATCAATAATGTAGCATTCTTTAAGCACTAAAGGTACTTCACGGTAAAGCATTAACCCCTTCAGGACTAAGGGTAGCATTTTTCGCCATTTTAAAATTATTGATTGCCATGTTAAATAACAATCATATCCGCATTTTTATAGGGAATGACGAAATAAAACGTATGTCGAACGCAATTATGTAAACAGAAACGCTTAGAAAAAAGGAACTATCACATGTCTCAATTGGCGTC
This sequence comes from Trichonephila clavipes, assembly GCA_019973935.1. Lineage (NCBI taxonomy): Eukaryota > Metazoa > Arthropoda > Arachnida > Araneae > Nephilidae > Trichonephila > Trichonephila clavipes. Next base: position 358,430 of record BMAU01005793.1, read on the forward strand.
AATGATAAAAATACGTTCTTGGACTGTATTTTTATTCTAATTATTTGTTGTTGTCTCCTTCCCGAAGCGAAGGAATGAATGTTGCCAGATCGTGTGAAACCGGTTGGACTTCTTTACGATAGATGGCGACACCACATATCTTCACCTCCACAATTTAGGTATGGAACTGGAGGGGAGGGAAATATTCTCCAGCCCCCTGCACCCGTGGTTTCAGCTGCGATCGCGCACAAGACTTTCGGACCCACTGCTTTAATGAGCACGTACTCCATGTGTACTCGGAGGGTGTTTGGTGGCATCGGGCATCGAACCCAGGCCTTCCAGTCTGAAGTCCGATGCTCTAACCACTAGGCTATCCACGTACCCGTTCTAATTATTTATTTCCATTTATATTGTATTGTGGAATAACGTATAGTGTTTTCTCGCGTGTTTTACGTTATTCGGTAAGTTTAATTTTGAGCAATAATAAAGTATATTTTAAAAAATTAAAAAATGCCTAATAAAAGTAATCATAGATCTAAATCGATCCAAAAAACTACAAATTATTATTACTTTTCTCACGGTTTTTAGTTATTTTGCGTCCAAACAAACGAAAAAAAGCTGCATATTAACATTTATATTAGTAATAATATGGCTTTTTGTGAGGATTAATCGGTTCATATTTATTCTAATAATATTATGTTCCTTTTTTGTCCATTTAATAATTTCACTAAGTATGGAATTAAATGTTGGAAACAGGTATTTAGTTTTAAATCATTGTTAATGAAACCAAAACCTGTTTGATGTCAAACTTCTTATGCCTCTTGACCGATTCTAAGACTAATTAGATTAAATGCGTAACTGTTAGTTTTTCTCTGAATATCATTGTTAAAATATTCTATATTAGAACTAATGTCTGTTTGGTCATGAACCATATAGTTCAGTTTTTAGTTGTCACGACAAAGTCTTAAGTCACAGACAGAACTATTTTTTTTTTCTATTTCAGCAAAGAAACTTTAAAAAAAAATGGTAAATTTACTTTTATATTGTTTGATATGTTTATGCTAATAGTACATTATCAAAATTTAAAGTAAATACTTTTTTTTCTTTTTTACCCTTATGATTTTCTCTCTCTGTTTTTAAACATAAATTAAAGCTATAAATGTTTGCAATGATGCTTCGAAAAGATTAACTCGTGATTTTTTTTCATGTAGGAAAAAAATAAATTTGTTAATGATAAAAAAGCTTGTTTTTTTCATTATAAAATATGTTACCTATATACATAACATTAACAGCATTTGTTTTGAAAGAACATACGCATTTATAGTTCTTAACAAAAATTAATTTGGAAACTAGGTAAACACAACCATATAATATATAAAAAGAAGAACCAAATACATTGGACGCTTAATATATTCACATAAAGAATCGGCACGATTGTATCGCATAAAGGCGATTTCAAATAAATTTCATTACATTCCACATTTAATTTCGTTGTTTGGATAGAATATCATGTACCATGTATTGCGGTGTATAACACACACCTATACTTTCAGACTGCATTTTCGAATTTTTAGGTGTATTCATCGTGTAGCAAACACCCTTTTTTACGAGAAATTCTAAAATATACCTGTGCAAAGCTCTTATGTTTAGACAAAAATGTTTCAGAAAAATAATAGGGCACGACATATTTCACTTCACAACACTACTCTTTCTCATGGACAGTACGGCATTAAAACCCATGGTTATTTTTTAAAACAAAATTGATGCCGAAACATAATTTCTCAAAAGGTGTTTTGATTCATATGCACAAAACTTGATGAATGAACGCGAACGGTGAAAAATTGTGGATAAGAAATGTTTCGCTAAAGCGCCAAGGTGTTTTTAAGAATCCAGGAAGTCTTTTAGTTTGAGAAGTGTTAGGATCACATCTGAAGAATAATGCGGAGAAATAGTTGACAGAGTGCTATGCAGACGTGGAATTTACTCAAGGTGGGTTAACGTCTTTAGTTCACATTTTAGATGTGTGTATCAGTAAGCCATTCAAAGTAAATTTAAAACCACAGTAAGATGTGCAGTTGTTTCAAGGTAAAAAAAAAAAAGAAAAACCTTTACGAAAGAAATTTAAATGTTTGTGCAAAAATCTAATTTTCATATATATATATGCTCATATTTTCTTTATTTTTAAAACTGTCATTTTTATATCTAGCGTACACGGGCACTCGTAATTATCGATCTCATTTGTTGTGTTTCAAATGCGTGTTTTACGACGGTGTTAATGGTATTTGTTGTTTTTGTAGACTTTTTTTATAACTGATCAATATATAAGTCAATAAATTAGTTTTGGATAAAGGAATTCATTAATAAAATATATAAATTTTTAAGAAGATCGAGTAATACATCAATATTTATATGCAAGAAAACGTAGGAAATTAATATTATATTAGTAATTCGCTTATTTTACAAAGGAAATGTTTCCATTAAGAATATAATAGAAACAAAAATACAATAATAGGTTTATACTTGAAATGTTTAACATTCAAAATAAACGAGCAATGATGAAATTTATAATTCACATCTTAATCAAATAATTTATTTTTTGTAAAAATATTTTATATTATTTTTAATTACAGATTTTTTGATAACGTTTGAACGCAACGAAATGATTATAATTTTTTAAAGAAAATGTTAATTTTAAAAAAATAATACTAATAAGTCATATAGGACATTAAAAAATATTATTTTTTCTTCACAATCACAACATATTCACTATTCTCTTAAGCATTTCATAGCCTTTCCATTTCGTCTTTATCGCAAACCTTTTGTGAGTCGTCTTCAAAATTAAAAACCCTTTCCCCTGAGTGAGTTTTATGAGAAGAGCATAAAAATTCGCTATCAATCTTTTTACAGTGGTGAAAGAATCAAACATAACGTCTTGAGGTCTGAAAGAAAATTAATACAGAGGGAAAAAAGAGATAGGAAAAAAACACTTATTCACTTTACAGCGGGTCACAAGCACTTTATTTGGCCATAAATACGATATTAAAATTTTCACAAATGTCATTAGGGAAAAGAAGTGAAAGGAGCACCGGGATACTTTAATAACAGCTCTCCTCGTTTGCGATTTGAAGCTCATAAAGTCATCCTGAAGAATTCTCTGGCCGGGAGGGTGGAACTCAGAGGGGTTGGTTCTTTTCATTTCACTCTCACAGTCCTGTCTACGGCACTATTTTTTTTTCTCTCCAGCTCTTTTAGTCCAAATCCTTTTACTCTCAGTTATGGCAAGTGCAGCGTCTCTCACTGTAACTTTAACTGAGGAGGAATGAAGTTAGGGTAGTAGAATGAGAGTCACAAGGGTTGGTAAAAGGGGTAGTCGAGAGGGGTGAAAGGGAAAAAAATCTCACCCGGAACGATCTCGTCTCTGTAATTAAATCACGAAGAATTTCCGCGGAAATTAAATCCATTGAGGTTTAAAAGGGAAGGGAGTTTGGGGGAGGCTATTCGATCTATCCTCTGAAATTTGGCGCATCTTTATTTTTTGTAGCATTTTCTTTCAAAAAAAAGTTTCGTTTTTTTTTACCCGTGAATTTTTTTTCATGCCTGACATATGAAATTTCGATTATCTCAGGAAATCTCTAATAAAGAGAGGTTTAATAAATAAATATATATTTTATTAGATTTGTGAAACCGTTTATTTAAAAGAGGGACGATATGTTTTTCATTTAGCAGGAAATGTGTTAGGGTTTTAAGGTAGGTATTTTTTTAAAATTTGCATTACATTTTTCAATATGTGCCAAACAAGTCGTTTTAAAAAATATGTAGAATTAATATTTTTTTTAAAACACATGCCTCAAGATTATAGTATTATATTATAGTAACATATAAACCTGAGCAGCAATAGTTTTATATTTAATGGTGGCATTCATGAAAATAATACAGAAACAAGTGTATGGAGAGTTGAGTACTATTAACAGTGTACAAGAGTTTATTCAAAATTCTACATTTTATAAATGTTTTAAATGTTATTTGGTTCTTAGAATCAGTCCAATACAACCTTTCAGAGCTAAGAATAAAGTTAATAGTGGCTTTTTTAAAGAAAATAAGTGTTTGGTGCATCATTTGCAAGCATCATTGGTACATAGAAAAAATCATACTTTATACAGAAAAATAGTTTATAATACATTTATCATATAATATAAAGAAAAAAAAATGTTTAACTTAGGAAGTATTATAAAGGAAATAAATAAATAAATTTTATTAGATTTAAAATACCAAATTTTTAAACATAAAAACAATTTAGATCTCTTAAAACTTAAGTAGCTTCCAACATGCAATAAAAACTATTCGCAAAAAAAAAAAAAAAAAAAAAAAACGTAATAAGTTTATTCTTATTGAAAATTTTGAACAAAAAAATGTCTTAAGTGAGGCTTTGAATTTATATCTTTTAAAAATACGAAAGAAAAAATTACTTGATATGTTCTAGTGAAGTGATATAAACATAATTGGTAAAATATAATGATAGTCCATTTTTTTCTGGGAGAAAATTCAGATCAATTTTATAGGTAGAAAAATTCCGATTAAAATATAAGTAGTTATATTATAGCAAAAAGCTATCATGAGAAAAACTGTTCAAATCTAGAAATACTAAATAAATCTGAAAATTTGATTGCATTGCATTATAAGGCATATACAATTGCAGTAAAATAAACAACTAAATCTAAGTTGTTTTAATTAAGACCTTTGGTGCATAACAGATTTTTTTTCTATATAGCACTACATATTAAACAAAATTTGGAACTATATTCTGTGGTGAAATAAAATTATTTGTCAAGTTAAAATCAAGCAAAAAAGTGAAGACTTTTTGTTACTTTCCATGTTATTGAAGTCAAAATATGATTTATAGCTTGATTTGAGATATGGGAGTAAATGAACCTACGAGAAAAGGTGGCGAACCTCGTAAATTTTAGCCGTAGTTAAAAGAAGAGAGGATCGCCACAAGGTATCCAAATTTATAATACCGGGCATGAATTCAAGTAAAGAATTATTCAGTTGAGTCATGAATTTTATTTGCTGCATTTTTACTAAGCCGTATAATGGGGATGATGTACTTTAAATCTGTGATTACTCAAAATCCGCACATTGGCATGGTGTGAAAGATCGGAGTTAAGTACCATTTCAAGTGTCTTTTTTTTTTCTTTTCGCTTGACTATTCTTCAAATTTACCAGGTCCATTGTCCTTGTGTTGTTTCTGAGTGTGGCGATAATAATCAATCAAGAGAAGATCTCCAACTACCCCAATCTCCAAAATTCAACACCCCACCACATGACTTTGAGTTTAAGTTTCACTTAACATGCAGTTTCTCTTATTAGTCCCAATTATTGGTGGAATCAAGATTAGATCTCGAGGCTGTAAATGAGTTCTTAAGTCAAAAAATTATTGATTTGGGTCGTTCAACTGATGTAGCATCTTAAGCTATGGCAGATATATAGTATACTGGGTGGTACGGAAATCATGGTACAGACTTTAAGGGCAGATACAAGACATTGTGGGGTCGTGTAACAATCATTTCTTGTATAGGAATGTTTAGGCGCAAGTGACGCGGTGAGGCGCAAACTGGGGAAATAAACATAAATAAATTGGGGTTCCCGGTTGGTTTTATTGCCGATAGGGGGCAGTAGATGTCTATCCACCTTTCCACATGATATAACTCGGTAGGGGAAAGCACAATTCACAATTGTGCTGACCTCTACAATGAGAACTTTACTTAAGCCGAAAAGGCAGGCTTGCATTACATGTACGGCAGTGCAAATGGTAACGGCAGAGTTGCGCTACAAATGGGATCGACGAATGACGGATCACATTCGTCTTTTTTCAGCTGTTACATCGTCAACTTCGTAAAACAGGTTCGTTAAATGTCACCAGACATGATGCTGATCGACGAAGAGCTGTATCTGACTTAATGACGAATGTTCTCTTATTTTTCTGGAACAGGTGTTACCCACAATATGTGTTCCGATCGTCATTCGTAACCGCATGCAGTTTCAGTATGATGGGGCACACGCCCACTTCAGTCCTTAATGTCCGTACTTACTTGAATACCATGTTTGAGGCGCGATGAATTAAACGTGCTGGACCAGTCTCTCGACCACCCCGATCTCCCAATTTATTGAGCATCGATTACTTTGCCTAGGGACATCTGAAGAATCTTGTTTATGGGACTTCACTCCAGGATCTCGTTGCTCGAATATTCGAAGTTTTTGTACGCGTGCGGGAATTACCTGGCATATTTAAGCATGTACTACCACTGCTCCATCGTTGCTGTCTAGTATGAATTGTTACTGTTGGACGCAATTTTGAATAGTTGCTCTAAACATTACACTTGCCATCGACGCTTTCAACAAACACTTTGTCTTTCCTTTCATCTTTCATTTTTTGTGCTTGTGCATCACCGCGTCATTTGCGCACATATATTCCTATAAAAAAATTATGTTATAGTGTCCTGAATCTACCCTTAATGTGTGTACCATGAATTCGTGACCACCGTGTGCATTACGGATTATAACTATTACAAAAAATATTTCATTTTGTCTTAAGACAAGATTTGATAAACAAGAGCTAAAATGTTTAGCTCAATTTTCCGAAATGTGTAATTTCAACAGTAAATAAATTTGAAATAAGCCCCATATGGGATTTCGTAACAATAACTTGTTACTTTTAAACAAGTTTTCAATTTCAAATATTTTCTGGAATTTAATACTACTTCACAAATAACAATAAAGTCTCGTCTTACAAAGAATTTTTCCAAAATTATTTATTTATAAGCAGGACACGTCTCATTTCATCATGATGTAGAGACACCAATAATAGAAAAATCACTCATATTACATCTACGGCTACGTGAGACAAGTTTCTATAACCTTGTTTAGGAAATTACAACGAGACTCTATATTTTTAAAATTAAATAAAAAAAAGAACACAAATATTCCCGATGTCTGAGTTTTTTTTTAAATTATAAAGGGAATTATGGGATATTCTTTTTGAAATAAAAAGAACTGAAAATAATATGATCTACAATAATAAGATCTCCAGACACAACAAGTCATACTTATTAAAAAGAGAGAGAGAAAGATATTACATTTGTGCCTTTCACTTTCCAATAACTTTACAACACAGTGCTTCTCAAACTTTCAATACTGTCGCCCCTCTTTTCAATTACAATTTCTATCGCCCCCCTTATGCATTAATAATGTACTGAATGCAATAATAATGCACTTTTTTTACGCTAAAGCAATAATCTTAATTACAAACCGTACAAATTCATTACATAAGTATTAAATTTTGTATATGTTGCTTTTAAGCAAAAAAATAATAATAAGTAAGTAACAATAATTATTATGTTATTTTTCCTTTCTCTAATTTTTAAATTGGAACATATTCCAAAATGTGGTGGCTGCTTAGAAGAAAAAATATAGATATCAGCTTTCTTTTTAGAAAGAACTCAGTGGGTCAATTTCTAATCATATATAAGCATTCCTTTCAAAAATTTGCTCTGTAAGACAAGCCCATGAAAGTCGCTAATACTTATTAAACTTGTTCTTAATTTAGTATTAATCAATTAGTTATAAAATACTCTGTGCAGCATTAAAAGTATACCGGCCGAAGTACGCGCTATTTGCACGAGTTCATTTATAAGAAAATAAAACATTATTGATATAATCGCTGAATTTTAAGGAGAGTTAAGCCAAGTGCGCGAAAAATGTTTACAAAAATGTAAAATTATATTCTTTAATTAATGCTCAAATTATAATTAGTTTTAAGCGAACTTTAATTTTAAGCCTCACAGAATTAGCATTTAGAATTGATGTTGAATAATGAACAATAATATAAAATTCCGATGAAAAATAATTGTATTATTTTTAATATTTAAAGACTTCAACATATTTTAACCCTGGAGCAGGCACGCACTCGATACTAATGGTCGAGTGGGGTTATTGTGTGAGTCGCCCCAATCCTTTTTTATAATTATTTTTATAGTACACAATAAAAATCGTAATTTCAGTGAGCAATTTAATTAAGAGAAAATATACTCACCTACTTTCAAGAACACAGAAAATAGTTCGGAAAAAAAGTTATCACACCGGGGACTCAGTCAAAACAAGTACCTTAAGATTGTAAAAAAAAACGTTTGTCACTCCCAAAAAAGAGGGAGATATGTGAAAAATACATTTTAGTTCGCACGTTAAGACTGTCAAACAGAAGGATAGTGTCAGAGCCATTGGTAACAATTAAACAGTTTTGCCAGAATTACCGAATTCGTGCACTCTGTGCTCGGCGTGAAACCTCCGGATTAAAAGTGTATTTATTACAATATGGATGTTCAAAAAAAATTATGTAAAACGTTTTTCATTATGCTTTATATGTTTGGGAATCACTCATAGAAATAAATCTTGACCAAGTAACCCTTCAAAGTGCTCTCTGTGCTTTACCAAAAATCATAAAAAATATTTTACAAGGAAAAAATCGCAGCAGAAATAGTTTATTTACAACTTCCCTAAATGAAAAAACAAATACACATAAGAGCAGGGACGTAACGAACCGTACAAGTAAGTTCGAATGTCAAACCGCAGCAAATACATTCTGCTGCCTACAGCTGATGACAATAATATAACAGTGTGATGAATTTTTTTATCTTTCTAAAAATTTTTTTTTGATTATGATTCTGGGTTTTGTTTTTCTCATTTTGGTTTGAAAAGAAACCGTAGTAAAAAAATCTCTCATCATGGGATTACAGCAAATCAAATAAAATGTTTTTTATTTGTTTCCAGTATCAAAGATAGCTAAAATGAGGTTTTGAAGAAGAAATTTTATTTTTTATGACGTAATATCGCAGATGATATGTATAAATTATATCAGTGTAAATGTGTATTTTTTATTATGTCAGAAAGTATTTGGTTTTACTTCATTCCAGTAAATAAATTTTTTTAATCTTTTATTTTCGATATGCTCGCGCCCCCCTTGTACGTTTATCGCGCCCCACAGTTTGAGAAACACTGCTTTACAATGAATGTGGTTTGCATTCTCCAACTTTATAAGAAAGGAATTACATAAATATCAAGATATATAGAATAACATAAGAAGCTTATATAAGGAAGTCAATTGAGTAACAAAATGTATTTCATTTCTATTCTATTAAGTTTTGAAGTGTTCACGAAGTCAAAAACAGCAGTTTGATAATTTTTCTACGAATACTTATTAAGATAAAGAATACTTATTAAGATAAGGAATAATTATTAAGAGGAACAATACTTATTAAGATAAACAATACTTATTAAGATAAATGTTATTTTTCCTAAATAAAGTAGCTTTATTACATTAAACATATTTACATACACTTTAACTCAACAGCTATTTTGAATCATTGGTGGTTTTTTAACGCAATGTAACATAAAAAATTAGCAAAATATGTTCACAAATATCAAAAAGCAAAATTTTCTAATAATTACAAAATTTAAATCAAATGTTTGCTGTTAGAAACATATTTGGTTTATTGATCCACAATATGTTTTCATCTCTGTCTATAAAAACATTTTCGTGATGCTGTAATAAATTTATTACGTACAGTTGAACCTGTTTTTGTGCGGTTGATAAACTCATAAAAATAACTGCACAGAAAATGATCGAAAATTTCATGAATTTTTACATATAACAAGCCAATTCGTCGAAATATTGCAGAATTTTTTATGTGGTCACACAAAAATAAAATCGCTTAAAAAGGACCGCACAAAAACAGGTTCGACTGTACAATTGCAACAGATAACTCTTCAAGTGGACCACATCTTTTCGTATATGTCGTACGCACTGAATTGACAACATCATGCTTCATTTCATATAATGCTGTCAATACTCCTGCCATGGTACATTATTGTAAAAAAATATTGCAACGATTGCCTGGACCTGAATCGTTGAGTGAGAAGAAAGGCATTGTCTCACAAATGGTGACTTTTATTAACATTCAATGGAAATAAAACTCAATAAATAGTATAAAGGAATAAAATAATTTTTCAGGAAGCTGTAAGAGCTACAGGTTTGTGAAAATCTTACTATATCAATGAAGTGATGGACAATGTAGCTTCAGTGATTAATTGAGAAGAGAACCCCCCCTCCCCAGTTCGAATTTTGTGAAAAAAAGATAAGATAAAAGAACTTTCTAGTACAAGTAAATTGCTGTTTTATAATTTCACCGATGAATGTGAACAGTTGCACAATTTACACAATAAGGGTTGGCCCACCGTTAGGAGGTCAGGGGTACACCCCCTCCCTCTTAGTTGATATAAAATGTATATTCAAAATGCGATAAATATATAGAGATATGTTTTGTTTTCCCATTATAAAATTTTTGTGTGCTTCATTTCAGGGCAATTAATTCAGATTTATTCCATACTTCATATTTTAATTCATACCTTATTTAATATTATTATGATTTTATTATTAATATGTGTGTGACAGACCTTATTCAAAATAAATTTGAATTATATTTAATTGAAATTATATTTTGTAACGGTTTCTCAACGCGTGTTAACCCATATGGAATTCATTTCGATGGATTGTTTCACATTGATTTCAAAATTTTGTACCCATGAAGTATGCAGATTAAATTTGTTATTTAAATAGACCTGAGGTGAGAATGGGGAGGATGTTGTGATTGAAATTATAAAGAGAGGTTTTTGAGGATGTAAATGCATAAAGTTGACTTTGAATACTCGTTTCTAAAATTGGTAAATTAGATTAAAACTCACGCCTACGGCTCGGACTTGGACTAAATTTGGAACCTGCGTGGCTATTTTAAGTCTTCACAAAAAACGTTATATGAATATTTAAAATTATTTGTTAGTATCTAAGATTTATTTCTTCATTCCTAGTGAGCACCTGATATTAAGATATTAATATACTAAAACGTTCGATAAATTTGTTGAGTTTATTACTACATATTTTGATTAATCCCTTAACACCGCACGGACTAACGAAAGCCGGGCACAACCGGAGGGCCCGTACGTTTTGTGGACACTGATATTTTCTTCTTTCTATCTTTGATTTGCATACATTTTTAGTTCTTATAGTGAGATTAATGTTAGTATTTTCAAGAGATGGAGTTTGTTCACGGTATTGAAGTACCTATCATCCGGGATTTTCTTTGTGAAGGTGGAAATTTTTCACGGAAGGCAGAAATTAAGATTCTTTGTAATATTCGATGAAGAACCGGGACTGACAAGACAATGTGCAATTGGCTGCTTGAGAAGAAATGAAAATGGAAAAATAGTCCAAAAAACCGATATAATCTCTGTCCACATTGCAATGTAAGATCATGCGTCAAATTGTGTGTGCATATATAAATGAGCGCACACACAAAATTCTCAACCATTTGAAAAAGAGGTACAAACATGATTTCTTCTTCTTTTTTTATAAATATGAGAAAAACTATTTTAAGATATATGAAACATTCTTCACATCATGCAGAGTGTACTTATAAATAGCAAAAATTTAGAGGCATTTTTAAAAACTTTAAAAGTGAAAATTAAAACAAAATCCTTTCATTTCTCATTTTGTTGTGCTTTTTTTATAAGTAATAAAAAATGCGCTCTTTCTTGGAGCGCTTTGAGTAATAAAATTAACCGCTTAAAGGACCAGTACTCTCCCCACACAAAAATGAGCCCAGGTTTGTTCCAATAAAAGAAAGATAATGTCCATAACTTAATTTATTTGACAAAAATTATCAAATTGTTTTCTTTATCCATTTATTTTTACATTCAATTATTTTTTGCTAGACAAAAGAAGAAGTTTCTCAAAGGCGTTATTACCACTGGTTATGCCCTGAAGCATTACATCTCGTGTCATGTCTCTTGATTTATTCTCCCACCATACAAATACCCACTCCAGTTTGCTTAGTTCAAGCAAAAAAACGTTCAGAAATAAATTTAACAAAAAAATATGATTTTTTTCTGAATTTATACAACTATTTTTACATTAAAATATTTGCTTACAAAAAGAGAAATTTGTTTGTCAAAGGTATTACTACTACTGGTTTTGTCCTGTGTAACAGGACACCTTATAAAAATATATATTAAATATTCTGTGGATTTATTATGAAATACTTTATTTGAAGGTCATTAAACAACTATGGTAAGATAAATACATTTTAAATAAATTGTATGATTTAAGAGGGAATTGATTTTTGTTCTACAAAAAATATTAAAATGAAAAAAAAAAAAAAAAAACTTGAATTATAACAAAATGCTTCCTTTTATGAACACAATATCTCTTTAAAACTATTAACATAACCATGTATTTTAAAATTATTTTTGAATGTAGGAAAAATGGATATGAGAGAGAATAATTTTAATTTATTTCTTTTCTTTGATTTTTTTTATAATAAGTACCTATTGAAAGAAACATTTTACATAGATCACCATTTAGTAATTAGTTTCGCTTTTAAATCGTTTTATCATTTTTATTAAGTTTCTGCTTTAGAAGCGCACAGTTAATGAATTCAAGAGATAACAAATTTTTAAATTTGACTCGACTTTTTAAAGGAAATGAAGTTTTATTACATAAACACATAAAATATATACAAAAAGAGAACTTTGTTTTCAGTGAAAATTGAAAAGCTTTACGACTGAACATAGAAAATCAGCATATTCTGCTCTTCTAACCAAAAAAAAATTAAAAGACTCAAAAATGGAATATTTTGCGTTTCATAAACATTTTCATGACAGAAGGGTATCTGAATAAACGTTTAAGGGTTATCTGATTTGGGAAGAAAACTTTTCAGCTGAATGAGATGCATTTGAGTTTTTATACAAGAATACTATCCTGTAAAATACCCTTTTATTTTCATATACAAGCTGTCTCGAAAGTCAACGTCAAGTGGGCATGGGTGGAAGAGGGGAAAGGGTATCATTTCTGTTCTAGAATTTTTTTTTTAAAAAAATCCCTATCACTAGGTTAAGTGAGGTGAACTAAATTTTGAAAATGTGGAAAATTGACCACCTCCATTATAACATTAGGTATTGTGTGACCACATATTTCCCAATTTTGCAATGATGATTTTTCTAATGTGATCTTACAAAGCCGTGCAATTAATCACAGTTATAGGTCAGGCAAAATGCTTTAATAGTTTAGTTAATATCAACGTAGTTTGTTTGAGTCGGGGTTTGAGAAAATGATACCATCTAACTCCATAAAAAATATGTTACATACAACCATAGGCAAATTTCACAGAAGATAACCCATTAAGTTCAGATTCCGAAAAATAGACACTTGTTCTTTTCTATTCATAACAATCATAGTTTTTTTTTCTTTTCGCAGAACATCTTCATTTTAAAAACACATCTCTCGGGATACTCCATCATATAATTAGATATTGTGACACTAAATTCCATACTTTTCCAGTCCGTGTAAAAGACCTTTAGTTTACCACGACCACAGTTTAAATCGCAGAAGAATTTACTGGAAAAAAAACATCTTTCAACTCTTGTGCTTAGTTGGAGACATGCTTCTAAAATTTTAGATGCATGTCTTTTTAGAAAGTAAATATTATATGAACTAAAAAAATCTACTCTAAATTCTTTATATTTTTCTTTTTTTCGTGAACTCAAATAAAAATAATCTATATGGTTAAATCCTTTGATTGGGCTTATAAGTTTGCCTTATATGATTGGGGTTATAGTTTTCATAAGTAGTGGTGAAGTATTGATTAGTATAAAACAGTATAAATCCCCGGCAATCCATCAAAATACTTTTAATCCATTATTGTCACTGTATTAAATGTATGACATCAAAATCATCCTCTAACAAATCGATCGACAAGGGTAAAAAAAAAACAAAATGGCTGTAAAAACAATTTGTAATTCCAATTCAATTTAGAAACGAATGAATCACTCGCTAATGATGCGCCTCCACTTCCTTTTTAGAACGTTTTGTTCAGGAATTCATTACGATAACAATGGACGTTCTGGTTATACATTTTATTTCATTTCCATAACGACAAATACAAAATGAATGAGGGAAAACGTATCAGATGCAGAGTTCAAAATATGCATTAACTGATAATCTGGGGGAATCATTAACTCAAAATCAAAATGCCAGAGAGATAATTGAATTTCTTGATGACACTGACCTCTTCCCATTTGGAAGAATACGGAGCTTTCGGCAGAGTTACGCCGGCATGAAATAATAATATTCCATTGGGAGCTTGTCTGTTACAGAAAAAATAACAACAAAAAATGTTTATGAAACTAAAAAAAAAGGGAAACGTGTATCATAAAGATGGATTTATTTTTGCAAGTGATATTAAGTTACATTTTTGTAAAATGTCATTTGTAAATTGCTTGTAATGTAAAATGTCATATTTAAAGTAATAAATATCTAGTCGTATTAAAAATGTATATTCATTTCTCATCTCTCACAAAGGTTCATGCCATCAATTTCTTCTAAACTGCAGAAGTATATATATATATATATAAGTAAAGGTATTTCATCTAATTACAGCATAAAATTTGTTTTTTTTAATAAATGCAGTACTAAAAATATAAATAATAACTTCACATATAATTAAGAATTCAGTGATTCTTAGTTTTATTTTTTCGCAGACAAAGATTATAAATGAAAAAATTCAGATTAAATTACTATAAATGGAAAAAAGTTAATGTATAATGTAATAGAAAAAAATATTGCTAAAATTACAATACACATTTCGCAATAATTTCATCTGAGTAGTTTAAAAATTACTTATGGCGAGTGAAATATATTTATAGTATTAGCAAACTGTTTTTTAATAAATATTAATCATTCTTATCTATAGTCCATCGATTTGTAGCATGTGAATAAATAAATGTTGAAAGATTGGTGACTGTTAACGCAACTAAAAATTGCGAATTCAATGCATTGCTTCTTCAAATATGATTCATTACTACGAAATACGATTCATTACTATTAAATACGATTCATTAGTACTAAAATACGATTAATTATTACTTCAAAAAAATCAAATGTATTGGATGATACTTCGAAGATTGATATTTATTCTGTAAGAAACACAATAACGCATGTAAAAAGAGGTTGCTATACAGTTATCATAATATTGAGAATATTTTTAGTACATTCCGATGATTTATGCCGACACCTGATTCATAGTTGATTCGCGTCACTCTTTAAAGCAGCACACTGTTGAAGTCGACCTCGCATTTCTTTCCCTGTCAAATGACGAAGATGAACCCTGAGCTGGAATTTCCAAACTTCCACACACCACGTCATTGTCAGGGCTTTAAGCCTCGGCAGACATAGCATCCATCCTTCCCTATTCATGACCAGATATTAATGACGTCAAGACGAATCCATGACTCGACAGAATCAACTCCTACCACGAGTTTGCGTCTATTACAACAGCTCTACCATGGTCACATTCTGACAGCTTGTAAAATGTTTATGGCGCTATTTTCATCAATTACTTGGTGTGCGGGTATGAACAGTAGTCTTAAAATATACAAATGAACTCAGTGCTGCAACAGCCCATGAGGGCCAAGACCTACTGTACCTTTCTCAGTTTACGTGGCCTTAGCCGCTGTGGTGTTTCAGTCAAGTAGTCAGTCTGACGCGAAACCTCCAGTGTTCATCTCCCAAGCAAACTTGGTACTCATTTATCGACCCACTGAAGGGATTAAGGGCTGAGTCAACCTTGCCCAGCCAGGGATTTGAACTCTAGACCTGTGGCATGGAAGCGCGATACACTAACACTCAGCCACTAGTATAGCCATATATTATCATAAAAATTACATTTAAAACTTAATTAATATTGTACTCCCCAAATGTTTATTTAATTCAATGGAGACCAGAAAGAAAAAAAAACTATTCATTCATCTCCTCTCCTACTGGAGTGCATATTTTTCCACATCCTCATTTTTTTCAGTCACTTATTCCTCATATTATTTTCTTTATTTATCTTTAAGCAGTCATATGCATGCCAAGCAGCTTAATAATGAATATTTTAAAAGAGATGTATTGATATTTTTTAAAAAAAGTTTTATAAAAAGAGAATTTATATATTGAATCCTCGTGGGAGGGAAATTTTGCATATCGCTTCGTAGAATATTTTTGATGAATAAATTGTTTTATATATAAAACACATTTTCCCAGTTCATAAGTGAAATAGAGACTTCGTTACCATGTATGGAATTATAAGCTAAACGAATTAAAAGGTTCAGTATATGATAAGAAGTTTCCAGACATTTTTGCATTCTTCGCTTTTCCCAAGAATAAGTCAAAAATTAACACGATGTTGGGTCACCTTTTGCTTCAATTAAAACTGTGTGACAAGACTATTCTCGACATTCTTTTTTAATTTTACAGCAGCAAAGGCATGCCAATCTTATAGATGAACACTGGTCAACTGTGTCTGATTTGGGGCGTTGTTGTCTGGCTGGCAGTCGTCATTTTGATTTATCTTGCATTTGTTCTGTGGAATTCCGGTCTGGGATTTACGTGATTCAACCCAATTTCTAAATATCCATGTCAGTAATATACAATTACATAAGTTGTGTAATAGGAAATAGGAGCACGATTGACATAGGAGTGGACTAGCACCCGAACTTTTGTTGCAAAGTAGGTAAAAGTCAAAATGACGAAAATAGTTTTCTCTTGGAAAAATTCTTGCACAACAATCAAAGATCAGGTCAAACCATGAAATTCCAACTATGTTGCTTCTACTTCTATCTTCAAGTTTCCCTTGTGGTTCAATGCAGTCAGTTTCTTCTTAGTATATACTGAGCAATCTCTATACTAAGATTCTACTATCGGGATGCTAAATAGCATGGTTTGATTCTTCACTCCCAAAACACGTGACGTCATTTCTTAAGATTTCAGCGTTCCTTAATCTTGCACCGATGTAGGCGACGCTTGTCACTGGTTACGGTAATATTTGGTTTTTAACAGCAGCTATGCTCTGAAAAACCAAAATTTTAATGTTCGGAATGAATTGTCACTATGTTGATGTTGCATCTAGAATCTTTTGGGATGATATGTCTACTTGATCATTCTTGAACAGTTACAGACCTTGTACATTACCACTTTACAACAACATCGTGTGCAGTAAATTGATACACTCCCATCACAAAGCAGAATTGTACGAAAAGACTCAGTATAGTAAAGACAGTCAATAAACTCTTTAAAAGTAATTAAGCACGCATTATCCTTCAAATGTGATTTTTTAGAAATTAAATTACGATTGTGAAAGCATCTGAATTCATTATACTAGTCTGAGATCTAACAGCTCGACGTCAATGGCTGAATTTTCTATTTCGGATCTTATTATTTCAGTTGCATAAAGTTTCTTATCAATATCTGAATTTAATTTTTCAGCTTATTATTAATAAATTTTAAAACAAAACTATATATATATAAAATATATATATATATATATATATATATACTATATCTTCTCAAAGTATCTCAAATGCATTAATTTCATTTAAGGAATTCCTTCTGGCCTCAAATGCCTAATGAACACCTTCATATTTTATTTATTTTTAAAAAAAAAAAAAAAAAACTGGAAAATACAATTTGAGAAAATTCTTATTTACTACCATAGTTTTTAGAGAAAGAATGCGTTCTTGTTTAGACAGAGCAGAATCAGAAGAATAAAACTTAATAAGGGACTGGCGTAGTAAAAAACAATTCAGCTTAAACATTTTCTTAATATTAAATGCAATAAAAAATAACTTTTCAAATTGCATACTTCAAAAATAAATATATCACTATACTTAGGAAGTTTTAAGAAAAAAATCATGCTATTTTTCTTAGAATTATTTTTAATTTCACTGAATTTAATTTGCATATTTTCATTTAAATTCTCATCTCAAGTATACCGCACGAGGTTTGGGGATTTTTTCAATCGCAATAATCACGATAAGGACTTATCTTTTATTTCGATATTTTGTCACATTTTTTCAAAAAATTTATTTTGGTGACATGATTAAAGATGAAATTAAGTAATATTCAAAAGAGATTTTAACGTTTTAATGATACAAATTATACATATTATCAGTTTTACTTCTTAAAATTTATATTTTTATTTAATTTCAACAAATTTATTACTTAATACTAAACATTTGTTACAGAATCCTTTTATTCTTTTGTCTCTAGTGCTTTTGTCATTTCTTTTTTCACAAAGATTTACTTTATTTATTTTTCTCCCCCAGTGTATTCATATTTGAATATAAATTAAAATAAAACAAGAAGTAATAATATTCGAGAGAATTTAGAATTCGAAAAAAAATTATACATCAAAAACAAGTTTTAGTTCAGATTCAAAGGTGTAAAGTAACAAACCAATTAGCATGTTTAAAATGACGACGATAAGCATTAAAGACGCAACTAGTTTTTAAATTACTTAATATAGCGATGAAAAAAAATAAAAATAAAAAGGCGTCCACTTTTGTTTCTAAAACAAAAGGATGAGAAACATAAAATGGAATCTGAAATTAAAACAAAAATGTTTGCATAAAATTTAGAACACATAAAAACAAAAACGAAAGGAAGCGAGAAAAGGCGGTAGGGATGTATTTCTTTGCTCTCTTTTATCTTTTTTGTCTTCATTTCACTTTATTTTTAAACGAACGTTATTTCAAGGGCTTATTAAATTCGACTAGTTTGTAAAAAAAAGCACTTTTGAATGAAGAAGAGTTTTCAATCCAAACGCATCTTACCTGTATGTTCATCTGGAACCAAACAAAAGAAAAGCAAATAGAACAGGGGGAGGAGGGAAGAAAAATAGAACAACAAAAGAAAATGAGATGCATAAAAGTTTCGTGATGAAATTTTTCTCGCTCTGAGTTTTGCCAAACAACGACCAAAGCGGAAAAAGCGAGAGGAGAAAAAAATAAATAGGAGTGAGCAAAATATTATTAAAGTCTACTTCGAAGGAGTGAAGTCATAAAAACTTCCGACTCGGAGGCTTGGTTTTACGAGGTTTAAAAGTGGGTAGTGCCTTGTTAAAAAAATTTAATTCTGGAGCAGGGCGATATTTTTGCAGAGGCCGTATCCTGGGAGATATTGCACGACATATCGTTTTCATTTTGTTTTGCTTTGGTAAATTCAGCTGTACTTCCAGTCGCCTTTTGGCTCCAAATAGTAAATGTCCATTTTAGAATTCATAAAGTTGATCCAATTTGTTACAAAAAACTGCAAAACAGTTTCATCAGAGAGGGAAAACAGAGGTGGATTGCATAATCATGTTAAGGACATTACATTACATCTAAGAGGAAAAAACCTGCTTACAAAAGTGAAGAAAATTGAGTGAATTCTCTTCAGATTAACAGAAAATTCTCTCTTATTTCTTTTGTCTACTTTTTTGTCCCATGTTATCGATCTGCTATTCCCTCTAATGGAAATATATCTTCTAATACTGTAAATGTGAGATTAACATCTTAGTATCCGAGTTGTGAATTAAACAGTTAATTTTTCTGAAAAAATCATAATGTGTGTATTTGTATATATATATATATATATATGAGTTTGCTAGAATAAATTTTGGATTAAAATTATGTATAACATGATGCTGCAGCGTACCCAAAAGGAAACCATGAGGGTGTTCTGCCAAATGCGACAAATGTTTTAGTTCAGTGATTGAGAATTTATTAACGAACCTTGTCATTTTGAACCCTGGTTAAGTGATAAGGCAAGCCCAGTGTCTGAGTGGTTAGTGTATCGCGCTTCCACACCACAGGTTCGAGTTTCATCCTCTGGGCTGGACAAGTTTGACTCAGCTTTCCATCTCTTGAGTGGGTCGATAAAGGAGTACCAACTTTGCCTGGAAACTTTAACACTGGGTGTCTCACATCAGACTGACAACCTGATCGAGACACCTGCTCATGAACCTCAGGGCACAAGGTCGTGCATACTGAGTTGGGCTTGTCCCTCATGGGATGTTGCACCCCTGAGTTAAGTGATGAGGACGACTCTTAGCAAATATTTTGAGACAGTTTCATCTAGTTATCTGTCTTTAACTTTAAAACCCGTTTTTACCCAAAGTCACAAGTGTCAGTTCTAAATAATTGTGTATAGAAACATCAGCTGATAATACTTTTTTAGCCAAGAAATTGTCCTTACTGTAAACGGCACTATCACCGATCATAGACATCGCCATCAGAAAATAGAAATCCGATTTTTGTATCCACAAAAATTACGTGTTGATATGTTTCAGGACAACTACTCCCAATCAAATCATTAAACTTCTTATATTTCCTAAGAAGTCTTCTACAAGTAATGATGACTGATGTTTTGTAATTTGAATGTTTTACTACTCGGTATTATTAACATCTGTTCACTTGAAGAGGCGACTGTAAATACCGAATTCTTCATTATGGAAAAACTACAAATAATCTTCTAAAATAAAAAGTTAAACATATAACATTGAGCGTTACAACAGTTCCAGGAACACTCAATCACCTGTATTGACTGATATTATTTTGTTATATATTAAAACATTACGCTAAACACGAACCGAAACAACAACTATACGAAACCTACAGAAAACATAAAAATAAATTAAGAAATTGCAATATCACTTATTACAGCCGCCATGTCATTCCTCACATAAGGGAAAACTTCGCTCTTTAAAAACGCTAGGACTTAGACATATGCGACACCACGCCCCCGACGACGTTTCCTCCAACCAACGCTCGTTACAAAGGGTTTTTTTTTCAAGTACTTCAAAAACAGGTGAATGTAACATAAAACACTAACTTTCATCTAAATTATCCAATGTTTTGTTTTGGTACAGTGTTCTCATAAAAAATACATGACTAAAGTCTAAAACTCATTTTGTAATGCGCATGACGTAATGATAAGTATTCCATAGACCAAATATTGCAAAGTGGTTTGCTTATAAAATACTTCAAGAACTATGTATCAGAGAGGAATCATTTTTACTTGTCACAGAAAAAAAACATAACAGACACTATTCTCTTCAAATGACAACAGATGCTTTTTCTCCTCCAAAGATATCAAGATGATCATTAAATACTTTCAGAATTCCTCTTTTCCTTATTGACTTCCACGTTTATCTGGCATATTAATTACCTTCAGAACTGACTTCTAACATTCCAACATCAGAAAGAGAGTAAAAATATAAAGATAATAATAATAATACTCCGTACATTGTCATCATCGCAAAACTTAACAGGAATTTCTTGTCGATATCGCTTTCATCGCCCCCGTTGCAAAATGCAAAAAATAAATAAATATATACAAACACAAAAAATTCAAGTAAAGAAAAAAAGGTGAAAAATGTGTTGTTTTCTTTTTTATTTCCTTTATTTCTTCATCGCAGGCAATTTTCTATCACGAATTCTTCTTAAGAACCTTTTCTGGATACTATTTTCTTTTTTTTATTTCTTCTTTTCTTTCTCTCTTTTCGGCAATCACTAATCAACAAAGGAAGATTAATGATATGTGGAGCAATACGTTTTCAGCATCAATCACTTAAAGCCAAACGAAATAATAAAATCAAAAAACGAGTATCCATCTATTTCGCTTCAATAAGTCCTGCTTCTAAGATTACTCTGAGCTTTCGCCGCATACCACTAATGCAGAAAGAATGATCAGAAATCACTAATTGAAGAGGATAGAAAAACTTAATATAAGATGGAATTCCTCTTTTTTTATTTAATACTCGAACATCAAATTTCTTAAATGTAATCCATCACGAGATGCTCTTCCAGAGATACAAAGCACTAGGAATTATATCTATAAACCCAATAGTAAATAGTCATTCCTTCGTGGAAGATATTAATTTTATATTGATTTTTCATTACAGTACATTACTCCTTCTGTTTAAAATAAATTTAAAAGTTTACTTGAAAATATTCAATTTGGGGATGGGATTGAATGTTTCAAAAATAATTCCAATAATGCCTTCAGTACCATGTAAAAAGTAATGTGATTAATACAACTTGTATTTCTAAATGAATCGAGCTTTATTTTCTTGTACTATTGCTCTATTTTATTTTTCCTTCGAATTTTATTTTCAAATAAATATTTAGTAGTTCATGTTGTAATTGGAAAATGTGTTAGCTCTTTAAAGAGCCATATTTTTTTAGATTATTGTCTTAATTTTTATCTTCCGGATTGTTATTTTTTTTTATAAAAACAAGTTCATTTAACTGATTACAGAAATTTAATTCAATTTTTAAGGCCACGTTTTTTGGTGGGAAATATGTCTCCCACCGCGCATTGGAAGCTATTTAAATTTAGGACGTCTTATGTTTTGTATTTCTTTTTTACAACACATTATATCACAAAATATTGAAATTGAATTATAAACTAGACTTATTTTGTATTCAAAAATTTAAGAATTCCTTAATATTATTTTCAAAGAAATTTCGCAAAACAAGAATCAACACAAAGCAAGGTGCTGCAAATTGCACAAACGTATTTTGCTCTCATGTGCTTCAATAGAGCTCAAACGAAAACGTATATATATTTTTTTGTGAAACTGGTACATGTTTAACCACTATAATGAATCGTATGTCATGTAGAACAGTTTTTATTTTGCTCAGGAAACTTACAAGTCATTCTTTTCACTTACAACTTGGAAATTAAAAATTTAATTGTCATGATAGTCAAAGTGCTAGTAGAACAAATAAATCTTAGGTGGGAAAACTGCTTTCCAACGACATTTAAAAATTAATAAAGTTCCCGGGGGAAGTATTCCCATGACCATATATAAAGAGTTAACATATATTGAATATATTTATTTTTAAATTAGAATTTGACAAACTAATATATGTATATTGTGTGCAATCATTTAAACACAATAAAATTGTAGCAAAACAAAAACATTCTTCTATTTTAATAATACACAATCATTTGATAAAAATAACCCTAATTATGTTGCACTTTTCACAAACATATTTTACGTAAAGCTAAAATAGTGATGACAAATGAAAGCTTTATCATTATCTACATAATATCCATCTCATGTTCTGAAAGATCAACATACCATAATTCTTCTTCAAAAAAATAAATAAAAGGAAAAAAACACACCTAAAATATAAATTTTATTGCTATAGGCATTTCCAGTGCCCTTTACGGTGAATTCGGATTCACAGATAATACTGGATTTGATTTGAACACAAATGTGATAGAAGTTTAATATATAATATATCTTGAATAAAACATGAAAAAAAATGTGTATAGCAGTAATTTTCCTCACAGAATCTTAACAATATTCAATGAATACTATTAATACTTTAAAACGAAACCACTACTAGCTAAGTTTTAATAAGTTGCTAATACTGTCAAGTAAATTTATTCAAAACATTATTCTAAGCTCGTGTTTAGAAATTTGATTTTTTCAGAACTCACTTTATTTGATAATATTCATTTACACTTTGGGGCATTCTTCCCTTCGTGTTCTCCTTTATCCTATCTCTTCTGTTCACTACTATAATATTTAAAGAGAAATGCCAGTTTTTAAGGTGAGTTTATAGGGTGAGGTTGTAAAGTAGAACCACAGATTAAGTAAGAGAAACACGTGTGAGAATTGCTAACTAAGAGGAAAATGTATTATATGTATCTTAAAATATATTCATTAGTTACGTTAAAAATAAACTTAAATTATCTGAAATCATTTAACAAGGATAAATACAAAATAACAAGCTTCTTATTTATAACTTCTTACTTACAAAACATAAATATTGAACAAATGGGATAAAAGTTAATCATATGTCGAAGATGATAATTTTAATTATTTTAATATTTGCATTAATCTTCTATTATTCATAAAAATGTAGTAAACATTAATCTACATATGACGGAAATCCATTTAGTTTCCTAAGAATGCGCATCGTTTAACTCTTTATCTACCGACGGTACTTATAAGTACCGTATATAAGTAAATATAAGTAAGTATATTTTAAAATTACATACAATAACTATTTTTACGAATGTTCTTACGATACTTAATAGGAACATTCTTTTAAATCAACTCTTTCAATATATATTGCCATACGTGTTCTATGATGAGTACTTTAGAGAAGACGGCGAATAGTTTTATAGCAGAAGTTGTGTTTTCAGCTGACATTTTCATCGGATCGCGAAGATTGTCATTCTTGTTCCGAAAAAGTAGTTAATGTCAAAAGGTAAATGTCTTATTTTTTATATGTTAAGGAAGACCTTAGAAAACGATTTGACTATTTATTTTAAGTGAACAATGTATATAATTCATTTTACTCTTGAATTACTATGTGGTACTAACATGTCCAGACAGAACACAGTGGGTTAGAGCAAGAACTGTTTTTCATCCTTGTGGCTTATTGTTGTTTTTTGTTGTGGTGTAGAGTTATCACTATAGTGCAGTAGACTTTTTTTTGCATTTTTTTAAGCTTAACTTATTTATTTTGCTTTTTTATTGTGTTATTTTAATGTTTTCAAAGAATTTTGAATTTTGATTCTGAGCTTGTCTTTTTGCCCCAGAATTAAATGAAATATCTATTTTTATTTCAAAAATTGGCAGCATTTTAATTTCTTTAAGTGTAACTGAGACTTAACAATAATAGGAAGTTTTCAAGAAGGTATTATTGTTATTATTATTATTTCCTTTTCTTAGAATGTCTTGCAAAAAGAAGCTCAGTCTTCAAGAGGCTTTGGATTGATTATAAAACCTGACATCTCTGAAATCAGTGATGTACTGACAAATGATTTTTCAGATGAATAAGTCCCAGCGAATTATCTGCTGGCATATTCGTTAGATTCTTAGCATGACGATCAAGGTGCAGTAGCTCATGTAAATAAAATACATTATTTCTTACCACAGGATGCAGTGCTTTGAAAAACATTCAGTTGAAACTTCACTCAAAATGCACAACGTGTAATGAATTTGTGTATTAAATATAAGATTAAAAGATGGATGGAGTTGATAGTTTAGAAGAATGTTTAACTATTTAAGAAACACATAACATTTAATTATGGCGAAAAATTATGTTGCGGTACAATACGGTCACTTCGGCATAGCGTATCTGTATCGGGCCTTGCCAGATTACATTACATAAAATACCATAAATATGGTTGCCACTAATTCTAACAAAATGGGAACCTTAAATAATGAAAAAAACTGTTTCTTTGAATATCAACAAATTAAGTTTATGTTTAAAAAAGTAAATACATTTTAAAAATTTAATATTCTTTAAAAAAAAGTATTTTGTGCTGTAAAATATTAGTGTTCTCTGGTTATTTAGCATTTTTAAGAGTTAAAATTGTTTTAAAAGTCATGAGGTGTATTTTCGTGTTATGAGAATATTTTAGACCTCTGTGTACTGACGATACTTTAAAGTACCAAGCTCATTAATTAGCTCTAACAAATTTAATTTTTCAGAGTTGAGTATTTTATTTATGTGTATCCCTTAATTTTCAATATAGTGATTGAAAAAAAATATCGCATGGAAAAATTTGCAGTAAATCACAATGCGATAGATAAAGGGTTAACAAGTTACATTATACACTAATGTTTTTTTTTATGAATAGCTCAGAGATAATGCAATTTTCTAACCAAGAAAATATCAGGATTATCTTTTGATAATGATATATATCGTGCATGTAATAGCTTTTCAGTAATGTTTATTTCTCAATTCTATTAAAGTAAAAAGAAAACACTTTAAATGTTGTGATACAGAGGCCTCTTTTTACACGAGAAGCATTTCATACATTTATTAATAACGTTGCCTTTTATCCATGGTAAGATTATCTGATTCCACCGTTTGAAAACGATAGACTTGCTTAATAGTACGCTGTTGTTGTTTTTCTAAATATTAAACAATTATTACCTTTAACTTTTATTTGTAATGCTTGTTTGAGAAAATTATCTCTAAGCATGGAAAAAGTCTTAATATTTTAAACAGTTAATTTAAATATATATATATATATATATATATATATATATATTTGCAATCAGTAACTAATTAAATCATTCACTAAATTTAATATTTGAATGTAGAGATTTATTAAATCAAATAGTAATTAAATTTAAAACTAGAAAAATACAAAAAAAGTATTTATAATATTAAAACAATAAGTGAAAAAAAGGTTATCTCCTTTTTGCTCAAAACACCTCTATATTAGCCTACATATAAACCCTTGAAATTTTTTCAGTTTCAGAAATTGCTCGGAAATAACATAACTTCACTTCTAAAAGGAAAAAAATGAACAGAAAAAATCAATTAGTTTTATATTAAAATTATTTCTTTCGAATAGAAATGATCTTCATTTTTAATTCAACAGTTGTAAAATTAAATTAAGCTAGGGTAATTAGTTTTTAGATAGAATTCATTTTGATTTAATATTAAAAAAAACCCTTAAAAATAAACGTTGACATTGCATTGAATAGCAATAGCAGCTCTAATATCCGTAAAACATTTTTAAATAACACAACTTCATTACATTTTAATTTTTACGCAAGAAAACATTAACCTGAATTATTTTTTGAACTAAACTAATTATTAGTAATTTTATAACATTAGCTGACTCGCACAGTCTTCGTTAAAAGCATGTTATTAAATTATTTATCAGGTGCATATTTCCCTCCTTTCAATTAATATGAGTAAAAATTTCATTATTCTTCCCTGAGAAAAGAAAATTTTGATTTAAAAAATAATGGCGTTAGCTAATGGCCTCGCTTCTTTTGCTGGATATGGCACCTACTTTTATATGAAACTCGTGTCAAAACAAATGAAATAAAATCTTTATTTTATCAACAGAAACAACAAATCATTCACCTTAAGGCAGAAAAAAATATTCTCATTATTTTAAATTGGGTGCATGTGTTTGTGTTGGATAACTTACTTTTAAAAAATAATAATAACGTGCACATGGAGTTTAATAGCATACATTTTTGTTTCGAATAATGGTATAGAATAATTGAATGCATATCCTTTAGATATAACATCCATTCAATGCCGTATTTACTTTCTTTCCAAAGAAGGGAACTTTTTAATTATGTTTAAAAGAACTTATTTTGTTTCGAGAGCATATTGCTGAAGAACTTCTGAAAGTAATTTTCAAAGTAATGAAGAATGAATGTGTGCATTTCTGAATTTTTTCCCTTTTTTATAGATTATTAAATTTTTTTTTTAAAGAATGTATTTCTTTAAAAAAAGTCCTTTCACAAAAATGGCAATTTGTTCGAACTTCATTTTAGTTTTATAGGTATCTTAAACATTAAGATCATTTGTATAAATGTCTTACTCAGCATTAATGTATTTATTGCACAACATTATACACATACAATCAAGAACAATATATATGTTGTCTAATGATCCTTTCAATAGACGAAACAATTAAATGTTAACAAAATATTCTAAGGCGGCAGTGAATTCAATTACAATTATTAAGCGTCTACCCTAGGAATAAAGAACTCCTCTATAATGATATCACTAGTAATTTCAATGCATCATATTTTTTTTTCAATTTTGGGGGAATAATGTTCTTAAACAGATGGAACTCAACTCTTATTGTTCACTAAGTGATTGTTCATAGAATTTTAAAGGGATTACATTTGTATAACTTGCTAAATTAAACGACACAAATCATTTAATGTTTCTGCAGAATTCTATCATTGTAGTGTAAGTTCTATTATGTATATTCCATATTAAGATGTCACTAATTGTCCTCTATCTGCTATATTTATGTCAACAAATAGATCAAATCATTTAAATGTTAATTAGTATGCATTATTTTTTTCTTTTTAATTATAGAATTATAGTACTAATTGCATTATTATCTCAATAGACAATTATTTCGACAGTAAATTAAATACTTACAGAGAGACGGATATCAGAAAGGGCATTGTTAGTTTTGAAATGACGTTTTACATATTCAACATAAGTATACATTAAATACAATAATGAATAGATTAATTTAAACAGTAAGGTTTCATTTGTTATTGAATATTATAAATTACAGAGCTTACTCAGATTGAGAAACCTAAACAGAGAATATCAAAAGTACTTAAGGGATTTTTTGAAGGAAATAAGGCTGTTTTTAAAAAATTTAATTAAAAATCTTACGTAAGCATTTTACAATGATGTATATATATATATATATATATATATATATATATATATATATATATATATATATATAAGGTTCAAGATAATGTTCATGTTAAGCTAATGAACAAAATCATTTTAATTAAGAGATGTCGAAACGAAATCAACAAACTTCATCGTTAAATCAGCTCAAAATATTATCAGGATTTTTTATCCTTTGCTAATGAAGTTTAATTCTTAATCAATTTAAAACAGTTTTTATCAAGAGTAATACTCCGAAAACTATTGTCAATAATTTTAGTTCATTTTCCAACAAACTTAGGTAGAACATAGACATAAGAAAAAATGTGTTAATAGAAAAATTTTGAAAAGTAGAAATTTTATTTTATTACGTTTGATGCAAGATAAATTTTAAATTAACAATTATCTGTCTGGATTGTTCCATTGAATCTGTGGAAGAAACTATTCAGAAGAAACGATAAAATATACAATATTGACTTGTTTATATCCAAACGGAATCTAATTTTTTTATTCCATTCACAATTTCAGTTATATAGACCAAACGATGTATATCTCAAAGCAAATTGAATAGTAAATTATAAACACGATTAGATTACAAGAAAAAAAAATTAAATCGTGAGGAATTATTTGTATTCCTGATTCAGCTTCATCTACAGCTACAAACAAGGAAGCTACAGACAAGAACTAACAGTTACTGGCTTCGTAATTTGAAATTGTCTCTTTCATGGCTAAGCTGTGGCTTATAAACCAAACATTACTACAAACAATGAATGCCAAGCGTCTCTTACAGTAATTCAAAATTTGACACAACATTGAAGTTTTAAGCAACGGCGTCAAATATTTTATTGTTGTTATTGTTTTTGCTAATGTCACCGGATCGACAGCGTCAGATTGAGGTTTACGAAATTCATCGTGGCAAAAGGCTAGAAGTTTGCCTGTCGTTGGTCTTAGCCTTGAGCACCATACAGGTTGAAGTACGATTTGGCTCAGTGAATTTCTCAAAGGGAAGGAATGAATGTTTTCAAAGCCTGTGATACAGGTTGTACTTCTTTACGATAGATGATGACACCACCGATCTCCACCTTCACATTTTAGACATGGAACTGGAGGGGAGGGAAATATATCCAGTAACTTGCACGTGTGGTTTTAGCTGCGATCACCCACAAGACTTTCGGACCCACTGATTTAACGAGCACGTACTCCGTGTATACTCGGAGGGATTTTGGTGGCATTAGGCATCGAAACCAGACCTTCCGGTCTGGAGTCCGATGCTCTAACCACTAGGCCACCCACGGGCCAAATATTTTCGAACGATGGGTCAAAGTATACTTTATGGCAACCGAGTGGTAAGATATGGTGAAGATTACGTGGTGAATGCCTTAAAATCAACTGTAAAAGCAACTCAACCGCAAGTAAAATTTGGAAGTGCCGGCGCATGGATTTTCTTACGTATTTTTCCTAGTCTTTTTGGCCCATGTGCAAGGAACTCTCGAGAAAAAGCCCTATATTGGCATTGTGAAAGATTTCGAGCTTCCTACACTGTAGCAACAACTCGGCAAGGGTTCATTCCTGTTTGAACACGATTTTTCTTTTGCCCACACGTACTGCTTGTACATACTTGGGTTACTATCATGGATGATCAGGAAATGGACCAGCCAGCTGACCACCCAGACCTGAATCCTAAATAACACTTTAGGAATAAATTAGATCGTTGACTTTACGGTAGATCAGGACATCCCAAATAGTATAGAGTTGACGAAAGTTCTTCAGAAAGAATGGCACACAACTCATCAGCAGCTTTCCGAAAAGAAGTGAAGAGAATTCAACATAAAATGACAGCTACTGCAGTGAAATGTGGCACATTTTGGGTCACCAAATTGGATTTTACAAGGGTTTCTTGGCAGCAGTCTGGCTTCGGACCCCCTAGAACCCTAGGTTCCTCCACGGTTTGGAGGTGTATATATATGTTATTCTACTGCCCATACTATTGTTTGCTTATTTAATGCAAAAACAAAACATACAGTTGTCCAGATATTTTTAATCGTACAGTTTATGGGCCATTAAATGTGAGATATAGTATTAATTGAAGTATGAAATGCAAAATATCGCACTCAGAGTTCTCATAGCGGTTAAAAATGTCGCGGATCATGATTGATACTCAAATGCTTACATATTATCGAACTTGGTTAAAATAAAATTATTTGATTAATTTTGTCTCTCAAATGATTGTCATCGTTCTGAGAAAAGCAAATCATATTTTAACTGGTATTCAGGACGAATATAAAAAAGTTTAATTTGAATATTATGTCATTTTTTTTTGCAAGTATAGCTAATATTTAAGAAACTATTGGTTATATGGTAATACAGGAACTACGCTTATCAATATGTAAATTAATTTATTTCCCAATTTTATTGCCAGATTATATAAGTACTGTTTCAGCTATTTGTTAGAATTACTATGGTGCATCCTTTTTTTTTTCGTTTAAGGTATCCGACTACGTTCGGAACCGTGATTTTAAAAAAAGTGCATAAATGGATAATTTTCATGATATTTAGTGTCACTTAGATTAGAATACATGTATAAAATTGTTTTAAGGACATTTTGACAAAAAAAATATTTAAATAGAATATTTCACCAAAAAATTAACTTTGAATAACCTTTTTTCAATATGATCTCCTTTTGGGAAAAATGCTTCTATTATAATAATATTTTGCCTGTATATAGCTCAGACCTCTGTACAGAGGATCAAGTATGATTTTTGAAAAATTAACATTATTTTTAGAGTTACAATCAATTGAAATTATTATTAGCGTTTTTTTTCTTAAAATTTCTCCCCTCTATTGTCGTTAAACATGGATAAACCTACTTGTAAGTTACATATTTCAAAAATTTTAGTTAAACATCTGTAGACAGGTCTGAGTTATATCAGGCAAAATATTATTATAATAGAAGCATTTTTCACAAAAGGAGAATATTTTGAAAATGGGTCATTCTATGTTCATTTTTTGTCAAAATATTGTACTTAAATAAGTTGTTATTGTAATACTATTCTTAAAACCGTTTTATATACAATTTTTAATCTAAGTGACACTAAATATCATAAATATTATCCATTTATACGCTTTTGCAAAAGCACGGTTCCGAGTGTAGTCGGATACCTTAACAAACTATTTCTTGAATTGATATGTTTCTTAATCTCTTATGCTTATTATTTTTCAAAATATATGCTACAAAATAGTAAACAAATACTTAAGAGACCTCGAGAAACTTATCATATTAAGATAAGTCTACATTTATTGATTTTTCACAAATAAAAGCTAGTATATATTAAATTAAGTATATCTGTATATGTAACAGTTTCCTCTTTATAATACAAATTTTTTTTCTACATTTTCTGTAGTTTGTAGGAGTAAGACTAAACGTGTATAGTAATTTACTTCACCCAATGATAGGCAATTTCTGAATTTCCATATAACCACGTACTTCAATGCCCTTAAAATCCCATAAACACTGGAATGTTTCTTGAAAGAACGCAATAGAAATATGTAAGATAGGAGCACAGATAAACTACGGAAGAATCCAATAATCAATTATACTTAATCATGCGCAACATTGGATGCATAAGAATTCTATGAAAGTATCTTTAAATATCAAGAATGCGAACCACGAGAGTAATATACCACAAATAGTAAAACTAATGTTCTTTTTTATTTAGCTTTTCTTTTAACGCATATAGAACCCTCTCAGATTTAGGTTAATTTTCCTGATAATGACCCCCAAAGCTATTTTTTTTTGACAATCTCCCATTTTTTTTTTTTCATCCAGGACTAGTGAATATGTACAATAAACTTTAAAAGAATAATTTATTTCACTTAGTACATTATATTGTTATGCAAAATATTTGTCACGATATATTTGCGCTTCTATTTAAAGTGTAAGGTTAAAATTAGTATTTGCCAATAAACTATACCCTACCTACCTACAAAATCTCAAAGGCTACCGTATATCAATGGCTTTACCACCCGAGGTTAAAAACACTAAACGTATATTTACGTTCATATAATCTCAGGCACAGCTTCTCACTGACATATATATACGTCATTACCTCTAAAAGGTTTGATAGTCTATTTCACTTTCTCATGATATTTATAAAAGTACTTCATGCTCTGAAAAGATGTTATCCCTATTTTGCCTTTTTAGGTAGTAAAAGCTTACGATTTTGCATTATAATCAAAATGTATTGGATTCTTTATTCGAGTTACTGAATAAGTTTATTATTCCACTGAAATAAATAGTTTTCTAATCACATGTTTAGTTTAATGTCACCCTGTGCCTTTCTCCGCTTTTTCTGAACACTATATGATTTGTCATACTCCATAAGTGTGAATAATTTTCACTTAACTTTTTGTGAATAACATTTTCTCTTTCTGAGTCATAAATATATGTACTGATCAGCTAGTAAATAACATGGTATTCTGTTGTTGTTATTCCATGGTACTAGGTAGAGCCAGTCATTGATGGAAAAAAAAGAAATCGGGTTAGGAAATGCTACCATAGCTAAAAGTCTCATCTGATGAACCTTTTTATTTTTATTCTGAAAACTAACCTTCTTTGTGAGTTTTTATAATTATGCTTAAAATAAATAATAAAATATTGCGCAAGCAATAGTATCGAAAATTAACAGAATTCTAAATACATAAACTTTTCACTCATATAAATACTCCAAAATTTATTTCCATATATTTTATTTGTCTTAAATTTATAAACAAAATTCATTTTGAAAAATGAACACATTTAAGTTACGAAAACTGAATTAAATATTCGTGAATGTGTAGTGAAGCCTGCTACGGAACGTCTCAAGGGCACAAAGCTTAAAAGCTGTAAATATAATCTTAGCGCATAATTAACTTTCAACCACCTGTGCAGAATATGGTGAAAGTATTTAGTTTAGTTTAAATGCTTAGTTCAGATTAACTATTATAGTTTAATTTTACTTAAGTTTATTGATAAGAAGGTTACGGAATTAAACTAGTTTATTTCTATTATTTGTGATTTGCAGTGTTCTGAGTATGGTATTGAAAATATTAAATTCACAAGAAATTTTCTGGAGATAGTAAAATAATTTACTTCATTTATATCGTCAGATCTTTTTAAATATTCATTAACAAGTGAATTAAATACTTTTTTTATTTTAAACACCCCCGTAACTTCCCTTGATACTCAATTTCCACAAATCCCACTAAAAGCGGGTCTCTACTTAATAAACCGTAACCCCATTGTGGGTAGATTTCCCTTAAAAATAGCTCTTAGGGGATTTCAACAATACAAAAATAATAGGCTTATAAAATTCCAAGTCTCTAAGTCTAATGATTCAAAAACGAGAACTCGTGTCTATAACACCCATGAGGATCGGTTTACAAACTACGATAACTTAAGCGATACTAGAATCATATATGAGTAGAATAATAATAAGTAATTTTATCTAATATTAGAATATGAAGATAACTATAACTAGGAAAATGATAAATTTATAGTGTTTAACTATTAATATTCTAAGGAATTTTAATCCGACTATTTAGAATTGCTTTATTCAAATAACTATTAATAAAATTAATTAGGCATTTCTGATGTAAGCAATAATATAAAAATATTTATAATTAATTATTATTTCTGATTTTTTTTAAATTAAAAATTGTTTGCGTTGTATGTAATGAATAACAATATTTCTGAATGTAGAAACATGTACATTACTCTCCCAAAGAGGAACTTTTATAATATTATAATTAAATTCTTTTCTTTAATCACAAATATTAGTAACTATAACATTATCTATTAATTTGATATATATGTCCAGAAAATTTGCTTCATTGTTTTTACTATTGGTATTTATTTAATTAAGATATTGTACATAAAAATTAGAGTTAGGTTTAAAATTTTCGTGGTTGTCAAAAATGATTATGTCTTCTGTATAACGAAAAATTTAATATTCAGAATTATTAATGAAACTATTTTCTAAATAATGTGAATATAATCTGGCAAGACAGTTGCTAGCAGGATCATCTTGTGGCAAACTTTAGAAAGTGGATAAAAGTTATCATTATATTATACATAGTTATATTTAAGTACAAACCTAAGTAGAGATCCAAATCTATCATAATTAACATTATTAATAACATTATATAATATATATATATATATATATATACATATATATAAATATATATATATATATATATATATATAATATATATATATATATATATATATATATATATATATAATATATATATATATATATATACATATATATAAATATATATATATATATATATATATATATATATATATGTATATATAAATCAATCACAAATTCCACAAATAAGCAAAAAACTAAAATTACATGAATCCTAGAATGCTGAATACCATTTGAAAATATCAATGGCGAAAATAAAAAAAAAAAAAAATAATAAAATTCCAACGTATTCAAACAAAATTAAAAATGTATAAGAGGTAAAAATTTATAAGATATATCCAAGTACAACCTTGAACTTAAGACCGATACGTGGAGTTGAAATAGTTTGATGGACGCCAACCTATTCTTATTTTGCAACTTGATAAATTATATATAATCTTGAAAAAAATATTCAATTCTTAAAAAATATTTTTAAAAAAGGTAATACCTAAAAAGTTAAGCTATTCGCCATCGCATTCAAAAAGAAATTATAACATAAAAATGTTAAAACTATGAATTAACTAAGTGCTTAATATAACTGAACCATCAAACACCAAAGATGACAAACCTATTTTTAAAATAGTCCTAAAGAAGGAAAAAAATTCTCTAAATATGTATATATATATATATATATATATATATATATATATATATATATATATATATATATATATATATAAAAGAAATATGTATTATTTATCAAAAACAAGAAATAATAGATAAAGAACATAACAAGAAATTACGTAATAAAAGTATGAAAGCTGAACATGAAGAACAAAATTATAGAGAAATAAAAGAACTACAAAAAAGAAGAACCTAGCGAGTCAGAAAGCAATTTCGGACTTAGGACCGAAAAAGTGGGGTTAAACTAGTTTGAAGGCGCCAACCTTCCCCCTTTGCAACTCGGTAGGAAAACCAAATAAAATAAACAATGCTTCAGAGGAAGTATAACTCAGAGAGCATGATAAAACCAATCACTACTATTATGTAACAAACTCTCCCAAACTCTTAATGCAGAAAAATTACAAAATAATTATGTAAGAAAAGTAGAAAAATACTAGAACAATTACATAAGAAAAGTATCTTTCAAAAAATAATTTAACAAAATTTCTTTACTCACAAAGCTTATACGAAGAGAAACAAGCATCTTGCCATTAATGAAAGTCAATTATTCACCAAGTTAAAAATTTCGAAAAAACATAAACACATCTTTTGAGCTGACTTTTAAACTAGCCAGCAAAGACAAGTATAGAATGACGACAATCAAATATGGTAAAATTTGAATTGGTTGATTGTCAAAAATGTAAATTTGCTAGGCTCTAATTTGGTTGGTTGTCAAAAATGTGTAAGATGTTTAAGATGTGTGGAAAAAATGTAAACTGTGATATGAGTGTTATGATATAATCTTCACAGCAAGACCACTAACATGCTGACTTTGAAAACCTATTGTTGTGTGGTGGATTTGGAATTCGAAGTAGCAAGACGGTTAATGTATTTGTGATGAATATAAGATCTCAATAAATTAAAAGGGTATTCATGATCTAAACAACATTGAAAAATTTTTTTATATTATTGTATTTATCTATTTTGTGGGTAGTTAAGTTATCATTTCTAAATAAAAAAATTCAAAATGATATTTCTGTAAATTGATATACGAAAATTACTGTTCCATACAGGAATTTTAATTATATGGAACTTAAACGAATCTCTTTTGTCAAAAATTTTACTGACTACATTATTGTTAATAAGATGCAAGTCTAAATCCAAGAATTCCACCCTATTAGAGTTGAAGTTAGTTTTAAGGAGCTTGAGATAATCAGGGTAGAATGTAATATTTGGTTTGTATTCACTATTTTTACCAAAAATTATTATATCATCTATATAACGATAAATTAAGTAAGAATCATTTATAACATGATCTATTTCAAAAAAATGTAAATATAGGTTCGCTAAACAATTACTAGCTGGACCACCCTGAGGTAATCCTTTGATCTGTTTATAAAGATTATGATCAAATATAATGAAATTTTCTTTTAAAATGAGGTTAACAAGAATATCAAATTTTTCTTTTTTTCATTGAAGTATATAATTCATATTTATCATAAATTAACTGTAGAACCTTAATCATATCGTCAATATCTATAGAATTAAAAAGGTCCTCGAAATCAAAACCATGCATAGAAAAAATCAACATATCCTTAGTAACTCTAGCAATCTCTAAGCTATTTTTAATAATTGCCGTGTTTTGTAAATTATCAATTAGATTTTGAAGAAGAGATTGCAAGATCTTCCCAGACTTCGTGATATATGTATTGTATCCATTAGTGATACTACGGAATTTTATAGGGCTTTTTATGAAATTTTGGTGTTAAAAAAATACTTGGATATTTATTATTATTTAGATGAATATTCAGTCTTTTGTTTAAAAGCCAAAAGACGATTATCATCTTCTCTATTATTGTGAATTTATTTTTGAAATGAATTATTATTTAAAAATGTGGTTACTTAATATTTTACTGTAAAAATATTTACAAATTATGGCATAATTAGCAGAGACTTGATCAACATATGTAATAACGAAGTCATTTTGGATATTTACTATTGATGATTTAAGATCTTTATACATAATTTCATTTTCAACAGTAAAATCTAATTCCCGAATTTCTGTTGCCACATAAGATCTAAATTGATTGAATGCTTCAATCGGCATTCCGTATTTAATTGCCATTTTAAGGTAAAATTTATCTAAATCTTTTATGATTTGTTTCATAACATTAGATTTATTTTTTGTGATCATAAGTCTAAGACCGGTACCCTTTTTTCCATAAAATTTCTTAACAAATCATCTTTCACGATGCTAAGGTCTCCTGTGACAACGTGCTGATGATAATCATCAATATAGTCTCGATATAGATTGCATCTACATGATTCAGAACTTAGGAGTTCCGAGATTTGATTATAATTAAATATAAATCTACCAAATTTCTTGTTGTATTTGAAAGCCTTTTTAATAATAATATTTTTAATAGGAAAAAAGGATTGATATTTTTGAAATATACTTGAAAAAAAATTAATTTTGTTAAAGGATTTATTCATAAATAATAATGTACAATATTCTGTAGAGTAATTTTCACTTGCATCTAATTTAATATTCATTTTTTGTACTAAATAGTTATTAAGGTCTCGAATCATATGCATACCATGAAAATCTCGAAATTTATATCTGCTTAAAATATCTGTCATAGTTTTAATTTCAGTTTTATTCAAGCCAAACATAAACGATTTAATTGAGCCTGTGTTGTAGTTATCATCAAATTTAGCAGCTAATTCTAACATAGAATTCTTGAGGGTTGACATGTCTCTAGTAACTCTTTTTCTGCGTTTAGCTTTTGAAATTCTCGCTAAACGAATATTATTGCTATTATCAATAAATTTATTAAAATTCGGAAGATATAATGAATTCTCGGAATTTTGTTTAAAAGTTAATAAGGCACTTTCACCTTTCCATATAACATTCAAACCATAAGGATAATATGATCTAAATGAATCTATAAAAAAGTTTTCGAACCATAATCTTTGTTTAATATTTGGCATTATTCTAAGTATATGTACAGTTATGTTATTGAATCCATGTTTATGAAAGTGTCCTATCTCAATCTTAGCCTGGTTTTTGTTGCAATCAAATTTCCTTGTATCAGACCTATGCTGGTTCAATCTAATATTGATAGTGTTAGAGGTCTGACCTATGTAAGCAAATTTACATATGTTGCATGTCATTTTGTAAACACAGTTAAAAGTCTTACAAAATATATAACCTGCATCCATATCCAACTGTTCCCCACTCATCATGCCACACGCCTTGCATCTTTTATCAGTGCAAGATCTAAGTTTTAGTTTTAAAGCATGAATATCTCTGAAAAACCGAGTTTCTAATATGTTACCAAAATCATTATCTCTTTGATTTTCATCTATACTATCGGAAAAATGAATATTTCGTTTTGTTGTACGAGATAAATTCTTATATTTAGAGTTCCAAAAAATTCGAGTTTTAAAAAATCTAAAACGACAATGTTTAGATACAGAAGGGAAAGCAAAAAAATTCTGATTATCAAAACAATTCACACATTTTTTTGTATTATTTAAAAAATTTATAGTTTTTTTATATGCCAACTCAGAACCTTTGTGCCCATCACCACAACTAACCAAAGCCATACCCAAATATATACAAAATCTCTACATAAGGTCTCATAAAATGGTAAATGGATGACGATGGTACAGATACCATTATACTGTACCACCGAGCAATGTCATACCCTGGTATAACAAATTGCCAGTCGCTTAAAACTTGTTATTTTTCAAATTCATAGTTATTTTAAAAGTTAAAGGTATAATGAAAGGACCCAAATAAAATATCACTAGCAAAAGTTTTTACAATCACATTAATATAAAGTGAAATAATGAGCAATAATTCCAAAAAATCTAATCCACTCATAGATAACATATCCACAATTACTTTATAGGCACAAAATCAGAAGTTGGCATAATATTTTTATATAAACAAGAAGAACACACAAGGAAAAAGAACAAAGCCAAATAAAACTTAATAAAAAAACATTCATAGACAAGATTTTGAATCTAATGGCGATTTCAAAATTCGCTATAAGCAAACATACTCTATATTGACTACATACAAAACTGAACAAACTCATTAGAAAATAGATTTATACATAGATAGGCGCAAAGCAGCCAAATGAATGCATAAAATATATATAAAAGAAATATGTATTATTTATCAAAAACAAGAAATAATAGATAAAGAACATAACAAGAAATTACGTAATAAAAATATGAAAGCTGAACATGAAGAACAAATTATAGAGAAATAAAAGAACTACAAAAAAGAAGAACCTAGCGAGTCAGAAAGCAATTTCGGACTTAGGACCAAATAAGTGGGGTTAAACTAGTTTGAAGGCGCCAACCTTCCCCCTTTGCAACTCGGTAGGAAAACCAAATAAAATAAACAAAGCTTCAGAGAAAGTATAACTCAGAGAGCATGATAAAACCAATCACTACTATTATGTAACAAACTCTCCCAAACTCTTAATGCAGAAAATTACAAAATAATTATGTAAGAAAAGTAGAAAAATACTAGAAAAATTACATAAGAAAAGTATCTTTCAAAAATAATTTAACAAAATTTCTTTACTCACAAAGCTTATACGAAGAGAAACAAGCATCTTGCCATTAATGAAAGTCAATTATTCACCAAATTAAAAATTCGAAAAAAACATAAACACATCTTTTGAGCTGACTTTTAAACTAGCCAGCAAAGACAAGTATAGAATGACGACAATCAAATATGGTAAAATTTGAATTGTTTGATTGTCAAAAATGTAAATTTGCTAGGCTCTAATTTGGTTGGTTGTCAAAAATGTGTAAGATGTTTAAGATGTGTGTGGAAAAAAATGTAAACTGTGATATGAGTGTTATGATATAATCTTCACAGCAAGACCACTAACATGCTGACTTTGAAAACCTATTGTTGTGTGGTGGATTTGGAATTCGAAGTAGCAAGACGGTTAATGTATTTGTGATGAATATAAGATCTCAAGAAATTAAAAGGGTATTCATGATCTAAACAACATTGAAAAAATTTTTTTATATTATTGTATTTATCTATTTTGTGGGTAATTAAGTTATCATTTCTAAATAAAAAATTCAAAATGATATTTCTGTAAATTGATATATAAAAATTACTGTTCCATACAGGAATTTTAATTATATGGAACTTAATATATATATATATAATCCATAAATATATGCAAATAGCTACAAAACATAAGTATAACTAGTCAAGATAGTAGGAAATATTAGCCACAGTCGTACAATAGCAAACTCTTGGCTTTCGGAACCAAGATTGCAGGATTAAAAAAGATTTAGGGCTAGCCAACCTCCAACTGTAATTTGCCTACACTCCTGATCCATAGCGAAAGGAAGGAATTTAGGAGATAATTAAATATGACAAATAAAGTACAATATACTATTAAAATATAATTACAAAATTATAGTTTACTAGTATTTACCAGTATAGATTTAAAATCGATGCAAAATAGATGGTAAGACGAACTTCGTGAGTACAGCAAAAAATTTTGTTTCCCTCTCGATACAAAAGGAAAATTGCAGACCCGCAAAAAGTAAAATTACTGAATTATTATAAAATAATTTTTAAGTCTATCTCTATATGCTCTAAATGCTGTTTTGTCCAAAACTCAATTGTGTTTTTAAGATGCATGCAAACATGGTTTGTGTGAATACGAAATATTCATTCATGACATATATATATATATATATATATATATATATATATATATATATATATATATATATATATATATATATAAATATATAAAAAACAATCACAATTATCAAATTAAAAATTGAAATATATGAATCCTAAAATACCAAAACACTTCAGAATATCAATGGCGAATATAGAAGATAATGTTCCATCATTTTCAAACAAAATTAAAAAATTATAAAATAAAATAAAAATTTATAAAATATCCAAGTGAAATCTCGGACTTATGACCGATAAGTGGGGTTAAACTAGTTTGATGGCGCCAACCTTCCCCCTATTGCAACTTGGTAAGTTAATTGGAATTTTTTTTTCAAATTTCAGAAGAAAAAAAAAATTTAAAAATTAAAAATTAAAAAGTTAAAATTAAACCATTATACTTTAAATTAAAAAGTTAAAATTAAATCATTATACTTGAAAAATAAAACTATTCGCCGTCACATTCCGAAAGATATTGCAATATTAAAATTTAAAAACAATTTAGTGCATAATATAAGTGAACCTTCAAACTCCCAAGATGATGCACACATCTTTAAAATAGTTGTAAAGGTAGAAAAAATAAATTCCTGATCCTATTATATATATATATATATATATATATATATATATATATATATATATATTAGGTCTTTTTAAGATCCTGTAATTATGTAGCTAATGTTTATAGTCAAATATTTTTTTATCTAACAGGTTAAATTTTTGACTATTTTTCCATTATAATTCTCTTTTTTTTTCTCATTTCTATTAGTAATTCCAGATTTTTATTTTTAAATAGTAATTAATGCACATAAAAAAGGTATTTATTGATTTAGTTATCGTTAATCTTTATTAGTTTATATGCTTGTGTGGGTTTTTAATATGAAATAACAATATTGATACTCTTATTACTATAGGGGTGATAATATTGTAGCTTTTAAGTTTTATGTATTTGATGTTTCTTTTGGAGTATTGTTTTTATTATATTATTATGATTATAGGTGTGTAAAAATTTTCTTTCTATGTGATGTATATATTTTTATTTCAATTTGTAAATATAGTTATGTGTATAGTCAGTACTATTCGAAGAATTATGTGTTATTCCTGTTTTATATTTCAATTTTTATTTTCAATATTTTTCAAAGATGTACTTTTATTTTATACTACATTTCGTTTTTCATTATTTACATATTCCTATAATATTTATATTAGTATTGCTTCCAGGTTAACTAAATTATTTTAAGTTTTTGTAACATGGAGGTACATTTTTTACTGGTATAAATTTTTGATGTTATTTCAGGATAACTATAGTGAAAGTTTTTGCTATAGATATTAAGTTCATATTTCTAGATACTTAATAAAATATTCTTCACAAATATGAATAATTTTAAATTTATAAATTTAGAGCCTGACAACTAGGCACAGTATATATACTCTGTCTTTGCTCGGTGGTACATTATAATGGTATATGCAGCATCGATAGTAATCAACCATTAAAACGTTTTATTTTGCTATATTGGTAGGCTAAATAGTTAGTTTATATTTTTAGCAATTCATATACTAATATATTGTATTATTTTATAATCTGTTAGGTTAGTTGATTAACAGTATATACTACAGAAATGTTGATCACAGTAGATAGTGACAAAGTATTGAATGCAGTACATTGTAGAGATTCTACAAGACTTTACAATACTTATAATGCTAGAGTATTCTGGAAAAAGGAATACTTAAAGAATTTTAAAAAAGAATATTTGCATTGCAATAATGTTTCAAATATTTCTAATGCTCACAAATGTAATTGGCCTTTAGATAAATTTCAAAATAGTAAATTTGGTAGCATTAAAATTCCTTTTTACAAAAGATGTGGCGACAAAAGATGCGAAACTTGTAAAATGATCCATAATGATCAAATCAAAGAGGATTCTAAGTTTACCTTTTGTAAAACATATAACTTTATTTACTTATTGACGTGTAATAAATGCCAACTTAAATATACTAGACAGACATCTAATAAAATTAATATTGGAATTAATCAAAATAGGTCAGATACAAAATACTTCAACAACAATAAAAATTCAAATAAGATAGAAATAAGACACTTTAGTACACATGGTTTCGATAATGTTCACTCAATATTATTAAAGTTGTTCCTGATATTAAAGAAAGATTATGGTGGAAAAATTACTATATATTAAATAGTATAATCCAGTTTATCCTTATGGACTAAATGTATTATACCAAGGAAAAAATATTCTCAATGCAATTAAACAAAATTCTCCAGATTATTATTATAATAATGGAATTAATAAAATAATTAATAAAAGAGGAAAACTAGAGGAGGTAGAACTAAAAAAATTAAGCGTAGAGACAATATAAAGTACTTAAAGATAGTATTATACATATTTGTAATAACACTTTGATAACAATTTTAACATAAAACATATTAAATATTTTATGTTTGGACTCAGTAACACAGAATTATGTATTACAGAAGACGTACTAATTTCAAATAAAACTAAAGATTGGCATGCTTTGCATATTATAAAGGACATTCACAATTTTTTTAAAGATAAACATACAATAAAAGTTAATGTAAATAAAGATTATCAAATAGAATATTGTACACATTTATATATGAATAAATCATATGATAATACACTGCTGGACAATTGCTAAGGACGGATCACAAATTGCTATGTAGCATAACATTAAGCGAGACATGAGGCCTAGTAGGATACAATATAGTTGCCACACTGTTCAGACATTAGAATAAAGAATATTTATTGTTCTGGAAAGTACAAAAGCTGTGAAACATCTGACAGAAAAAAAATATGTTCATTTGATCTGCGTACGGAGAAATGGAACAAGGCATCTAAAAGTCAGCAGGCACCTTAAAGAAAGGTGTATCAGTACGGCATATGTCCACCGTGGAGTGTGATGCAACATTCCACACGTCGTACCATACTTTGCACAACATTATCCAGCAGCTGTTGAGGCAATTTATCCCATTCCTCTGTGAGTGCACGGATGAGGGTGTTCTTGTTTGACGGAGGATAGTTTCGACCAGCAACTTGCGTCCCCAAAGCATCCCACACATTTTCAATGGAGTTTAGATCTGGAGAATGCGCTGGCCATACGAGACGTTGAATACCCTCGCTGTCTAGATAATCCTGAACAGCGAGTCTTCGATGACATGTTGCGTTGTCGTACATAAAAGAAATTTATCACCGACAGTACCACAGAAAAGACGAACATGAGGAAGTAGAACTTCATCAATGTATCGTTCGCCCGTCATAGTCCCATTCGCAACCAAATGTAGGCGCGTGCGGCCATTGATCATGATGCCGGCCCACACCATGATAATGCATGTCGGATATCGGTCTTTTTCCTGGATATTTTCTGGACGATAAGCAGTACCACTCTCGCGCCAAATCAGTTGGCGTCTACAATCCGATGACAGACTGAACCTACTCTCATCTGAGAATAGTACTCATGCCCAGTCCTGTTCAGTTCAATTGTGATGCTCACGACACCATTGCAAACGGGCAGTACGGTGCTGTCTGGTCAATGGGACACACACAACAGGTCTGCGTGCGTATAGTCCTCCTCCCCGCAAACATCTGTCAACAGTTTTTCGGGAGATCTGCTTTTCCTGAGGCAGCAAGAAACTGATTTGCCACCTGCTGAGCTGTGGTGCGCCTGTTCCTTTTTGCTGATAGGACGATATATCTGTCTTCTGCAGGCGTCGTACTTTTAACACGACCTCCCCCGTGCCGTCTACTACACATTTTAGTAGTTTTAAATGACTTCCACAGCCATGAAACAACGCTGTGAGCGATGTCGAACTCCCTGGCAACATCTGTTATTTTTCGCCCTTTCTTCGATCTTTCCAATAATTCGGCCACGCATAAAATCATGTATGTGATCATGCCAAAAATTTTAAGTTCGTCTTCTAAATCTTTCCCGTAAAACTTTGACTTGAAACAACAACTGTCCACACGCGTCAAAACCTTTAAAGCTCTTGTGAACGCTATCACGTGATGAACAGACGTGGGGAAAAAATTTACATACTCATACTTCTTCTTACTAATATCCCGCACTTATTCTAATTTCCCACATTTTGCTTCCTTTCATTTTGTAGTTGCTATGGATGATAGTGTTATCCGTCCTTAGCAATTGTCCAGCAGTGTATTAATTTTTCTGATATTTTTAAAAAAACACATGTCATCTTTC
The DNA here is from genome assembly GCA_019973935.1 of Trichonephila clavipes. Lineage (NCBI taxonomy): Eukaryota > Metazoa > Arthropoda > Arachnida > Araneae > Nephilidae > Trichonephila > Trichonephila clavipes. The sequence goes on from BMAU01005793.1 coordinate 403,319, forward strand.
CCAATAAAAATTTTACAATTTTACAACCTCCCGAGGAATGCGATAACCTTACAAGGGGGGCGCACGAGCATATCGAAAATAAAAGATTTAAAAAATAATTAATTTCCTGGAATGAATTAAAACAAAATACTTTCAGACATAATAAAAAATGCACTTTTACTCTGATAGAACTTATAGGCGCGCGATTATAAATCATCAGAAATAAAAACGTCTTTAATACATAATAAACTATCTTTGATCCTATAACCAAATAAAAAAACTTTTATTTGATTTGCAGTAATCCCGTGATGAGAGATTTATAATTACGTTTTCTTTTTAATCCTAACATACTGCTCTTTCAGAGAAAAAAAACAAATCCCATACCCAGAAAAATGTTTTACACAATTGTTTTTAGCAGCAACATACATATTATCATAATGAATACACTTTTTACTCGGAAGTGGTCATGTGGGACACACATAACACATTATTTCTTCTAACAAAACTGTTTATTTGTTATCGAAGAAAAATTGAAAAGTCCTTGAAAGTAGGTAAGTTTACTTTCTCTTAATTAAATTATTCGCTGGAATCACGATTTGTATCGTGTACAATAAAATAATTTTAAAGAAAAAGAAGATTGGGGTGAATGAGTAACCCCGCTCGACCGTATCGAGTGCGTGCCTGCTCCCGGGTTAAAGCATATTGAAGTATTTTTGCTTTAACTATTAAAAATAATACAATTATCCTTCATAGGAATTTTATATTATTGTTCATTCTTTAACATCAATTATAAATGCTAATTCAGTGAGGCTTAAATTACAATTCACTTAAAACTAATGAAAAGTTGAGCAATAATTAAAAAAATCAATTTACGTTTTTGTAAACATTGTCGTGCACTTGGCTTTACTCTCCTTCAATTCAGCTATTATATCAATAGTGTTTTATTTTATTATAAACGAACTCCTGCAAAGAATGGGCACTTCAGCCGGTATAATTTTAATGTATCAGTGTTGCACAGAGTATTTTATAACTAATTAATTAATACAAAATAAAAAAAAAAGTTTAATAAGTACTAATGACTTCCATGGACTTGTCTTGCAAAGCAAAGTTTTTATAAGGAATACTTATGATTAGAAATTGAACATCTAAGTTATTTTTCCATATTTAGCTGATATCTATATTTTGGCTTCTAAGCAGCAACCGCATTTTGCAATATGTTCAATTTAAAAATTAGAGAAATGAAAAATAACATAATAATTATCCTATTACTTATTTTTTTTTTGCTTAAAAGTAACGTATACAAATTTTAGTACTTATGTTATTAATTTGTATGTTTTATAATTAAGATCGCGTATTGTAGCTTTAGCGTCAAACTGCACTATTACTGCATTCAGTTCATTATTAATGTATAAGTGGGACGCGATAAAAATTGTGATTGAAAAGGGTGCGCCAGTATTGAAAGTTTGAGAAGCACTGCTATAATGTGCCTATAAAGCAAGACAACTTAAGATGTAAATGTAATGACTTTAGAGAATTCATAGATAAACATCATAAGTACGTTGTTACTGGTGACCTGAATATTTTAAAAGACAACAGTCATAGAAACATAATGAATAAAGGTACTGGATTTAGATTAATGATTTCAAATAATAATAAAATTATAAAAAAATCAGTTATATAATGATATTGAGCAATTTATATACAACATAGCTATTAAGTATAGTATGCATATAGAGGCATTCACAGAATGCAAAGGTAATATTAAACAGCAGCTTAATAAATATAACTTTGGTTAAGATAATAAAATCTTTTTAATAATATTAAGAATCAGATTAAAAAATTACAAAATAATTTCCTTATAGTTTATTTTGATAAAGTGCCAGGTAATTTTGCCTTCATATGTAAATATTATTAAAATTTAATGATCAACAGATATTTTGTTAAAAATACAGCTTTTATTAAGTGATCATTTTCTGATAGAGAAATAATAATTCAAATTTTTGCTTTTCATAAAAAATTAAGAATTCAAATTAATAATAGTGTTAAATTTTCACATATATTTCTTACTCCCAAATTTCATAAAGACCCAGTCAAAATTTAGGACAGTTACAAATGGATTTAACACATATATCAGCAAAACCTGCAAAATTCTCCATGAGAGAGAGAAATATTACATGATACAATAAATAATCTTAAATCCACAGCCGTACTTAAAAATAGTAAATCTCTTATTGAAAAAATGAAAGATAAAAAGATTTATTCAGTCTATAGTTTAGATTTTGAAGATCTTTTTAACTCTATTGATATTGATGATATGATTAATATTCCTTTAAACTTGCATTAAGATAATTTATTTAATAATGTTAATTATGATAGATTTAGTTCACTACTTACGTAAGTATTTAAAGAGAACTATATATTTCATATGGGTAACTATTATCTGCAAACTAAAGGTTTGCCACAAGGTGGCCCTGCGAGAGCAACTGTCTTGCCAATTTATGCTTACATTATTTTGAAAGTAGTTCCGTTAAGAATTCTAAATATTATATTTATCGTTATATAGATGACATAATCATTTTTGGCAAGCAAGTCAATTTTATACCTAATACTAATTTTTATATCCACAATATCTTAATTTAATACAGACAAATAGTAACAACAATGAAGCAAATTTTCTTGACATACATATTCAATTAATAGATAATGTAATAGTTTCTAATGTTTATGATAAAAGAGAAGGTTTTAATTTCAATATAATAAAAGTTCCGCATTGGGAGAGTAATGTGTACATATTTCTATATTCAGAAATATTGTTATTAATTATATACAACGCAATAAGTTTCTAGTGTCAAAAAAATCAAATAATAAATAACTATAAACATTTTATTAAATATTGCTTAAATCAGCAATACCCGATTAACTTTATTAATAGTTATATGAAAAAAGCTGTTCAAAATTGTAAGAATTAAAAAATCTTAGATTAATTATAGTTTAATACTATAAATTTACTCATTTCATAGTTATAGTTACCTCTATATTCTATTATTAGATAAAATTACTTATTATTATTAAATTTATATATACTCTAGTGTCTCTAATATTATGGTTTTTTGTAACGCTTTTATTAATTTTTGTTTCTATTCTTTTTATACTTTTGTTATGTGCTACATTTCAGCCATTCACATGCTTTGAATCTGCATTAGAGTCCAGAATCTGGTAATAACTTTTTTATTGCACTTAAATTTAGCGCGGACTCTACATTTTCAAGTGCAATTTTTAGGTAAGGTGCCTCTACTTTGTAATGGATTTAGATATTCCTATCCATTACTTTCTACAGGTTTTTGCTCAGTATTATTTACATAAATGGGGAAGGTTGGCTGGCCAAAAAATACGTTCAACCCCACTTTTGTATAAAAAATATTTTATGTATTAGCTGTCCTAAGTCAGCAATGTTTATAATACTGCAGCATCCATTTTATAATTTTGAATCTAGTGTCCTTCATTGTATGTTTTCTTTACTGTCTCAGTGTTTTTTTTTTTTCGATTTTGATTGTTGTGAAAGTTGATGTATTGTTTGTAGAGAATTAGACTATATATATATATATATATATATATATGTTTGTATATATACATATGAGTGTGTGAGTGCGCGTGTGTGTATACTAATACATATATAAGTAAAAGGACAAGAGGGTGAATTTCCGAGAAATCTCAGTCTTTATGTAGGAAGCGGCAATCAGAAGTGCAACTCGCATGGCTAACGTGGATGGATAGACGTTTTGATATGTGGTTTGATATAGTTTGATAGATTATACGTTAGGTGGGTAGCTAGTTATTATTTACAAGCAAGTTCTAATGGCTAGGACCATTACAGTTTTAAAATTTTTTCAAGATCTAATTAATGAGAATTATTACATATACAAATATTTATATTTATATATTTTTATGGAGTTACCTGGTTTCTTGAGATCAGATCCCTATAAAATGAATAAAATCTTATAAAAGTGGAAGATATAAAGACTACACGAAGAGGATAAACTTTTCATAAAACCCCTCCCCATGTCATATCAAACGAAACTATTATTGACATTGCGAAATTAGGAGTTCAGCTACATCATCCGTAGTGTTCAAATGAAACTTCCATAATTTTTTTCATTTATCTGGTCTTCTGAAAAAAATTTTATCATGTGAGTGTTCAGATTAATTACAAGATACTATCGTGGATAATTTCAGGTAGCTCACAACAACGAAAGTCAACGTGATAGGTGTTCAACCTAGTGAATTGCACTGATAAATGTGTATTGTTTATTGACAGTCAAGAAATTGGAAAAATATTGTAGTTCTTGTTGAATGTAGCACGTAATATTTTACTTAATAGCCGTATAAATGTTTTTTTAATTTTGTATTACATCTTGTTATAGGATACCCTGTATATAATTGTCATCCTAATATTATGAAACAGTAAACAAATTTCAAAAAAAAAAAAGAAAAACAACGTTGTGATTTTTACTACAAATTTGTGAAATTCTTTTAAAATAACCTCGTAAATAAAAAAGAGCATGGATTTAAATTTTCTTTTAGATAAACACATTTTTTGTATTAAGGGGCATATAAGTAAGGTTACATATTTCTTAAAAAAATTATGTACCTGTTTTGGATGGAATAAAAAGCATATAACCTTGAAATATTCCTTTTTGAAATATTTTTCTAAAGAGTAAACTATTTTGAAGTATTCATTTCATTTCATTAGTAGATTTTATACGGATTCTTAGGATTCAGTGCCTGTACTAATTAATCTGTACCGCAAACTTTAAGAACTAAATAGATTAGTCATAGTTTTTAGGATATTTTTTCAGTAATAAGAAAAAAAAACAGAAAAAAATCATTATCACATTCGAAAAATGCAAAAGTATTTATTTTTTTTATTATTATACTATAAAATATTTTTCAAAAAATAAGTATGTATTCACATATTCAAAATAAGCATAACGGTGTACTTTTTAAAACAAATTGCAAGCTAAAATTTTAAGCTATCTGTTTTTATAAATGATTGTATAATATATGGGGGATAAAATTATAAATAGTAGTTTCAAAAATCTTTCAATTGATTAATACGAATTCAAAATAAGTATCTGTAGTAGTAAGAGAGAATAAAACACATATTTTATGTAATATTTGATAATCTTTCTAAGCACAATGACATTATGAGGGTGAAATTATTTTTAAGGCTACACATTACCATTTGCAAACAATTTTTTGGAGACGGTAACATTAAATGTAATATATGTTTTATATTCAGATTGTATTATTAAGTTAATTCTAAAAGTAAAAAGTCAGTTTGACCAGCTATTGTCTTTACCATTTTAAAAAATTAAGAATTTTTGAAATTTTTTGAAACTTTTATAAAGTGCTCCCTTTTTAATTTTTTTTTTTTTTATATAAGTTATTTATGTTTCTTAGATTATTGTAAACAAAAGTTAGTATGGATTCAAAAATATATTCCCTTGTTGATTTTTTAATAATTATTTTTCTAGAAAAACCTGGAAAAAGCACGAAAGTTTTTAAAATAGTAACTTTAGCATTTCTTAAGAAAATAACTAGAGATCTAAGCCCTAAATCCATATTAAATTTTAAAGAATATACGTTTGAGACTATATACAACAAATTTCAAGTCTCTATGACGAACGGAAAAAAAGCCTTAGTGATTGAAAAGGACTTATACCTTGAAAACTGAAGGTCAGAGAAAAACTCATTTTAAGTTTGTAAATGCATAAAACAAACACTTGTAATGCTCGTAAAACTCTAATTTTTTCAGATGTTATTTTCCAATGTGTGCTTTACATTAAAGCATTACAGTAATTAAAAAGGACTGAAAATATTTTTTTAACTCAAAATATTTTTGCATAATATTGACAGCGTTTGTAACGACGACAGTTTATTCAGTTTAGCTCAATCTAATATTTTCATTATATTTTGAAACATAAAAAATTTATGTACAAAATAATATTGATACTAAATTATGCTAAAAATAGGCAGGTTTGTTCATTAAACTTAATTTTTTTTCCGTTTTAAATTGGGTAGTTTAAGAAGTTTTAGCTCTTGTTGTGTCTGACATTTAAATACTAAAATATAGTACTACAATATGTTTACTATAATGTAGATTGATAAATAAAGGAAATATTCTGATTTATCTGTAATACGTATATCCGGATGTCTAATTGCAATATGAGCTGAGGACTGATATTTTGATGCCTCGATTTCATTAGTATTCCATCTCTTCGAAATATTGTTTCTCACAACATCTTGGGAATGTTTTGACCATGGAATTTTCCCTACAGGAAAAATTAATTATTAAGTTTCTAAGTTACATAAACTATTTTCAAAAGCAAAAATTGGCCTTGAAATCATTTTTAATAAATTAATTATGAGAACTTTAAAAAAATTTCAAAATATAATCAAGAAGAAATAATTTAAGTAATGAAAATTGTAATTAATACAAATTTCACACTAAAAGAGCTGATTGTGCTAAAAAAATTTAATTTATTCAATTTAAGAGAGGAAAAATGCTTTAAAGAGAAACTGAAACTAAAACCATAGCTCAGAAAGGTTCAAATATCTTAAAAACTAATTTTTTAACATACCTGAAATTAGGACGCTAGCTTCCCACTGATATGAGCCACAAGAGAATGAAAAAAAAATGTTTTCGATAATTATGAAGTTTATAGGGTACTGTGCATTTATGTTTTTTTTTTTTTTCTTTTTATGGTAAGGTACTTACATGCTTTTACCAAGTTCAAACAAATGTCTCACTTTTTTTGCTTACTCACTTTCTACAATTTTGTAATTATTACATTTTTCTTAATTGTGCCTACATACAATATTTTATATATATATATATATATATTGCCGCACGCATAATTTGCTACAGGTCCCGATAGCCGAGTTGGCAGAGCGTTGGACTGAACTTCCTCAGGTCTCGGGTTCGAATCCCGGCCCCGGCAGATTTATCCAAAGACTGGAATTTTGTTCTCGTTTTTAATGTATTGTTTCTCTAGGTTCTAGATGAATCCAGATCATTCTTTATAGTGCATACTGGTATTTCTCGAATATTCCGAAGTGTATAAAAGCAGAGTTCATCGCCAGTTGGGCATGTTCTCAGTCCAGTGTTGTATCGAGCTCTCCAAGCGTTAGAATAAATCTAATTGTTTGTTTAATTGAACTGTGTACTTCTTTCGAACTCCGTGACAAGTTTGGTGGAGGCGCGGGGTACAATTACGTCAAACGTGGATAATAGTGACAACCTTCGCAGGAGCCTCCGGTTAAGAGGATTATCCCCCGAATTCGGACTGTTAAAAGAAAATAGTAGGAAGAGGATAAAAATGCCGACCGAGCAAGAAGCCAAGCCCGCTGTAGTAACACCTTCGTTGCAGCAATGGAGGAGCCCATCGACCTTCCGAGGAGCGCCTGGGGAAGACCCTCTCAAATGGCTTAAAGAGTACGATCGAGTAGCCAACTTTAACAAGTGGGATGACATGATGTGCCTGGCTAACGTTTATTTCTTTCTTGACGGAACTGCGAGACAGTGGTATGTCAACAACGAAGACGCCTTAAATTCCTGGGAAGCGTTTAAAAATGGACTAAGTGGACTTTTCGGTGACCGTCAAAAATATACCAGAAGGGCAGAAGAACAACTAAAATGCCGAGCCCAGCGTTCAGGCGAGAGTACACAGTCCCACATACAAAGTGTATTAGGACTTTGCCAAGAGGTAAATCCTCTGATGAAAGAAGACGAAAAAGTGTCACACCTAATGAAAGGTGTTGCTGAGGATATTTATCAGGCCCTGTTGACGAGAGAAATCAACGACACAGCAAGTTTTATCAAATGGTGCAACTATATCGAAGATATGAAGCAGAAGAGAGTTGGTCGACCGAGATTTGAAAGGCTTCCAAACGTCGTACCGGTTGCATCCCTGACGGATGAGACTGATTTGGTCTCTCTTATTCGCACAATCGTACGAGAAGAAGTCCATCGACTAGTTAACCAGACGCAAGAATCTTTGGACTCCGATCCCCAATCCTTAGAAGAGATCGTTCAAGACGAAGTTGAAGGGTTTTGGCTCCAGTGTCAACAAAACCTACAGAAACTAGACCACGACCAACATACGCCGCTGTAACCCAGGAAATACAGAGCTCCTGTTCAGAAATTCCCACCTGAACCAAGAAAAACAGATGTGTGGAGAACGGCTGACAACAGACCTGTTTGTTTCCACTGCGGACGTCCTGGACATGTAATGCGCTACTGCCGAGAGAGAAAGGCTGTCTTTGACAACTCGAAACCGCCGACGGAACTTCGACGACGTTGGCACTGAAGAAGAAATACGCCGACCAAACTCTTCTCGCCGTTTTACGCCAAGTCCCACGAGGCCGATCCCCAATACGTCGTTACAGATCCCCGTCGCCATATCGCCGATCCAGTCAGTCGCCAGGCCGTAGGAGCGAGGAAAACTAAGGAGAGCGACCTTCCAAGGAGGTGAGGCCGCGTGTACTGGAAATCCTCCGTCGACCGCCAAGATGACTGGTAACCAACTAGACGTAATAATAGATAAGAAGCCGATACGTGCTCTAGTAGATTCTGGGGCATCGTTTTCTGTCATATCCGATAAGTATCGCCGATTTTTAAAGAAAGTTCTGTTTGCTGATACCAAGAGCGTTATGCTGAAAGTTGCGGATGGAAATTTTGTTCGGCCGATAGGGAAATGTGTTTTACGTGTCCGCATAAACAATCGAGAACTGCCTTTTGAATTTATTGTTTTATAAAGCCATGACGTCATCTAGGATGGGACTTTTAGAAGCGTCTCAAGCCGTTATAGACTGTGGACAAAATGAACTTGTTCTAGAAGACATCTGTCGAGACTCCACAGCGCCTGACACCTGGAATTTGTATGCCACCAGGGACTATACACTTAAGCCGCATTCTTTAACTAGAATAACAGTATCAGGATATCAAACCCAGGAGACATAAATGTAGTTCTAGACGGCAGCAAACATTTGCTCTTCGAGAAAAATATTGCTACACCGTCCATGGTATCCCACATATCGTAAC